>OZ012740.1:54247307-54429807 GCA_963859935.3 Lathyrus sativus | reverse complement strand
AAAACTGCAACAAAGTATACACCCCAGTCTTCTCAAATGCCGAAGGTCTGTACAACAAGCTAAGCAATCTCCCATAAGATACTCTGAACTCAGCCCTCACACTCTCATCTGCCAGAGCAGCTAAACCTAGCAATGAACTGATGTCTGGTGAATGCAACCGGTAAGCAACTGTCTTCTTCAGGGACTCCGTGTCTGGCTAGAAGATATACTAGAATCAGAGGGGAACGATCACCTGCAACATAAATACATGTTAATGAAATGCAATCATGAAAATGCACATGCATATGCAAACAAGGGACCAAGCGCAATGCTAATAAACTGTGTTGTTCTATACTGAAGCCTTGAGAACCATCCAATCTTCATCTCAAACCAAACTACTCAAATGAACCTTGTAACCACACCTCATTGACAGAGATAAACCAGGTATTCTGAGGTCAAAGGTTTCCTGCAAATAGACCCACCTACCCCTCACAGGTATGTACTTAACTCGCAGACGAGGTACGACATCCTATGCGGGTTCAACGTCACAGACTTTCAAGAGCGATGATACGATACCCAGAAGGTGTGGCATCATCATCCCTTGAAGCGGCCTCACTTAGTTGAATCCCAATTGATAGGTTCCCAGAGTCGACAATCCTCGGGTCAGACAACTTGTCGAGCCCTAAGGGCCAGGCAAGAAGCATCAAAGAAAATCTCGTCCGAGCGTAAATTTCGCGGCTAGTTGGTGCGAGCTAAGCAAGCAGGCTAACCACTACTCTCTACTTCTAAGTCTATGTGTAACCTCAAGCCCAGGTCCGGCTTATCTCTCAACAGATTACCCCCTTCCCACAGCAGCAATAACAGTATAAAGCTGATAAATAAAATGCGGAAAGTAAAGACAGAAAAGTAAATCTATACAACACCCATGACGGGAAAACAAGCGCTAGGATTGACTCGCATAGGGGATATTCCTGTCCCTAGTAGAGTCGCCAGTTGTCGCTACTGCGAAAATCAGCGCCGGCTGAACAGAAGAGTCGCCACCGTGCGTTATTTATCCCAAAGGAGGGAAAGGAAACGCTCAGAGTAAACCTCACGCAAAGACGGGAAAGGAATGGTCATCGCAACCAAATCCTGGATTCGGGAGTCGGTTACGCAAGGGGAAGGTATTAGCACCCCTCACGTCTGTCGTACTCGACGGGATCCACGCTTGTTTTCTAGTACGGGTTGTTATTCTATCTATTCTACAGGTCTGGGGTTAAAAGAAAATAAAATGACTCAGCAAAGTATCGCACTTTATGCCTACGTATTCCCGTCTGGAACGAGAAATCAGAGTCAACGTAGTTCGCCTACCTACGGGAAAGGAGGGAAGGTTGCTCGCTAGGATATCGCATCCTATGCCTACGTACTTTCATACAACATGAAAGATCAGAGCAAACGTAGTTCGGGCCACGGAAGACACAAGCTTGTCTGACTGTTTTTTATCTCCATATGAAAGGGTTTTTCTTGATTAAGAGTCCAAGCGGACAAAAATGACACTCTGATGTTTGTTTTCAGTCTTTTATGCAAGAACTGTTTTTATGATGTTTGCAATCTCTGACGTACTAGACACTATGATTTGAGGGTGACTACGTCGTATGTCACCCTAAGGGTAACACACTAAGTAATCAGATTACTGAAGAGTGACCCTCCAACAACCTTTCTCAAATAGCTTAAGGCTCGTAACGTACGACATTGATTATCCGTATTACTGTGTTTTGAATTGTTCTGAGGTAGAAGAGAAGTCTAAAAACCTAGGGTTTGAAAGGGGAATCAAAACTACCCTAATGTTGTCATGCATGGATTAACACCTAATGTCTGTCATAATTCCCTCCTGCGCAGAGGAAATCAGAGATCCTAGGGGATAAACGGAAAAGAAACAGCAGATATACAGTAAACAGTAAGTATGCATGAGATGCAGCAAAACAAGCAAGGCAAGGGAGTCCCACTCAACCTCGAACCTAAGAAAGCAACAGGAAAAGTGAATCAACTTCACTTCAATCCTAAAGGGCAAGCAGCACAAGCCAACAGACAATACAGAGAAAAATAAAAGATACAGAGGAGGCAGCCCAAGCAGCAGCAACAAACTCCTACAACAAACAACAACAACACGCTCTGAACAACAAAGTTGAAATGACAGCAAAGGTCTTATCTTTAAGCTAGATTCCATCTTCAAGCTTCTTCAATCTTCATCTCCAAGCTTTAGCAAGCACACTCCAAGAAGAGATTTGTCATCAAGATCAAGTTGCAATGTTGGCATACTTGCTGAAAACCAAAGGAATTCAACAAGAACCAACATCGAAGTGGAAGTGTATCCTCAAAAGTTCTACTCTCTAGGGTATGCCCCACTTCCCTCCTAAGGAGAGATGGAACTTCCCTAAGAGGACTTTGCATCATAGGATAGAATAGAATCAAACAATGCATTCTATGTTTGATGAAAGAAATGAACTAATTCTACAAAAGCTCTCCCTAAAAGCCTAATTCTACCAACTCCTAAAACAAACTTAAAAGAGAAAGAAAGCTCCACTCCAAGCCCCACTCTTCTAGCCAAAGCATCTTCATCATGTCCAGAAGCTCCTCTAAAAAGGAATCCAAAGTCTTCAAGCTCCAAGTCCACCAAACGCTCCAAACAAGGCAAAGCACTCAAGAGAGAACACCGAAAGCAACAATCATTTGCAAAACCCAAAAAAAAAGTAAATTAAATTGTAAAATTCTAATAAAATTCCTATGTGAACATGCATGTTTGAACATTCTAGAATTCCAGAATCAGGGCCTAAATCAATTTCTAGGTCATCTAAACAATTACTAAATGAAATTTGGTCATGGGAAACCATTATTTGGGAAGGCTCTAAACTACACACCTAAAAAAGAATCTAATCAATTTTAAAAATTCTAAGAAAATTCCAGGGGAAACCTATGTATGTCCTCTAAATCATATCGAAAGAATCAGCTCAAAATCATAAAGCATCAAAGAGAACAAAATTAAACAAACAGCAATATCAATTATGCATAACAATGGATATTAGCACAAAAGAAAATTTGTAACTAATTCAAATAAAATCCTAAAAATGCAAACTCAACTCCTACAGTTTCTTAAGACAATCTAGATCTACAGAAAAACAATTCATAATTTTTCGATCATTTTTACTATTTTTAACGCAATTAATCCAAACAGCTATTAAAACAGAAAAAAAAAGAACGAAAATGAATTAAACTAAGTTAATGTGCATTGGGCCAGGGGTGCGAACAGCAGAATTCCAAAGCAATGTCCGTGTGGGCCTCGCGAGTGGGGGTGGGAACAGTACCCGCGCGGTACTGTAGCTGTTTCGGCGGTGACATTTTTTCGGTAACTTCCGAGCAACATAACTCCATCGATTCTTAACCGTTTCGCACAAAATTTTAGTCAAACTTGAAGGAAAAAAATCAAGGATTCCAAATATGCTCTTGGATTCCATCAAAACTCCATGATCAAAGAGATATATCATCATCAAGAAAACATACTCATCCAAAAAAGTCTCTAATCCTTAATTTCTTGATCCTAATTTCATCTATACATTTTCCAGATCCTAACCACATGAATAATCTAATCTAATTCGTCCTACAATCATAGAAAAAGTGAATTTCACATACTGGCTTCGGAGCTTCGAAATGGAGTAGTTGGAGCTCGTTTTTTCTTGCCAAAAAGTGCGGAAAACCTTTGTTGAAGTTTGTTGGAGAAGATTAAATTCTTGATAACTCTTGAAAATGCCTTGAATCCAACTTTGATCTCTCACTTTTTCTCTTCCAAACTCCAATGTAAATCTATGGTTTTTGCACAAATGAATCACCAACTCTTGCTCTGAACCTCTTCACAAGTATATATAGAATGTATTTGAAGACCCTAGAAAGTTCTAGATTGATCCAATGAGAAAATCAACTTCTCATGTCATGAAAATCTCTTCTTATGCTATGCACATACCATCTCATGTTTTGGCTTGTAATTCACTTGTTTATGAGTTTAAATTCTCTCCAAATGAGATATTGGAGGTGTATGGATGGAAAGGAGCCTTGCATTTTCTTGAAAGTGTGGTTTTGCATATGTGCCTTATGATGCAAGTAGCCCATTTACAAAGCAAGTCCTTGAAATAACCCTCAATTCAAAATTGTGGCAATGCCATTGTCTTTAAAATGCATTTTACAATCAAATTGGTATGTCATATGGCTTGTTTGTGACATCTAACCCAAAATTTGATTTTTTTCCACCAAACTTTATTTGACTTATTCCCTTTTTTTAGGCCATTTTAAGTGACTTTTTGAAATAAGTCGATCAATCCACCATGATGAATTATTTGACCTAAAAACATTATTTTAAGCACATTCCATGTTGAAAAATTTTTCATTTGAGAAGTGGAACATGAAGATTTTGACCTATGCTCAAAAATGACTTGTAATTAAACTTTCCCAAAATACCCCTGGATTGCCAAGACCATAACTTGAATTATACAAATCCTCTTGAGGACTTCTAGTACTAAAATTAAAGCTAAGATCAAAATCTACAACTCTTATGTTGGCCAAGAATTCATTTGAAAACTCCTTGATGGGAAAAAGTTGCTTGGAAGTCAAGTGACTTTCACAGATAAATTTTAGTATCCTCTAGGGACCCATAACTTGCAAGAACCATAACTTGAGTTCTATAAATTTCCTTGAAGACTTCTAGTACTCAAATTAAAGCTATTGAGAAGCTCTACAAGTTTCATGTTTACCAAGAATTCATTTGAAACTTGCATTTTGACTTATCTGGCTTGGAAGTTAGGCCTAAATTAGGGGTTTTTTTACACTGAAACCCTAATCTAGTAACTCCTCTTCTTCTTGATTCCTTTTGATTTCTCCTTGGCAAAACACCACACATGCATTCACATACCAATTCATGAATTCCACATACTCCAAGTAGGCCTTGATGCCCTCCAATCAACCATTTGACCTAGGGTTGACCTAGATGAAACCCTAGTTGACTGCACTTCAACTCTGGCTCTTGTACTTGTATTAATGATTTGTCTCATCTTCAAAATGACCCTCTAGGTCTTCCATGATCTTTGTACACCTTCCATGGCTCACACACTCATTGATGATCTTCAACATATCCCCTAGATTGGGAGAGAAATCTACTGGTTGACCTTCAAACTTCTCAAAGCTTCAACTCATTTCTTGATTACTTGGATGGTCTTGATCTTGAATAAAACCCCTTGATGGGCCTCTTTCTGATGAAAATGGCACTTGATCCCTTGTTAGATGCCTTGTTATGCTATGTTATGCAAATGATTAGACTATGTACATGACTTAGTATGCAAATGACAATGCAATTGAAATATAAACCAAGTGAAATAGGTTGAGCAAATTTTAGGGTGCAACACATTGAATTGAGCATTCAAGGCTTTAGAATTTCTAAGAGACAGTTCGTTTTAGATCAATATGGATCTTACAAACTATATATTGTCTCAGGGGATATTTCAAAGATGTACTTTCGGATACACCCTATTTCGTTTAGTGAAATTTGTGAAATTAGAGTGAGCCAGAAAATGCATTTTCAAATAAACCTCTGTTAGTATATATTTTTTAAACATTTGGGGTAAATCCATGAATGTATTTTTGAATAAACCTTGGTTAGTCTTTTTTAATATTTAGGGTGAATCTGAAAACGCATTTTTGGATTCACCTCGCACTGTTCACATAGAACCTGTTTTAGAAACATAACCTGTTATAGAAAACAAAAAGTTGAGAAAATTTTAGGAAACTGAAACATATATTGAAATCTATGAAAATGTATATAATTTACATCATTAATATTAATCCAAGATTACATGCAAAATATGTATAACCACATAAATACACCATTGAATAAAAACTAAAATGAATTTAAACATGTGTCATCGTCTAAATCAAATATATGGGTGGTTCCACCTTTGAATTTTGTTTATTTATTTCTCTTTAGATCTTTATCAACTTGGTAAATTCTTAAATCCTATCTAAAAAATGACTCGACCAAGTTTCAGTTTCCTTTTATGAATGAGTTGTCCACTCTGATGATGTCAGTGGTATAACACATCTCGATTTCAAATAAATTTGAACAAAATACAACGATTTTGAAACCACCCAATACACATAATACGATCATATGGATTTTGAGGTGAGGTAGTCCGCAGTAAAAAAAAAAGTTTCTGAGAAACCATATCTTGTTAAATTAATACACACCATATTATACACAATTGTTATTAGATGACCTATTTCAAGGAAGCATATCCATTTTTCCTCTATTGCTAGACCACTAATAAAATGAATAAGAGATTCATGAATTGCATCGAACTGTTCTTTTCCCCCGTATAATTGTGTGTATGATTCTTTATGCGTCTTCAACTCTTTCATAAATTATTGGCAGACAAATGTATGATTCTCCCCTCTTTTACCGAGCAAAGCAGAAAGAGATGGATACTTGTAGTTATTGTCACCCTCAACATTGATAATGCGTTCAATGCATGTGTACATAAAAACCTACACCTCTTTAATGTATTGTATTTTTGGTAAAAGTGTGGTAGGAGATGGTTTTCTAATGTGAGCACCTTTGATTACATATTTTTTTGTTGAGATTTTGGAGTTGGCTAATCCAGAAAAAGTGTTAACATGTTCAAAATAGGGAGGAAACTGCATCGTTGAGTTGTCACTAGGTGATGGTTTAACCTTCTAAATGGCACATTTTATTTTTACCAGTTGAAATGGTGGTTTAAAATATTTGGTTTTTGGATAAACAATCTTCCTCATTTTCTCTTTGTAGTGGAGTTTCATGTTGTCACCAAATTTCAAAAATCTCTCTTGTATCACTTCCCATTTGGTAAAGATCGAGATATTCGATTTAGCGACCTTCATCATCAAATATGAGCATTTTCTAGTGTCTGTAAACCTCATCCAATCGTATTGGGCTATCAAGTTTCACCTTCTTTAAAATTAGACAAGCATATGAGAAACCATATGCCTTTCTAAGTGTACAACCATACTTTGAGCTATCAAAACCAGCTTTCTTAGCTCGATTGGCTTTCGTAAAAAAATAAAATTCAATCCTACTCGAGATATGTTGGCGACCAATTCTGAATAGAGATTGTTGTATCTGAATTTGTGTTCCAACACTGTAATGTTGCGACCAAAAAATGTTTGTATATCATTATGCTAATTTTGGATCATTTGGTTCACTAAGTCTCAATCTCTACACAAATCACCTTTACTATTTCTCAACCTATTCTTTGATGTAGCATGGGAAGATTCAACTCAGTTAGTTTTTATATTTCCAAAGTCTCTAACATGATCAGTCTGAGCACAAACGACTCAATCCTTCACCTTGTCTAGAATTTAACTTTCAATATATTTCAAGAAAATTGGATATTTCTCACACGCCTTATAGAAAAGTATAGTAGAAAGAATTTATTATAATAATTCATACGTCCATTATTCTTTACAGTATCACGCTAGGTTTGACCATTTTTCCATCTTCATCTTTTATTTTTTTGATCCCTACACAGGTTTAAGCCGACTTCTCACATTCTTTGTGATGTGATACCTATAAATTAATGTGAATTAAATATGAAATACTTTTGCAACCAAATTCATTAATATGGTATCATAATTGGTGACAATGACTTCCAGCGTGTTTTTTTGTCCTTTAATATTGCTCGACACTCTTCTAAAGACCAAGTAACATTGTCCTCATTTTTGATTTCCAAAAATTCAAACCCAATGAAATAAGTCTTTTTGGTTGAGGTAACACCAACGACTTCCAATAGTAGGAAGCCTGTATTTCTCGGTCTTATACATTGAATCAATGATGAGTACATTGGGAAATGTGTTGAACAACTTTATGGAATCAAAATGAGTCTAAAATATATATGGACGATTTCTCCATCCCCACGCACTCACTACCTAGATACATAATGGTTATCATTCAAAAGTTTCAACAATTGTTGTATTTTAGTTTTATCCTTTTTACCGCCTTGTTGTTTCAGACACAAATATTGTATACTTCCTTGATATTTGAGATATTTTAGGGTCTTTTACGTTTCAAAGTTGCAGACATGTTTTTCGGCTGCACTATGTTTAATGTCGTGTGAGAAACAATTTCCTTCTCTTCAAGCATAAGGCGACATGCAATGGGATGATCGGCTAACTTGTGACGCATGTCATGATTATGTGTTCCACAAATCACATTAAATCTCCATTTATCATTTTCCAAAAGATATCCACGCAACATGAAAGGACAATCACATTTTCTCGAACCAGTGTCCTCTTATTTCAATTTCTTGATAGAAGTTATTTACTTTCCACTTATTTCTCATCTTAGTGTTACAAATGTAAGTCTTCTATCTGAACCATTATCCGACCTTCTGATTACAATGATAAATCCCAATTTGAGTGCCTCCATGCATATCTATTGAAGCATATGATCATAAACATCAAACTCTTGTCCATTTGAAAATCAGTTATTAACATCTACCTTGACATCAACACGTTTGACATCCTTAGACACAATAAATTTGAGGATAACATCAGAGTGAACATTATCTAAGACATACAATAACATAAAATATTCAATAAAAATTCCAAATTGCACTCATATTCCGGAACTACACTTTCATGTGAGTTCATCCAAAATCCAAAAATGTATTTTCGGAACTCGACGTTACTTTTTAGCTAAAAAACCATATTAATGTAAGAACTGAGAAATGAAATACATGAACTTTAACTTAAATTATAGCTTCTTTTCCTCCTTTGGTGAAGCACAAGAATGAAGTTTTAGAGTGTAAAACTTGATTGAGAATGGAAGGATTCTTTAAGGGTTTAAGAGAAAAAAAATGGTATTTGATCATGAGGAAGAAGTGTTAAATATAATTCATTGTGTAAATAGATTTGATTTGATATGATTAGATTTGATTTTAATATTTTGGGCCTTTTTATGTTTTGGGCTAGTGTAAACCTAAAACTATAAATAGGGTGCCTTGCTTTGTATTCTACATCACAACAGAACAGATTTCACAGTTGCAGTTAGCAAGTGAAAGTTCAATAAGAAATCCCACAGTTGTGGGTAACACATTCTCTCCAAATACTTCTTCTCTCATTCTTCTCTTTCTTGTTTGTTATTCTTCTTCTCTTTTATTGTTCTTGATAATTACTTGTTATTACCATCATTATCATATTGTGGGTTTGTTCATCAATCTTGAGATCAAGATTGAAGGGAATTCTTCATAGGGTGTGAGGTGAATTTCCAACATCTGGTATCTAGAGCTCCGGTTAAGAGATTCAAGGAAGGAAGATAGTGATGGCGATGAACTATCCAAACGGCAACTTTCCGGCGACCCTGCCAATTCTCAAGAAAGACAATTATGAGAATTGGTGCAAGCAGGTTAAGGTGATCTTCTGTTATCAAGATCTTTGGGATCTTGTGAAGGACGGAGTAACATCGCTGGTGGAGAACGCAACGGAGGCGGAAAAGGCTGCGCACGAAGAATGAGAGAAGAAGTATTTGGAGAGAATGTGTTACCCACAACTGTGGGATTTCTTATTGAACTTTCACTTGATAACTGCAACTGTGAAATCTGTTCTGTTGTGATGTAGAATACAAAGCAAGGCACCCTATTTATAGTTTTAGGTTTACACTAGCCCAAAACATAAAAGGCCCAAAATATTAAAATCAAATCTAATCATATCAAATCAAATCTATTTACACAATGAATTATATTTAACACACCACCTAATTCATTGTGTCTAAATTGTCTACATTCCTCAATGGCCCCTTAGACGAAGAAGTTTATGTTGCACAACCAGCTGGGTTTGTGAAACAAGGCAAAGAAATCACAGGGAAGAATCATGGAGCAATTACCATGAGGATAGACAGCATGTCAGCTATCAACTTGGCGAAGAATCCAATAGCTCATGGTCGAAGCAAGCACATCGAAATGAGGTTCCATTATCTTCGAGAGCAGGTAGCAGAAGGGAAGATGAAGTTGGAACACTGCAGAACTGAGAATCAGATTGCAGATATCATGACGAAGGGAGTGCAGGTCGACGCCTTCAGAAGACTAAGAGCCATGATGAATGTAGACAATTTAGACACAATGAATTAGGTGGTGTGTTAAATATAATTCATTGTGTAAATAAATTTGATTTGATATGATTAGATTTGATTTTAATATTTTGGGCCTTTTATGTTTTGGGCTAGTGTAAACCTAAAACTATAAATAGGGTGCCTTACTTTGTATTCTACATCACAACAGAACAGATTTCACAGTTGCAGTTAGCAAGTGAAAGTTCAATAAGAAATCCCACAGTTGTGGGTAACACATTCTCTCCAAATACTTCTTCTCTCATTCTTCTCTTTCTTGTTTGTTATTCTTCTTCTCTTTTGTTGTTCTTGATAATTACTTGTTATTACCATCATTATCATATTGTGGGTTTGTTCATCAATCTTGAGGTCAAGATTGAAGGGAATTCTTCATAGGGTGTGAGGTGAATTTCCAACAAGAAGAACATGCATTGTAAAGTTTTATTAATTTTTCCTCTTAGACATTTTTGAAAATATACTTTCGGATTTGTGACTAACATGCAAAGATGATATTTTTTTCAATTTCCCATTTTGCAAATCCAAAACTATACATCCAAATTTATCACTGTGTTGATATATTAGAAAATCCTTAATGAGTTGAGTCCGAAGATACATTTTTAGACTAATTTTTGGAGGAAAAAAAGTGTGAGTCTCAGTTTAGAATGTGTTTTAGTGTAAAATAAGTGCGTCTAAAAATGTATTTTGAGGCGTTTTCGAATTTGCATAAAATATACTTCTCCACTATTAGGCATGGCAACGGGGCGAGTCATGGATGGTTTTTATCTTCCTCAAACGCAAACTTGAATCCCCAAATAATCCATGTTCCCCGCCCCAAACCTAAACGGGGATGAAGAATTAAAACTCAAACCCGTCCCAAACAGGTTCGGATATCCCCCCGCCACTATCATTTCCGTAAAATCATTTTTTAATAGAAATATTTATTTTTCTTTACAAAATTAAATTACATTAAAAATAATAAAATAAAAAATTTCATACATACATTTCAAATATTTTAAATAATTAATACAAATCAAAATATAAAAATATTGACCAACATGTTTAATATTCCAAATTAACAAAATAAAATAATAATGTACATAATGAAATAAACGGGGCGGATTCGGGTTAATGTCCCCATTACCCGACTCGTCTCCATATTTTTTATTTGAAAAAAACCTAAACTCAAATTTAAATTCAGTCAAACCGGATTTTCTCCATCAATTTTAAAATAAGTTCGAATAAATATCCGCGGGTATGAGTTATATTGTCATACCTATCCATTACTTAAGCTTAAGCTTAAGCTGGAGAAACAATTCCCAATAATTTTAACAGTTGGGCCTTATTGCAAATAGGGTATGTTATTCAAACATTTTACGTTTCTCAATTTGTTATAGGAATTTAATTAGTACCCCACACTTACTCACACTTACACCTCCATATTTCTATGGAAATAATTATTGTCTTTTAAGTAAATAAATAATAATAATCAAAATTACTTTTTTTTTAAAAATCTATATTTTTTTGAAAATTTTGATTTAAAATTCAAAATCTATAATTTAATATCGAATTTTTTAAAATATTCGGACACCCATACAACACAAAAAGATTTATCAAAATGTTCAATAATACTAACTTTTTAAGTTTTAACTAATTGCAAAAATATAATCTATCGAATTTATCAGAAAATTAGACGCACCCATATATCACATATCACTTTATCAAACAAAAAGAAAAATGATGATAACCTGCAATACATATATGATTTAATAGAAAGTTTTTCACACTATATTTGAAAAATGTAGTAAAAATTATTATTTTTTTCCTAAAATTATAATTTTAAACCAAAATTTTCAAAATATAGTATAAAATTTAAAATTAAAAAAAGTAAAAAATAATTTTATTTATTTAAGCGGTAAAATAATTATTCAAATAAAATGTCAGTGTGTGGAGTGCTGGGTAGATTTGTCAAATAAAATACATAATGGTAATGATGTTTATTTATATGATAGAAAATGGAGCACAGTAGGTTACTACTTTTAAATTTAACCATTGCTATTTACACTCATATAGTCTTTTTAGTATTCTACTGGAATTAGTTGAAATTTATGGGCTTCATATGTAACTTAGCCCATAGTAAAAATAGTGTTAAAAATAGATAGAATAAAAAAAGTTATAAAGAGGAGGAATTTATACCTATGTTCTTGCATTTTCTTTTATTGTATTTTTTAAACTAGTAAATTTATCTACTTAAAACGTAATAGAATTTAACTCTAACTAGCGATTCACAACTATGTTTTATTAATTTATAATTTTATTAAAATATATTTTAATTGTTATAAGTTAAAAAATTAGTTTTTAATGAATTTGAAAAATAAATTATATTTGGTATATTTTGTTTAAAATATAAACTAATCGTGATTATGTTTTGAAATATTGTTTAACTACTTAAAATAAAATTTATATGAAACTAATTAATAAATAAAATAAATTATATATCACATTCTCAATTGAAAAATAAGTAAAGTAGATGAGAGATAAAATTATTTAATAGAAGAAGAAGAAGAAGAAAATGGTAGAATTGTAAAATAAAATCAAAATTAAAATTTTAAAAAATAGATGTTGAGATTTATAGAATTAAAAAAATAAACAATAAAACCAAGCGTAGTAAGAACTAGTTTAAGAGCATTTAATTAATAGGACAAATTAAAAAATATTGAAGTATTATATCTTTCATTCATCTCATGTTTCATGTTGCTTTTAAATTTCAATCATATCTTTAAAACAATATATTATTCTATCTACATATAATGTCTCATTTCAATACACAGATAAAAGTCAAATAAGTTTCAATTCCAAAAAAAAGTGATAGCCTTATAACATTATGAAATTTGAGAAAAATGCATATGATCAACTTGTTGTTTCAGAGGAAAAAAATAATATTGTAGGAGATTTTAAGATATACAATACAAAATTTGAGGCATAAGTTTAGTAGTATTTCATTTACAATACAGAAAACAATGAGTTTGTACAACATTAACAACGATCTAATGAAAAATGTATTATGAATTATAAATACATCACAAATACAATTCTATCTACATCATTGATATATAATTACAAACAATTTAGTAAAGAACATCAACACTTACAAACTCGCTAAATAAATACATAACATATTTAATCATGAAAAGATAGATAAATTCATAAATTCTCAAAATAAATATTAGGGAGAGAAGAAAAAAACGGGAAAAAAAAGAAATGGATTGTTTCAATGTGCAATTGCAAAAGTTATTTATAATTAATGTTATGTAATTACAATGGAAGTTCCACATAAAATTTTGATAATAAAAATAATATTATAATAATATAATCCCAACAAGCAAATAATGAAAAAAGTTATGATCTATTTGTTTTTTACTCACTTGTCTCAACTATTTTATTAATAATACTTTTATTCTAATTTAAATTATCAGTATATGAAAACTATATATTTAAGGCAAGAATCTGAATTTATTGAGCAAGAAAAAAATGAATTGGAACAATAATGAATTTTTAATATAAAATAAAAGATGAATGGGAGAGAGAAAAATGACACATAATGTCAATAATTTATTTTAAAATTTAAAAATTAAAAAAAAACATGAATCAGAAGACTTCCAAAAAGTCTTTCGGTAAACAAACGAAAAAAATATGAACTGGAGTCTTCCGGTGAACAAACGAAAAAATGTGAACAGAAAGACTTCCAAAAAGTCTTCCGGTGAACAAAAGAAAAAATATGAACCGGAAGACTTGCAAAAAATCTTTCGGTGAACAAATGAAAAAAATTATAAATTTTTATACGAGAGTATTTTGGTCCAAAAAATTTTATGTAGGGTATGAGTATAATTGTAGGGGTATGGGGTAAAATTTCCCCATTATGAACATTGTCTAGATTCTAATTTTCCTCAGTCTCTCTTCTTCTCCATTTATGACTTTTATGAACCTAATAATGAGTTAGAAATGAAAGACGTAAATTATAAGGAGAATCTATTTAAATATAGTTTTTAATTAAAAATTAAAGTGAATTTTCTTTTTAAATAACTAATTATTTTTAGTTATATATAATATTCAAATATAAAATGGAGGGAATAATTAATTTTTATTTGTGTAACTTTTAAGTAATTTCAAAAGGATAAAATAGAAAAGAAAATAGGCTACATCAAAAAGGTATATTGCCTTTATATATTGTTATAGATATATTATTATTATTATTATTATTATTATTATTATTATTATTATTATTATTATTATTATTATTATTATTATTATTATTATTATTATTATTATTATTATTATTATTATTATTATTATTATTATGTTAAAAGTTGTTTAGAGAAATTTTGTAACTTTGTTGGATTATAATTTAGTATGATATTAAATTGATTTATTGAATTTCTTTTTTATCATATTCAATATCTTACCACGCATAAAACAACATCTTCAAAGCCAATGCTTGAACCATCTTCATAAGACCTACAAATCATCTAATGAGCAACTATATTATCTTCATCCCTTCATTTTTGGAAAGAAAAAAGTATGGGAGTGTGGTAATAGAATTCCAAGGGTGGAGTTAACGATTAACAACTACCTCTTTTGAAAACTGTTTTTTATTTTATTTTTAATCTCAACCTAAATAATAGTGATCGGTGGGTCTCTGAATAAAACTGATTAGGATTAGGGTATACATGAGTAACCATTTAATATGAATCAAATTATTTTTATGATTGTGATTTATAAACCAAATCATTTGTCACAAAAATTAATTTAAAATTTATAACTGGTTCTAAATCGGTTTAAAACCGATATTAAATAGATTTTGATTTTAATCAAAATTATTTAATTAAATTTAAATTTTATTTCTTTTATATTTATAATAACTTATAAATTTAGAATACTTAAACAAGTTTTATAAGGTTTTAAAATATATAAAAAAATTTCAAAATTAAAAAAAAATCTGTAAATAAAAAATATTCAAAAAAATGAAAACAAAAAAATTTCTTAAATAAAAAATTATTCCAGAAAAAAAAAACTGAAAATAATCAAATATTAGAAAAAGTTAGAAATTAATATAATCCTCAGTTTCAAAAGTTAGAAATTAATATATTTTGTTTTTGGAAGAAAGAGTGGGCATGGAAACTTGGAAAAAGTTTAGAAAACATGAAGCAAAACTTTTTCTTCTCGAATATCTTTAGTCACTCCCATGCATATAAACTCAAAACACATCATAAAAATTGGAGAATAGACCGGTGAGGGTGTCCTGTGGTAGATTTTTCATTTGATACTAAAAATTTAACAAATAATAAAATTTAGATATCATAACTAAACCATATTATTATTATGGATACCGATTTTTATTTGCATAACAAAATGAATATCCACATTTATATTTTGTCATTTAATTTGTATTTTTAAAAGTGGAACAATTTGAATACCAATTTGATTAAATATAACCGATTTTTTTCACACCCCTAACTAGGATCTCTTGTTCAGACATGAGAGATTTTACCCGTAGCCTTGCAATTACTCCTCTACTCCAATACTTAACATAAATTGGCCAAAATATTCCTATATAAATACTCCAAAATTTAACATAAATTGACCAAAATATCACTGTATAAATAGTAGATGTGTTAAAAGTTTCATTTTTTTCTCATTTGATTTTCAAGTTTTCCGATACATTGAGAGGAGTTGAGAGAACTTGTGGAAAAATTATGTATCGAAAGTCTTACATACAACTATTTCGGTCCATAAAACCTCACTGAAAGTTCTTTTTCAACTTATTTGATACACTACACTATATCGGAACTCTTTGCCACAAGTTTTCTGGTTTTCAAATCAACATCGTAAGTCTTGGTTCAAAGTTATCCGATCCACATTTCTTTACATCGGAAGACTCCTAAGTAAGTATTCTGGTTTGTTTTTTTGTTTGGCTATTAGATGTCTTTTATGAAAGACTTCCATTTTTTTTTCAAAGTTGTTAAAAATTATTGTTTTTTATTTTATTTTAAATGAGGCGCTGAGGAAGTAGCGATAGAATAATTCGTCATGGAGATGTAGGAAGAGGAGTAGTGTTTGCTTCAGATTTAGGCTCGCACCCTCAAATGTCTCTGCCCAGCCACATCTTTTTTTGCGGGAATTTGCAGGCACGAGCATTAAATAAATTTGTATTTTTAGACTTAAAATATACAGTGTCTGCGGGTCCGCCCCACACTCATTTTTTATGCGAGGTGACCAAGGTTTTAGGTCTGCACCCTTAACTATGCTCGCCCCATTATCTTGTGGGCTTTTGCAGGGCGAGCCTATACATGAGATACATGTCTGTTTGTCATCCCTAGACACGTCGTTCTCGTACGGTACGAGCACCATATTGCTCGTCATTTATGGTACGATGAGGTAAGTAAAACACATACATTTAATATTGAATAATCTTTAATTTTAATTATTTCTTGTAATTTATGTTTTTTTATCTTTTAGATTATTTTCAGGAAAGAGGTTCGAAGAAATAACTAAAAGGGGATGCACATGGAAGTAAGTTAAAATATCGTGTTCCACTCTATCTCCCTCCAATGATTGAGCGGTACTTGGATGACGTTGGTTTATCTTCACTCCAGAGAATTAGTATAAGTAGGATTGATCAAAATCTACTATCAACATTTATGGAGAGATGACATCCAGAGACATCGTCATTTCATATGTTATTTGACGAGATGACCATTACATTGAAGGATGTTTCTTGTCTACTACACCTCCCCATTATGGGTGATTTCTAGGACACTGTTGAGGTTATGACTGAAGATGGTGCAATTGATTATGTTGTTGAATTTTTGGGAGTGGGTTTAGAGAAGGCAAGAAAACAAGTTCGTGCTTGTAGGGGTCCATATTATAAGACGAAGTGGATGGTCGAATTATCAGTGCATCATTGAACTGCTAATCAATTGGACATTGCTACCAGATCATACATGATGATGTTGGTTGGTGCTACAATTTGTATCGACAAAAGTTTTACTTTAGTAGAGGCAATATATATGTGATTATTTAGGGACCTGCTAGATTGTGGTAGATATAGGTGGAGACAACTGCATTGGTCACATTATACAGATACTTAAAAGATGCTTCCAAGTTTACGTGCAAGTAACTCGGCATATATGCCACTCTTCTACGTGTATTTTTATTTATTTATTTATTTATTTATTATTATTATTTATTTATATTCATTTTAATATATAATATTTATGTTGTAACCGTGTTGGATTCATGAGTACTTTCATATTATTGGCAAGAAAGAAGAGTCATAGTTGGCGGGTGACGGTAGTGGACTTCCATGGGTGATGAGATGGACGTATACCATTTGATATAATACAACGTACTAGTTTAAGCTAACAATGTTTGACACTATAGGTGTAAGTTACTGCCAATATTGTAAACCCCTTGGAAATCCTAACATCCAAGACATTGTTTCTTGGAAACACCATTTCTTTCAATCCAATGTGACTTCTGGAAACAGAAATCCTTGCTTCAATTTTACCTTATTAGAAAAATTATGTTAATATTAACTAGCATATAAAGCATTATGTAAAAATTAACTATCATAAATATATAACTTCCTGAAACCAATGATTTTGATTTACAAAACCAATGCAATAAATATATATATAGTAGGTGAATGTGATGACATCATAGAAAAGAAATTCACATTAGGATACCCTAAATAGACAAGAATGACATTATATTTATTTGCTATCACATAACCCATATTAGGTAAAGTCGTTCATTTCTCCTCTGATTGATGACCCAAACATGAAATCATCAAAGGTTCTCTTACTTCAAATAATAAATCTCTAAATGACTTCTCATAGAGACTTTGTCTAATTATCAATTCATTATCCATGTCTCGAAGGACCATTGACCAACCATACTCATCATATCTATGAATAACTCTACCCACAATTTCTATTTGCTTCAACATTAATTATATCATCAATATATGGCCTAATATGTTCAGGAAATTGAGTAATGTATTGATTCACAATTGGTTGCGTCTTAGAATGTTGTTTCTTAGATGATTACATTTGAGATTATTGATTTTGAGAAGGTTGTGGTAGTTGCGTACATGGTTTCTTTGAAGATCTTTGAGAATTAGAGTACGTTTGGTCAACATGGTCATAATATGAAGAGTCCCAATAAACATCACACCCCACTGGTTTTGTTCCCTTTCTTCTTCACATATTATTGGTTTTTTATTTTCTAAGGTGGTAGGTACATTGAATTCATAGTGGGGTAAGAAATTTCACACGCTCTACTCGTTAATGTTTTTTCCCTACAACATCCAAAGAACTGCACCTTCTCCATAAAGCTTTTATTACACTTTTCATGTCTATCTATGATCCATTATTTATGTCAACATCTTATTGACCTTTGATGCTTAACTTCCTCCAATGGATATGAACAACATCTGTAGGTATTAGATCACCAACATGGGAAAAGAAATAATGTACTAGAATACCTTGGGCAAAGTTGGTACACAATGACATGGGAAAAATTCTTCAATTTCAAAAAAGTTAATTATAATGGTAAAAATTGAATAGTAAAACTATTTGATAATTAAAATGGGTAGAATTGAAATATTTTAAAAAATGTAAGGGATAATGATAGAGACATGTGGTAAAATTCCTTCAGACATTTTACGCTTCTAATTTGTGCCTCATCATTTCATATTGCTAGCTTATTCTACTTTATAAGAAGCTTCCAACATTTCAAGAACCTCTATATAAGAATCTTAGACTTGCTCTTGCAAACCTTAATAAAATACATAATGGTAGTCATGTTTATTAAAAAAATCTACCTGGAACCCCACACTTATAGCTGATACCTCCATATATTTTAATAATGGCAAAAATACCCCTCTCATTTTTTATCCTTTATAAAATTTAAAATATTTGCAAATTTGTTACTCTCAAACGTGAAAAAGTCTGGTAGTGATATTAAACAACATGTATGTGTTTTTACCAGGTCATTTGAAATATGTGGTGCATTGTAATAGTTTATCGGGAATTTCAAAAGTCCAGTATACCAGATATTTCCCCCACCCATAAAAATTTAGTAGTGATATTTTTGTATGATTGTGATTGCACTGACACTTTTATATGGTCTGTTAGTTCTTGATTGGCAGGAATTTTGGTAAAACTTGGTGATATCACAAGATGTCCTACAAGATGTCTTGACATATGTTCTTAGCATTCTGCAGGTGGCTATGTTTATTGTTGCAGGGTTTAGTTCATGATGTCAAGCATGATGTTCTGACATCTGTGAACATTACATTCTGTGAGAATGTGTTTGTTTATCTGTTACTTTTTGTGCAACCCTTTGCGCTATTGAGATCAGTCATTAATGGTTCAAATCTACATGGGAATATGCTTTATTCAAAAGAGTTTTTGATGCATAATTCATGGAGTATTTATGGAATCATTTGTGCTATTTTCTTAAGGAAATCTTGAAGATCTGAAGAGTGATTTGATTTGAGTTGATTGGATCAAATCAAATCTGTTTTGGCTCTACTCCTTGATACTAATTATGAAAAGAATTAAAGAAATATTTGGATTGATTCTATCAAGATCAGATGTTGCTTTTGCTAAAGCCCATGCCCGTCCAAGTGTTACTATTTAAAGTCTTCACAATACTATTTTGAAGTTTAGAGAAGCTAGGGTTAAGATAGTGCATTGCATAAGGATTAAAGCTTTTAGCTTCGTGTGTTTGTGCTAGTTTGTGACCCATTCACTCATAACTTTAATGTGTGAATTGGACTAAGTTTTTGTCTTGTAAGTTGTTCAATCAAAGCTTGTAAGCAAGAGTGTATTGTTCTTGATTGAAGCTTTTAAGCAAGATCAAGTATTGTCTTTGAAGAGTGTCTTCTAAAGTTTATTCATTTGTTGTTATCACTGTTGTGATTGAGGGGGAGTGAGAGGTATCTCTTATCTAGGAGTATCCTAGGTAGAAATTGCAAGGGTAGAGATTAGGAGCGAAAATAGTAAACTAGAGAGAGTCTATTGTGTATCTTCTAACTAATTCTACTTAGTGAATTTCCTTCCTGGCTTGGTTGCCCCCAAACATATGTGTGTTTGCACCGAACTGAGTTAACAATTGCTTGTGTCTTTTTACTATTGTTAACAGTTTGTCTTTATTCATATATTGGTTATAGTTCAGATATTAGTGTCGTGACATCGCCTTCGACATATCATATCTGATACCATAATTTCAATTGGTATCAAAGCAGGCATCCTGCTCTGGTTCTGGGTGAGATCTAGGGACAATACTTTCTAGTACTATGGAAAAAGAAGGAGGATTTGTGAACAGACCACCTGTTCTAGATGGGAGTAATTATGATTATTGGAAACCTCATATGGTTGCCTTCTTAAAATCTTTGGATAGTAAGGCCTGGAAAGCTGTTATAAAAGGATGGGAACATCTTGTGACTGTTGGGAAAGATGGAAAGGCTACTTCTGACTTAAAGCCTTAGGAAGAATGGACAAAGGAAGAGGATGAACTAGCTCTTGGTAACTCCAAAACTTTGAATGTCCTGTTCAATGGAATTGATAGAAACATATTCAGATTGGTGAACAACTGTGAAGTTGCTAAAGATGCATGGGAGATACTCAAGACTACCCATGAAGGTATCAACAAGGAAAGGATGTCAAGACTTCAACTGCTAACTATAAAATTTGAAAACCTAAGGATGAAAGATGATGAAAGCATACATGATTTTCATATGAATATTCTTGAAATAGGCAATGCTTCAAGTGCCATAGGTGAAAATATGTCAAAAGAAAAATTGGTGAGAAAAATTCTCAGATCTCTTCCCAAGAGATTTGACATGAAAGTAACTGCTATAGAAGTAGATCAAGACATTTGCAAGATGAGGGTTGATGAACTCATTGGATCTCTTTTAACCTTTGAAGTGGGAATACGTGACAAGGCTGATAAGAAAAAGAGCATAACCTTTATGTCAAATACTGAAAATCGAGAGGATGAATCTGATGGGGATACTAATGAAAGTTTATCCAATTCCATAGTGCTTCTTGGAAGACAGTTTAACAAGGTGATGAAGAGAATGGATATGAAGTCAAGACCTAATGTCAAGAACAACTCTCATGACATTAGTAGGTCCAATGATGCAAGTAGAAGAACCAGAACTGAAGAAAAACCCACCAATAGTAAAGGGATTCAGTGCCATGGATGTGAAGGATTTGGTCACATTAGAGCTGAATGCCCAACCTATCTCAAGAAACAAAAGAAAAGTCTCGCTGTATCTTGGACTGATGAGGATTCTGACAGTGACCTTGAAGAAGAGTCTGTTAAATATGTAACTGCTTTGACTAGAAGATACTATTCTGATAAAGACTCCAGTGAAGATGAATTAACATTTGAAGAACTTGCAGCTTCCTACAAGGAGTTGTGTCTTAGAAGTGAAGAAGTGTGCCATCAAGGTGAAAAGCAGAAGAAACTCATAATCAAACTAAAGGCTGAAAAGGAAGAACACCTTAAAACTATCACTGAGTTGAATGATGAAGTTGCTCATTTAACTTCCCAACTTGATCAAATGGGGAAGTCTGTTAGAATGATGAACAGTGGTACCAACACCCTAGATAAGATCCTTCAATCTGGAAGAAGTACAGGAGACAAGACAGGGTTAGGGTTTGATGAAGAAAAGAAACCACCTTCAGACTGTAATCCTTCTTCTCACCATAAGCCTTCTGGATCCAAGCGAAAGATGTTCTATCAAATGTCTCAACATCATGACAGAGGTCAACCCAACCAACCAAGAAGAAGATCCCAAAGATGGAAATGTCACTACTATAACTGTTTTGGTCATATCAAGCCTTTCTGCTTCAGACTGTATGGATATCCTAAACCTATGCCTCAAACCATACCAAATCACAATATTCGTTCTACTAGGAAGCAATGGATTCCTAAAGCTCCTGCTACAAAGCAATGGGTTCCTAAAGCTGCTGCTACTAGCTTGATAGCTCATATGTCCCTCAAAGTCTTTGCTAAGGAAGATTGGTACTTTGACGGTGGGTGCTCCAGACACATGACATGGATTAAAAATCTCTTAGTTGACATCAAACCCCACTCTACTAGCTATGTGACTTTTGGAGATGGAGCCAAAGGTGAAATTAAGGGAGTTGGAAAATTGAACTACTCAGAAGCTCCTAACCTTGACAATGTGTTGTTGGTTAAAGGATTAACTGCTAACTTAATTAGCATCAGTCAACTGTGTGATCAAGAACTCAATGTCAACTTCACTAAATTTGAATGCTTGGTTACAAATGAAAAAGGAGAATTGATCATGAAGGGAGTCAGATTTAAGGATAATTACTACCTATGGGTTTCTCAGGACTCCAAATATGCTCTAGCCAAAGAAGATGAAGTGAAATTGTGGCACCAGAAACTTGGTCATCTGCATCTAAAAGGAATGAAGAAAATCATATCTATGGAAGCTGTCAGAGGAATTCCTAAGCTGAAGATTAAAGAGGGAAAAGTATGTGGTGAATGCCAAATAGGAAAGCAAACAAGGATGTCATAGCAGAAGATCCAACATCTTACTACTTCAAAAGCATTGGAACTTCTCCACATAGACTTAATGGGACCTATGCAGGTAGAGAATCTTGGTGGAAAGAAGTATGCATATGTGGTGGTGGATGATTTTTCAAGATACACCTGGTTGAATTTTATAAGAGAAAAGTTTGAAATGTTTGATGTATTCTAAGATATCTATCAAAAGATTCAAAGAGAAAAGGAAAGCAAGGTTATTAGAATCAAGAGTGATAATGGGAAGGAATTTGAGAATAAAAAATTTGCTGAATTCTGTTCTTCTGAGGGAATTAGCCATGAATTCTCTTCTCCCATTGCTCCACAGCAAAATAGAGTTGTGGAAAGAAAGAATAGAACTATCTAAGAATCTGGTAGAGCAATATCCATGCAAAGAAGTTGCCCTACCACTTCTTGGCTGAAGCCATGAACACTGTCTGCTATATCCATAACAGAGTGACTTTGAGAATACGAACCATGACCACCTTGTATGAAATATGGAAGGGAATAAAGCCTACTGTCAAATACTTCCATGTGTTCGGAAGCAAATGCTACATACTTGTAAACCGTGACCAAAGAAGAAAGATGGATCCTAAGAGTGATGAAGGAATATTCTTGGGATACTCTACTAACAATAGAGTCTATAGAGTATTTAACTCCAGAACTAAAACCATGATGGAGTCCATCAATGTTGTTATAGATGATGTGCATAAGGAGACTGATGTCCTAGAAGATGTTGGAACATCCCTTGATATCTCAGCTGAGTCTACAAACAAAGACAATGATCCTAATTCTGCCATTACTGAACCTGAACCAGTTGACAAAGGACCCTCTATCAGAATTCAGAAAGACCATCATATGGATCTCATCATAGGTGATCCAAATAAAGGGGTTACTACTAGATCCAGAGAAATCATTTTAAGTTCTTGTTTTGTGTCTAAGGTTGAGCCTAAAAACATTAAGGAAGCATTAACTGATGAATTCTGGATAAATTCCATACAAGAAGAGCTAGGGAAATTCAAGAGAAATGAAGTATGGGATCTTGTGCCAAGGCCTAAAGGAACAAATGTGATTGGAACTAAATGGGTTTACAAGAATAAGGTTGATGAAAAGGGAGTGGTCACTAGGAACAAAGCGAGACTTGTTACACAGGGATACACTCATATTGAAGGGGTTGACTTTGATGAAACTTTTTCTCCTGTAGCTCGCCTTGAATCTATCAGACTACTTTTGGGAGTTGCCTGCATTCTAAAAATCAAGCTGCTTCAGATGGATGTTAAAAGTACCTTTTTAAATGGTTACCTAAATGAGGAAGTCTACGTGGAACAACCTAAGGGATTTATTGATCCAACTTTTCCTAATCATATGTTTAAGCTGAAGAAAGCTCTGTATGGACTGAAGCAAGCTCCTAGAGCATGGTATGAAAGACTAACAAAGTTTCTCGTTGATAATGGATACAGAAAAGGTGGCATACATAAGACATTATTTATCAAGGAAGAAGGAGGAAAACTCATGATTGCTCAAATATATGTTGATGATATTGTGTTTGGTGGGATGTCTGATGAGATGGTTCAACATTTTGTCCAGCAAATGCAGTCTGAATTTGAAGTGAGCCTTGTTGGGGAACTAACTTATTTTCTTTGGTTGCAAGTCAAACAAATGGAAGAGTCTATGTTCATATCTCAAAGCAAGTATGCCAGGAATATAGTTAAGAAGTTTGGAACAGAAAATGCTAGCCACAAGAGAACACCTGCACCTACCCATCTTAAGTTGTCTAAAGATGAAAAGGGTGTTAATGTGGATTAAAGTCTTTATAGAAGCATGATAGAAAGCTTGTTATATCTTACAGCAAGCAGGCCTGACATTGCTTTTGATGTGGGTGTTTGTGCTAGATATCAAGCTGAACCCAAAGTGAGTCATATCAATCAAGTCAAGAGGATTTTGAAATATATTAATGGGACAAGTGAGTATGGGATGTTGTACACCCATGGATCTGGTTGTGTATTGTCTGGCTATTGTGATGCTGATTGGGCTGGAAGTGTTGATGATAGGAAGAGCACGTCAGGAGGATGCTTATTTTTGGGGAACAATCTCATATCTTGGTTTAGCAAGAAGCAAAATTGTGTCTCTCTATCTACTGCATTTGGGAGTAGCTGCTCTCGACTTGTGTGGATGAAGCAAATGCTTACTGAGTATAATGTCACACAAGATGTCATGACATTATACTTTGATAACCTAAGTGCTATAAACATATCCAAAAACCCTATTCAACACAGCATAACAAAGTATATTGATATCCGTCATCATTTTATAAGGGAGCTTGTTGAAGATAAAATCATTACTCTAGAGCATGTTACTACAGAAAAACAGCTAGCTGATATCTTCACTAAAGCATTGGATACCAGTCAGTTTGAAGCTTTAAGAGGGAAATTAAGGATTTTCATTTATGATGATTTATAGCAATTATTGCTTAATGGGAATATTATTCAAGAGGGGTGGTATTTTCCAAAAATAAAGATGTCTCAACATCACTCATTATTACATAACACGTTTAAGGAGACTACCACACGCTACCCAAATCATTTCCTTCTCTCCAACTACTCGTTCGACTCCCATACCCCCACTAAGTTTCTGCTTGATTCCCACTCTCTGTTTGAACCTCCGATTGAAACATATTCTCCTACTCTCAAAAACCTCAAAATGTCTCCTAAACATGTCTCAAATTCATCAAAATCTTCTAGGTCTGATTCCAAAACAAAGGCTCATCCTATGAGCATCTCGTTTGAGGAAGTTCTTGATGTTTCCCCTCTTGCCATGGTTCCTTGCCACGACACTGGAGCGTCCAAGTCCACACCCACTCATGCAAGCGACTCAAAACAAATGTCTAAAGGTAAATCTTCTGATACCTTTGCAGATTATACAACTAAAATAAAGAACAAAGAGGGTAGTGCTTATGTAGACATAACCATTAGGGAGCTAGTAACTAAGGTTCTATATGATGGCCATAATGTACCTGGGATTTCTACCCCTCTATCTCACATGGATGCTACTCCAAGTTCTGCTGCTGGCTAAGGTGAAGAGGACAAAGATGTTGATGACTCTCCTTCTAATAATAATAAGAACCCTAACACAGAGAATATGCACAAGCTTGCTAGATTTGTGCTCAAGGAAGTAAGAGTAGAAGATGTTGCAAATAAAGATGTTGGTACCCTTGGTATGGAAGACAAAACAAACAGTTATGTTCAAGACAAGGATAAGGTAAATATTTCTGATAATGTGGTGGACCTTGAGGGTGTTCCATCTGATGATGAGTTAATAAAGAATGTGGCCCCCGGTATTGCAAAAAGGCTGAAGTCTAGAAAAGTAAAATCTGTGATTGAACAATCCCCTTCTAAGAGTCAGAGGAAGAAAACTGTTGTTGGTCCTCCTAAAGCTTGGAGTAAAGTCACTCCTGCTTCTAAGAAAAGAAAGGTTAGGTTAGAGACTGATTATGATGATGATGTTGAGGATGATGTCCAGGACATCACTCCTGTTAAGAGATCTGCTTCCAAGAAAACCACAAGTACTGTTCCTGCCGCCCCTCTGGATAATGTGTCTTTCCACTAAATTGACAATGTGTCAAAGTGGAAATTTGTGTATCAAAGAAGGATTTCCTTGGAAAGAGAATTAGGAAAGGATACACTTGAAATCAAGGAGGTCATGCAACTGATTTCTGATGCTGGGATGACCAAAACTGTAGCTGGGTTCTCAAAATGTTATGATATGCTTGTGAAGGAATTCATTTTGAATATCCCTGAAACCATTACTGATAAAAAGAGCAATGATTTTATGAAAGTGTTTGTGAGAGGAAGGTGTGTTAAATTCTCTTCTGATGTGATTAACAAGTTCTTAGGTAGGAATGAGGAAGGGGATGGTGAAATAAAAGCTACTGATAATCAGGTGTGCAAGGTAATAACTACAAATCAAATCAATGCATGGCCCTTTAAAGGTAAACTTTATGCTGGGCAACTAAGTGTTAAGTATGTCATCTTTCATAGGATTGGTTTTGCCAATTAGGTACCTACAAATCACACTTCAACCATTGTTGTTGGATTGGGAAGATTCATTTTTGATGTTGGGACCAAGGTTAAGTTTAACTATGGAAGGTACATATTTGATCAAGTTGTGAAACATGCCACCACAAATGTTGTTAACCTTCCCATTGCATTTCCCTCTCTGATTTATGGAATAATCTTGAGTCAATACCCTGGGATTATCTCAAGAAATGATGTGACCTGCAAGAGAGAATCGGTTTTATCTCTTCACTATAAGTTATTTGCAGGAAGACATGTCCCAGACATTGTCTTAACATCTTCTGATAAGACATCCACTTCAAGGGCTAGGGTTATATCTGATTTAAAGGAGACTTGCAGGGAGTTAGGAGAAGTGATTAGTGTGGCTATAGCAAGGAAGATTAAGTTGGAAGCTCTGATTAAATGTCTGGAACAAAATGAAGACCATACCATGAAGGATGCTGATGATCATGAAGAAGAAGATAAGGAAGCTTCTGGTTGAGGGGAAAAGACTGATGATAATACTTATGGGTCTACAGATGCTGGTGAGATGAGAGTACTGGGTCTGAAGAAGAAGATTAATTATGCTTGACTTTTGTGATCTTTGGTTTTGATTTGTTTTATCTGCTGTTGCAGAATTTCTTTTTCCTTGCAGGTAAAGTGCTTTTGTTTTGTACTCTATTTTGGGTCATCTTTGTACCCTTGACTTTATTTGGATCTGTTTCATTGATCTATGATATTTGTTACCCTTAAGTATGTGTTCCTAATTTATGGCTAAAAAGGGGGAGAAGTTGTTGCTGATTATCAGCTGATCTTGCTGAATGTTTGGGTGTTTATGGTGTTGTTGTTGTGTATCTTGAGGAGTTGCTATCATGGTGTTGAGGAGGAGCTTGTGAATACTCCTATTTTTGAAGTTTTTTGTGTATCTGCTGTTGTGCTCTCTGATATAGGAGCTCTTGTGATCTGTTGAATGTTTTAGCCAAAATTTGCCAAAGGGGGAGTTTGTTAGTTCTTGATTGGCAGGAATTTTGGTAAAACTTGGTGATATCACAAAATGTCCTACAGGATGTCATGACATATGTTCTTAACATTCTGCATGTGGCTATGTTTGTTGTTGCAGGGTTTAGTTCATGATGTCAAGCATGATGTCTTGACATTTGTGAACATTACATTCTGTGAGAATGTATTTGTTTGTCTGTTACTTTTTGTGCAACCCTTTGCGCTGTTGAGATCAGTCATTAATGGTTCAAATCTACATGGGAATATGCTTTATTCAAAAGAGTTTTTAATGCATAATTCATGGAGTATTTATGGAATCATTTGTGCTATTTTCTGAAGGAAATCTTGAAGATCTGAAGAGTGATTTGATTTGAGTTGATTAGATCAAATCAAATATGTTTTGGCTCTACTCCTTGATACTAATTATGAAAAGAATTAAAGAAATATTTGGATTAATTATATCAAGATCAGATGTTGTTTTTGCTAAAGCCCAAGCCCATTCAAGTGTTACTATTTAAAGTGTTCACAATCATATTTTGAAGTTTAGAGAAGCTAGGGTTAAGATAGTGCATTGTGTAAGGATTAAAGCTTTTAGCTTCGTGTGTTTGTATTAGTTTGTGAGCCATTCAATCATCACTTTAATGTGTGAATTGGACTAAGTTTTTTGTAAATTGTTCACTCAAAGCTTGTAAGCAAGAGTGTATTGTTCTTGATTGAAGCTTTTAAGCAAGATTAAGTATTGTCTTTGAAGAGTGTCTTCTAAAGTTTATCATTTGTTGTTATCACTACTGTGATTGAGGGGGAGTGAGAGGTATCTCTTATCTAGGAGTGTCCTAGGTAGAAATTTCAAGGGTAGAGATTAGGAACGAAGATAGTAAACTATAGAGAGTCTATTGTGTATCTTCTAACTAATTATACTTAGTGAATTGCCTTCTTGGCTTGGTTTCCCCCAGACGTAGGTGTGTTTGCACCGAACTGGGTTAACAATTGCTTGTGTCTTTTTACTATTGTTAATAGTTTTTCTTTGTTCATATATTGGTGATAGTTCATATATTAGTGTCGTGACATCGCCTTCGACATCTCATATCTGATACCAGAATTTCATGGTCCATAATTATTTAAAACTTGTATAAATACGTCTCATATGTTGTTAACAAAAACACCTCCCAAATGGGAATGCCTAAAGATCCATTTAGATGGAGAGTGCTCATATATCCAACACTGAAGTAAAATATATAAGATTACAACAAACTATATATAATAAATGTCTTTAATAAATACTCACAAAATAAGTAAAACATTATAAATATTCATATCTAGAATAGACTTATGTACCTGAAAATTTGTCTAATCTCAAAGGCAGTCTCATATCCATGGGCATTAGATAATATCATCATATCGACACAACCTTATGCTCAATGGAGAGACTCAAAGTTATCAAACATAAAGTATGTGTCTGGCCTTTATATACATGAGACTTATCCGCTAAAATTATTCATCCAACAAGATGCAACATGTATACTCTAACAACCACCTCATACATAAAATGTTCCACTAGTCACTAATAAGTATCTCAGAGCCAAGAGAGACAGGAATGAGCACCTCTGATAGCCATAAACTCTTCTAATACCAACCACGGTGTAACAACCATGTGCGAATCAACAAACATACATGCAATCTCCTAGTTCAGCAGCAGAGAGGTGAAGAAGTCATCAACAAGGGGAAAATGGAAGAAGCTGGAGATATCATCCAGGATAATCGTCATCTCACAAAAGGAAAGATGAAAGGAAGATGTCTCCTTATGCCATCTCTCAACAAAAGCAGACAACAAAGGAGCGTCATACATAGTGAGTAAACAATCTACTAACAGAAGAAAGCCAACATATGCAATAATCACCCTAACCTTATGTAGCACCCCAAAATTTTCCCATCTTTTCTATTTTGTTTTGGGTTATGTTTCATTGCATCTTCATATTCATTTTTTCATAGCATTGCTTTAGACATGTGATCAAGGTATCATGGCTTGTTTCTCAAGGAGGAGGAACATGTTTCTTCAACCTCAAGCAAGGTTTCTTATTGATTTTATGGCATTCTCAATTCCCCAAAGGTCCCTCATCATCAAGCATGATTCAAGGCAACATCATCTCAAGATCATATGTGGTTCACCATGTCTTAGTTTGCAAGAAATAATCAAGAGATTCAAAGTTGGTTCAAGGTGGTTGACCTAATTTAACAATTTGTGGATGCTATGATCAAATGGGCATAACTCCTTCATTTTTCAACATTTTGAGGTGGTTATTTTTCTAATGAACTCTTCTCATCATCCCAAACAAGTTCTTTTTGTAAGTAAATATCCAATTATTTTTGGAAAGTTATCAAACGTTTAAAGATATTATAGGTCATTTTGAGTTTTGGAAGGATTTTCTAGTCAACCTCAAAAGGTCATAACTTGGTCAATTTTCATCATTTGGAGCCCATTATTTTTCTAAAATGAACTTGAAGGCGTCCTTTACAAATTTGATTCAATGTGGAAGTGCCAAAAACCAACGGAAGGCCTTGATTTTTATCAAAACATTATAGGTCATTTTTGGTCCCTAAAAGTCTTGAAAATTTTCTAAGTGTTTTGTAATTTTGAACCTTTTGATGCAAGCTACTTTGAAGGATCATATCTCTCAACTCATATTGCCAAATCAGTTCTTTCTTTTCACATTGCAAAGATTGCATCACCCTCTATCCAATGCAAGAAGAATCACCTCATAAAGCCTCCTACATTGTGAGAACCATGTTGGCAAAATTTAAATTTCAAAGCTGAAATTTCACTTCAAATCAAAATCGAATTTGGTTAATATGGCCTCTAATCATCAAATTCAGGTGTGAATTATCTTTAAACATGATTAATCAATGTTCATGAGTTGATTAGAGCTTGAAACACAAGTTTTTGATGAGTTTTGACAAGTTGCAAGTCACATTTTGCTCATGATGCAGGTGTGCACGAATTTGCTCCAATTTTCATCATTCACCCTCCCTCAGCATTCAAAAAACTTCTCCTATAAATAAGAGACTCATTCCACTCATTCCCACAAGCTTTGATAGCCAAAATTACCCTGCTGAAATCCCATTTGAACTCTTAAGCTTGAACTTTGTATTTTCATTTCCACACCTTAATCACTCAAATTCTCCACTCAGTTAGCTTCATCAACATTCAGTGAAGCTAACCAGCTCAAAAACTTGAAGAATCATGGCCTGAATCAAGCTTGAGAATTCCATTTTCAGAGCTTCGAAGTTGAACTTCAACAGGTACAATTTTCAACCATTTTGACTCAAATTTGTTGCTAAAATGTAGTCCTTGATGTGCTGATGCTATTAAGATTGTTAGATTTTAGTTTTGGTTGATTTTTGTTTGTTAATGTTCAAATCTGTGTTTGAATTTTCTTCTGTTTTTTTCCAAATCGAGTGAGTTGTGCTTTAAAGAAATATGGCGCGATATATGGTTGAGATCGTCTTGAAAAGACGCATCAGATGAAACCATTATGAGCTCCAATAGTTATGGTTTGAAGGATCTTCGTATTTCTACGAATCGCTGAAAATTTCAAGTGGCTGGAGGTTGAAGATGATGATCTAACCGTCCATCATGCCACTTGTTATGATCCTGCGTGTTTGACTTTTGTTGGCTGGATATGATAAGTTTGACTCAGATCCACCGTGGATGCGCGCTTTCTAGCCCTTGAACTGTCCACGTCATTTAATGAAATGAAATCCAACGTGTGTTATCTTTTCTGTTTTTTTTTCTAATTTGTTTTTAAATTTATTTTATTTTCAGAAATTCATAGGAAATCCATTTTTAATCAGAAAAATACCAAAATATTTTCTAAAATTTCCTTTTACTTTTCTCTTTTTAATTTTTATTTTTGTGCATATTTATTTTCCAGTTTGTTATTTTTCTTGAATTTTAATTTTTTTGAGTCAATTTTAATTAGTTTAAAATTGTTTTTAGACATTTTAAAATTATGAGAAAAATATTATATGATTCTATGATGGTCCTTGACCTATGGTGATTTTATTTGATTTTCATTTGTGATCTTGCTATTTTTCATGTAGTTTTGATTTATTTGGTTAATTTTAATTGGTTTAAAGTTATCTTTGAGCCATTTAAAATTGTGAGAAAGTTAGTACATGATCTTATGATAGTTTCTGACCTATGGTGATTTTCTTGGATTTTTGTTTGTGTTTTAACCATTTTCCATCTTTTTATAAGTTTTATTTGCCTTTTTATTTGTTTTTTTTATTGATTTTAAAATTGCAAAATGATGTGATGTTATTTTTAGTCCATGTTTGTGTGACATTTTGTGTTTCCTCATGTCATTTGAGACTTTTATACTTGTTTGGTTGTTGTTTTCCTTTTATGAATGATTGGATGTTTGATTCTTCTTAAGGCATGTTCTTGATTTCCACTTGTTTGATCTCTCTTGTGTGTTTCTGATTGGTTGTTAAACTTGCTGATCATGTTGATGAGTGGCTCACTTTGGTTTCATGTCATGTTCATATGCCTTTCCCTTTAGGGTGTTTGTGTGCATGTTTATTTGGTATGATTTTGACTTGTTTGTGAATGGGATGTATGACTTGTTTCTTGGTGATCTCTCTTTGATCATTGACTTGATCTGAGTATGATATGTTGTGCTACTGCCCTACCTTGTTTCTTGTGCCATTTATTTTCATTCCATCTGGATTTGTGATTGATGATGCTTATTGAGGATGTTTGGATGTGTGTGGGCATTTTGTTCTTCTTGATATGTTGACTTGATGTTGATGCCTACCTTGTATGAGATTAAAATGAGTGTATTTGATACTTCTTTGTCATTTGAACTTCCATATTTGTTCTTCTTGATTGTATCTTCCTCTTTCTTCATCTTTCTTCTTCATCTCTTTTCTCTTCTTGTTGTCATTTGTGATTGAATTGATTGGTGTTTACTTGCGCTTGCTCACATGATCCCTTAGGATTCCTAGTTCCTCTTGATTTTTGATTAAGATGGAAGTATGAGAGACATTAGGCTTTCAATCCTTTGCATGATAACAATTAGGATATTCCCTTTTACCCCAACTTTAAGTCTATCATGTGTATGATAACATTAGGTAGACTTCATTTTCATCCTAACCTTAAGACTATTTTGTATGATAACATTAGGGTTTTCAGTTTCCCTTTAGTGTTTTCTTTTGTGTCTTCTCATCTCATCTCAAAAAATTTTAAGGCACTTAGTAAATAATGATGAATGTTGTGTGCCACGAGCCTTAAGTATATGGGAAATGATGAGTGGGGGGTTTCTCCTCACTTATCTAGAGTGTTTAGTGTATGCCCTTTGGGAGATATGCGACACATTCGCTCCTATGTCATAGTCTTTAGTGCAACGTGAATCTCCAACCATTTTAATTCACTTCTCTAAAACTCTTAAACCAAATTTAAACCTTTTTATCCTTCAGGATTGTTCTTAAAGTCATTTTCAGAAAATAGTACGTTGTTTTCCATTCTATCGCAAACATGCATCGACCCTAACTACTGGAATGGAAATTTAACGTCACTCATAAAAAAATACTTAACAAACCAGTGGTCTAGTTACCTGAACCACGTTTGCTTTGATTTCTCATACCAGATGAAGATACGTAGGCATAAGACGGCGATGTCGGGGCGAGTAACATTCCCCCTATCACTCGTAGTTTTCTGAACTATGTTGACTCTGACTTTCCCATTGCAGTAGGGAATACATAGGCATAGGGCGACGATATCTTATAGACTATTCTTTTTCTTTCCTATCCCTGTTTAGCAGTAGATTTTAGATAACTCACCCCTTTGGTTTAGACAACAAGCGTGGATCCCATTGAGTTCAACGAACGTGAGGGGTGCTCCTACATGGGTAACAGGGCCTATTACCTCGAAAACCTACACGAAGAAGAACTTGCTCGACCACGGAATGCAGAGAAACTTCAGCAATATTACAGTTAGATATTGCCCGCGGCCCGTCAACGCCGCGACCACAGGGGCGCACCATGATACAGACGCGACTCCTAGAGTTATAACAAAAAGACAAGAGTTATCCCCTCTCATGCGCGGGAAAGACCCTTGATCCAGCGGGGACCACTCAATCGAGCTTCACTGCTGTCGTACCAGTAGGGAAGAACACCCAATTTGCAATGGGAGGTTCACGCCCGGGGGAAGCCCTTAACCGAGATCTTGACCCCATGATCGATCGAATACCAAATCCGATCGCCCGACCTGTTCCCCGCACAGTCGACCATCAAACATGTCGAGCAAGAACATAAACATAAATTCAATTCAAGCATAGAAACATAAAAAACACAGCAAATAGAAAAGTAGAACTTTTATATATCCAAATGGAGGGCACAACTCATTGTCAAAATATTACAAGAATGACCTCGTGGGACGGAAACAGATACATCAAAAATAGGCACGTAGGCCAACAAAATAATACAGGCACGCAGGTGACCGGTAAATTAGCAAGTGTACTAACTTTCACCGATGTAGTAATAAATGGGGTTTTCCCAGAATCGATCTCTCGAGGACTGCATGCAATTTTCTAGTACAAATGTTATTTCAATTAAACAAAATATCCTTGGGGGTTTTGTGAAAAGATAATAATCAAAAGCAATAAGCAGAATAATAAAATTAATTTACGAATATGAGAAAACATGCTAGGGGAAGTGTATGAATTTTTACCTCAAAATCTTAATTTTTATTGAACCTCAAAAGTGTTTTTCTTAAATTCCTTAACTGAAAAACCTTTGATATTCTTCCTTGAACCTAATTCCTTAGCAGTCAGGGAAGGACATCAAACAATAGTTCTGACAAAAGTTTCTTACAATCATTACAGGATATCCCTATTCCTAGGTAATATTTACTGTACTGTGTTATACAAAATAATCGATCGGTTTTTCAGACCAAATCCCTAATCGTAAATCGTTCCCAATTTGTACGATCTTAAAAGTTTAAACGATTTGCATAACAAAAATATTAAGGCAAGAAACAAAATCTTGTTAAGAAATGCAACTGAGGTTCATTACAAAACAATTCAGAGACACCCCCTAGCAATGGGGGGTTTAGCAATGCATAGTATTCAACAAAAACAACATATAAAATAGAGACATTACAAGACTTGGTGAATAAAGTTGATCTTCAATTTCTTCCGATCATTAAAATCTCCTTGTCTTCCCAATTCTCCAGAGCTTCTCAATTTGTGTTATATTTTCTTCGTACGATCAAAATTTCCTTTCTTCTTTCCGAAATCTCGTCTTACTAGTATCAGATCAATCTTTTCCATGTGCAAAGTCCAAATTACCCTTCAGGCAGTCACACTGGCCAAAATTCAAAAATACCAGAAACATGGTCGCCCCACCCAACACGGGCCGTGTCAGCTGACACAGGCACTCGTGTTGGGACACTGCCAGGAATCTCCAAACTGCAAACTTCAGGCTTGCTGACACGGGCACCTGTGTCAGCTTCTTTGTTTCTCCTTTTCTTGCACTTCTCTTCCCGTGTCAGGTGACACGGGCACCCGTGTCAGGCCTCATATTTTGCGGAAAATCCTCTCGAACTCAATCGACTTCGCATTTCTTTCTCTGATTACTTTCATGGATCTGTAATCACTAACACTACCAGACCAAGACTTCAAAAGTGCTTTATTTAACATAAATTTAAACTACAACAACTTAAACAGACAAAATGCGAAAACTTAAAAAATTAAAGGAAATCGACAAAGAAACAACTCAAAATGTTATCGATTAAATAGAATTCTTGTCGAATAATTGACGGAAACCAAGTAGTACAGGTGATCGATCAGCAGGCCAGAAAAATAAACAAACTAAGAGGCTTCCTTCTGCACGCCACCAGCCTCGATCAGAGTCTTGTCTTCCTTGTCGGGTTCCGGAGCAACCACGCGACCTTTGACGATTTGATGAAAGGGGCCCGTCCCCGCTGTGATAAACGGGATATCCGGGTTCACGAGTCGGAGTCCTCCATGCACTGTCGTAGCCCACCTCAAGCGCCCCCAGACAATCGTGTTTGAGCTACCGGATTCTACACACCATGGTTGCCCCAAGATCCTATAAGTTTTTCTTCGTCGGTCTCGTCCTTCTCGGGCTGCGAAGCCGCCTTCAGTTCTTCGATCTGCGCCAAGAGCCTCGTCCTCTCTTCGCCTGCGGCCTTCAGCTGCTTCTCCGCCTCATCATAGAGCTTATACTGGGCAGCGCTGTCTTCCTTCGCTTGGTCGAAATCAATATCCAATTTGTTCCTCTCTGCCTTGACAGCCACCAGGTCGGCCTGCAGTTTGGAGAAGTCAACTGAAGAGTAGGCTTCATCATTAAAGACCATGGCCGTCTCGAAGACCCGAATAACTGCGGACAGGTCCTCTGCCAAAGCCTTCTTCCTCGTCTGTTGGTTGTCACAATTGCAAAAAAAGAAAAAAAAGGCCGGTAAACTAGACAGAAGAGTCGCCACCGAACGTTATTTATCCCAAAGAGAGGGAAATGAAACGGTTGAAGAAAACCTAAGAGAAAGGGAAAGACAAGGTCATCGCAACCAAATCTTGGGTTCGGGAGTCGATTATGCAAGGGGAAGGTATAAGCACCCCTCATGTCCGTTGTACTCAACGGGATCCATACTTATTGCCTAATATATGGGTGAAAACTATCTAAAATTTGCTGCTAAGCGGGGGTGAAAGGAAAGGACATAGTCGATAGGACATCGTCGCCCTATGCCTACGTATTCCCTCGTGCAATAGGAAAGTCAGAGTCAACGTGGTTCGAGAAACTACGGGTGAAGGTCTCGATCGCACTGGGCGAGAGAAAAGGTTCTGAATAGCAGGTTGATCTCGATTGAACTGGGGAAAGAGAAGAGGGGAAGTTAGTTGTTAGTGCTCTCGTCAATGATAGGGATCCTCATGCCTACGTATCCTCATTAGGGAATGAAGAATCAGAGTAGCCGTAGTTCGGCCAACTACGGGAAAATGGGCGTCTCGATCGCACGGGTGCGAGAGAAAAGAGGTCTCGATCGCACGGATGCGAGAGAAAAGGAGTTCTAGGCCTGGAATGCCTAAACGGAAGGGAACCGAATCAGTTTGGGGCGCGCACTACGCTAAATCCTAAGACATAGGAGCGAATGTGTCGCATATCGCCTAAAGGGTATACGTTAAACACTCTAGACAATGTGAGAAGAGACCCCCCACTTATCATTTCCTACGTATCTAATGCTTGGACTCACAATACTCATCGCAGTTATGGGTTTGAATTAAGGTTCGAAAGCGTTAAGTGAACCGAATCGGGACCAATGTGACGCTAAACCGTCGTAGCTCGACTTATGAGGGAAGTCGAACTATAGGAGGTTGCGTAATTGATATTCGTACTAAGGACAAGATAGAGAAATGATATTGAGGATCATTCTCCGATTTAATCGTGTCGCACGGACCAAAAAGTGCGATCTCGTCTTAATCGCAAACATTATATCAATTAATCGAAGGTAGCCTATCGCAATCCCAAAGTAAAGAAAATGACCCAAATGGTCATTTTCCATAGATTTGAAATCGGGAAGGGTTATCGACTTCGATAATCCGACGCTCCCGAATACAAGACTTCATCGATATACGAAATTCAAAATAAAATAAAAAAGAAGAAGAAATGAGGAGAGAAAGGAGGTGGCCTCGGATCCAACATAACTTATCAATAATTTGACTAATAACGATTTACGAAAGTCTCGTCATCGACCAAAATAGACAGAAATGAATAAAGATGGATAAAAATGGAAAATGAAAACTTGGTCTCGGATCTATCATTTTCTCATCAATAATTTGACAGAAAAACATAGAGGTCTCTTCATCGACCCAAACGAGGAAATATGAAAATAAATTCTCGATAAAAATTAAAATCTAACTTCTAAGAAATAGATATTATAAAAAAACTCTAAAGTTATATATATATATATATATATATATATATATATATATATATATATATATATATATATATATATATATATATATATATATATATATATATATATATATATATATATATATATATATATATATATATATATATATATATATATATATATATATATATATATATATATATATATATATATATATATATATATATATATATATATATATATATATATATATATATATATATATATATATATATATATATATATATATATATATATATATATATTATAAAAACTAAATCTCTAAAAATATTGGAAATCTAGAAAAATATATTAACAATTTCTAAAATATATTACAAATTTAAAAAGAATATATTACATTTGAAAAAAAGAAAAAAGAAAATAGGGGGTATGATATAGAAAATGGGGGTAAGTTAAGTAAGAGAGGATCATTTGGACCCTTGAGGCACATCACCTCTCACTCAAATCGCAGGACAGCAAGGGTGGTAAACCCACCAACAAGAAAAATGTGTCAAGACCCTTAGTACAACCGATAAAACCCTTTTTTTTAAAAGACAAACTGTATTATTAGAAACAATCCGGAGAAGCTACAAGATCAAAAAGAGAAACAAGCTTTTCCAAGTCAATATCCTATGAGAAATTCTCCTTCCACCGCATTTTTCTTTAGATCCTGTGTTAGATTAAAGTTTGGAGTTTAATGGAAGAAAGGGCTGGGTTTTGGAATGGAGATCCGGCGAAGGGGTTTCAGTGAGGTTCTGAGAACAGATGATGAACGGTTTTCGTCGTGATGGTCTTGTTGAAGAAGAAACGGGTTTGGGTATTGAATCGGAGGAATTGGAAGGGTTGAAAATGGTGGTTTTAAGGAGTATGGTTTGAAGAAGATGATGCCGGAAATTGGATTTGCAGAAGGGAAGTAAGGTTTCGTTTGGTGTTTGATGAGTGACGGAGGTTTTGAAGAGAGTTCAACGGCGACGTGTTTTTTAGGGTTTCTCCTGTGGGGGATGCAGAAATTCGTGTCTGCTTTTCACCGGAAGAAGATGAACCGTCCCCAAAAGGGGGCTAGGGTTTTCCAAAGATGGAAGAAGATGAACAGGGTCCTATATACTAAAAATCTGACACGTGGCCTGCATTTGAATTTTTTGCTGATTTTTTCAATTAATTTTGCTGTTAATTAATAATGTTGATTAAATACTAACTAATAAAAACTAACTTAATCCTAGTTCTAACTATAATATAAACTAAATAATATTCTAATAAACTAACTCCTAATTAATCTAAACTCTAATATTAAAACTAATCTAGCTAATCAATAATTAATTAATTAATCTAAATAAAAAACCTATTTTAAACTAATTAAATTATAGTTCTATTTAAATCTAAATTAACTCCTAAACGCTAATTACAATTCTATTTCTAACAATCTAATAATAATAAAATATATTTCTTATATAAAACTCTATTCTAATTTCTAAAAACTATATTAAAATTCTATTTTTCAAAATCTAATTAAAAATCCAAATTCTAATATTTTAAATAAATAAAAGCCTATTTCTATTAAAAACAAAATTTTTTCTAATTAGAATACAAACTTAAATTCTAAATCTAAATTCTATATTCTAAAAAAACTATTTAATTCCTAAATTCTAATCAAAATTCTAAATCTATAAAAAGATATTAAAGTAACAATAGAAATAATATCAAAAAATTGAAATTAAAGTAAAAATAGAAATAGAATTCTAATCAAAATTCTAAATCTATAAAAAGAAATTAAAGTAAAAATAGAAATAAAATCACAAAATTCCACGGAAAAAGAACGGAAAAAAGGGACGAACACTGAAACGCACAAAAATTATCAGCACGGACTGAACCACCAGAAAGAGAACAACTTTCGCTCGATTTTGACATGGTACTCATCATTTAAATTGGTTTAAATTTTCTAGAATGTGAACAAAGCGGCTGTAACAAAAATGATATGCAGATGAATGCGAAGCAAAAGCCAGTCAAAGTTAGAAAACTCGAGGGAAAATTTTAGGGTGTAACAGCCGCCCCTATTCAAACAGCTTGGACCTGAAGGGATGAAAAGAAACCGCTTTCAGACATTCAAGGTAAAAGGTGATTGGATACAAAAGAACCCGGAAATTTGCCAACCGCGGGATCATAAACTGTAGAATTTGTCCACCCAAGTGGAATCAACATGGGAATATCTGAAAGTAGGAAACAACCACTAACCATCAGTTAGAAAGCCTCGACACGCAATCAGCAAGCAGCGGGCTCGACACTAAGTCAGAAAAACATCTGCTAACAAGCAGGCTCGACACCCAGTCAGTAAAAACATCTGCTAACAAGCAGGCTCGACACTAAGTCGGTAAAAATATCTGTTAACAAGCAGGCTCGACACTAAGTCGGTAAAAATATCTACTATCAAGCAGGCTCGACACTAAGTCGGAAAAACATCTGCTAACAAGCAGGCTCGACACCTGGTCGGTAAAAACATCTGCTAACAAGCAGGCTCGACACTAAGTCGGTAAAAATATCTACTAACAAACAGGGCTCGACACTAAGTCGGAAAGAATACCGTATCCAAAATCACCCCGTCTAATGGTAGACGGGAAGAAAAACACCAAAATCACATCGTCTGATAGTAGACGGGAAGAAATACCATATCCAATATAACATCATCTAATGGTAGACGGGGAGAAACATTGTATCCAAAATCACATCGTCTAATAGTAGACAGGAAGAAAATTCTATATCCACATCGTCTAATGGTAGACGGAAACAAAACCATCTTCAAAGGACCACATTGTCTAATGGTAGACGGAAAGAAACACCGTATCTGGAGAAACACCCCGTCAATAGGAACCATATCCAAAATCACATCGTCTAATGGTAGACAGAAAGAACGTCATATCCGGAGAGACACATCAGTGAATCCCAAAGCCACATCGCTAATAGAAAAACATATCCGGAATCACATCGTCTAATGGTAGACGAGAAGAAAACATATCTAAAGAACACCTCGGCGAACTCCAGAACCACTTCGTCAATAGGAATCGACGGAAAGAAAACCTGCTGGGGATGAACATCATCAATAGGAATTGACGGGAAGAAAATCTACTCGGAGAAACACGTCATCAATAGGAATTAACGGAAAGAAAATCTGCTTGGAGATGTCATCATTCAAGGGTTGATGGACAAAGCATGACTGACGTATGATCTGAAACCCAAAATAAAGTAAGCCGATGAGTTGTCTAAACAACACTGCTGGAGATATGCCACTGTCTTGAAGAGTGATTCAGGTTGCCACAGAAGGCTAACAAAAACTGGCTTATGCTTCACATGCACATGTTTGAATTTTTTTTTATATGGCGTAATGCTCCATACGAAATGGAAATGCTACACATTTGAGGATGTAATGCAAAGATGCTAACTATATACAGAAATGCAGATGTAGGCTCGGGCTGCCAGGGAGAGAAGGATGTGAAAGAACCACTCCAGCAAAATAAACGCTGAAGAGATGAAACCAACTCCACTGGGTATAACTGGATGTACCAAGTATGATTGGACTTTTGTTGGCCAACATAAGTGAAACCTAACGGTGATTGGTTTTTCGAAGGTGAAATTTTTCTGGGTACCAATGGGGATTGGATTTTGAAATGAGGTGCCAATAGGGATTGGACTTTTTGGTTATCTGTGAGGGGTCAGATACGGCTGACGTAAGAAAATGTCCTGTCTGGATACAGGGTTGAAAAATGGATTGTCTGGATACAAGGTTTAAGGTTGAAGGGTCAGGGGAATTTCTAACACGAATTCCTGACACTTGTCTTGAACTTGAAGGTTGACTGAACCTGCTTGAATAGCTCTGAGTAGCTCTGAAGATATGGAGAGGAAAAGTTCCTTTGTTTCCAATTTTCCCCCAGCCTGTGGGATTTCTGTAGAAAGTCTTCCTCGAATGGAGACCTGAAATCTCTGTGCCCTGATGGTTTGGGATCAACTTCCTCAGCATTCTGAACCTCAGAGAGGTGCTTCAGATTAATTTCCTTTTGGATAAGGAGTTGTGCTCTTGGGGTGGCCTGCCCCATCCTTGAAGTAACTTTGCCCCTAATTTGCTGATTTGTACAGAAGATGCCTCTGACTAATCTTTGAGAGATTTATCAAATCTCGACCTGATTGCCCCAGATTTGCTGCATCTTAGAATGACTCACTCCCGTGATGATCATTATTTGATATGGCTTGCCCCTACTGAACGGAGTACTCAGGCGTTCTGCATCTTATCTCAATCAAACTTTCCATTGTAGGAACTCTCCTGGTGTAAAATGCTTACCCGCAAGTAAAACAAATTGTTTTAAAAAGATAATATTAATGCAATGCATATGACAATTTTGAAATCCAAGTCTGTTCACTAGAAAAAAGTTTGTGACATATAGTGAATGAATCACTTATCAGAATGTCAATGTTAATACCAAAATGGTAAGAAAATCCTTTTAGGAGTCAGTTTCGACGCGATCTTTACCGAAGTATGCTTTTGAAATAAACCTGCTTCAATTAGGTCTTTTGAAGGTTGTAACGTGGCTTGGTTCACGGTTGTAGAAAGAAGGGATATAAGGCTCAAAGTTCTGTTTTAACCCACCCATTCTCCTTGATTTTCTTCAGTCCTATGTTCAACTAATTCGACACAAGCACTCACCTCTCAAAGGTTGGATGACAGGAGTGACAGTTAAGGAAACCACAAGTTTTCAGAGTGACAGTCACTCGCTTTTTGTATTTGGTGTCTGGAATCAAACGACTTGTTCTTCATCATTTTTTATTTCCCTATTTTTTCCTGGACTGACTCTTTTTAGTATATCTTCTTGATTTCGAAGTCCAGCGGGATGCCCTAATTTTTCCTAAGCCACTTGTTTTCAAGTTGTCGACTTAGCGAACTCTTTATTTTTTTTTCTTTTCTCCTTTTTTTTTCCGGAACAAATCGTGTGACACCGGCTTGTCTGACTTGTTGAAAGGATTGTGACTGCCTAACTCCACCGTAAGTCTTTTAGGTACGACCTCTACAGGTGTGATTGATCCTCGCATGGGAACACTCCTTCTGCAATTTGGATGTTTGGTCAAATTAGCTGACACCTACCCTGCCCCAGGTTAAGATTGCAGGTTTTTTTGTTTTCAGAAAGAAACGCATACTACTAGGCTCAAAGGGGTTGATAAGGGATTGTCTTCCTTATATCTCCGGTGTTTAGGGATTTGAAACAATGCATGCACATCATCAGCAGAGGTTTTATTCAAAAGCATACAATCGAAAGTTTTGCGTCTTTCAACTTCGTCATCCTCCCTTGGATTCCGCTTAAGCAAGCATTTGACATCAATAAAAAGTATTGAGTGAACACGAATGGATTTAATCAAAATAAGCATATTCATTTCTTCATCATTATCAATTGAAAACAAACAAGTTCTATAAATAAGTTTGCACTTTAACATAAAAGAAAGCACAAATGCAAAGAAATGACATGATTTAAAGGACCTCTAGCTTCGGGGAACTAGGCTTTCCATTCTTGATTCGCTATTGGACTAGCCATCTTCATAATTACTCTTCGAAGTTAGCCTGATACTCTTCTGAACCCACATGACTGGATGAAGGGGGACTGTTGATCTGGATACCCTGAGGCGTGACTAAGAACATGTTGGAGTCAAGCAGAGTCTTAATTCTGCTTTTAAGCACCTTACAGTCTTCGGTTGAATGCCCCTGTGCTCCAGCATGGTAATCACAGTGGGCGTTGACATCAAAGCCTGGCGCATATGAAGGAATTTCTGGATTAATCTTCTTCGGCACTATCAACCCACCTTTGATCAAATCTGGCAACATATGAGTGTACGCCATCGGTAACTGAGCAAAATGCCTCTCTGGCTTCCTCGGTCTTCGCCGGGCGTGCTGGCGCGACTGATGACGGTATGACTATTGACTCTGGAGAGGAAAAAATATCTGATACATAGACCCAACAGGTTGCTAACTCTGAACACTCGAAATGTCTTAAAACTGAATATGAGGTATCGGGGATTCCTGGATGGTATTACTTTCTTTCTCCTAATCTTCTTGTGAACTGACAACTGATTCACTTTCATAAACAAAGATATCTGAGGTGTCTCAAATCTTTCTGCTCTTAAGTCCGCTCTCGATACGTTCCCCCATTATCATCAAGTCATAAAAGTTTAATGCCTTACTACCAATCATCTTATCCCAGTAATGACCTTGCAAAGTATCCATGAACAGGTCGACCAATTCTCTTTCTAGAAGTAGTGGTTGAATGCGAGCAGCTAACTCTCTCCATCTCTGCACATATCCTCTGAAGGACTCATTGTCCGCTTGAGATAAATCTTGCAATTGCATGCAACTGGGAGTCATGTCGAGATTATAATTGTATTGCTTCACAAAGGCGTTGGCTAGATCTGACCATGATCGGATGCAACCACTCTCTAACTGCATATACCAACTCAACGATGCTCCACTCAAATTGTCTTAGAAACAGTGAATCATAAGCTTGTCATTATGGACATGTGAGGTCATTCTTCTGCAAAACATCACTAAATGCTGCTTCGGACAACTATCTCCTTTATACTTCTCAAAATTTGGCGTCTTAAACTTTAGAGGCATCATAAGACCTGGCACCAAACACATGCTCGAAGCATTCAGATTAAGAGCATCATGACCCATCAGAGCGTCAAGCTTTTCCTCCAACAGACGACATCTTCTCATAAACTCAACAGTCTGCGATTTCTTAGAATTAATCTTTGGAACAACCCTTTGAGAATCTGGCACAGAGAAAGTGAAGCTTTGATAGTCCGTGCCATTGAGAGAAGATGAATCTCTATCTCGGACAATAGTATGCTCTTGATCTCCAATATTGTTCACCGGAGTCCTCTGAATATTAGCCTCTCCCCTAGTCATAGCTGTCCTGGCCTCCATAAGCTGATCCAACTGATTCTTCATTAATTTAAACTCTGCCCTTGTAACAACCGAATTATGCTCTCCTGAGTTCATGATTCTTCCAAAAGCTAAATTAGGTCCTATACGAGTGTCAGGAAATCAACTGTGGGTTGGACAAAATATGGGTGAGCTCTCTGTTCCGGCTGAGGATGGATATGCAAAAATTAGATGCAAATGCAATGCAAAATGCTAATGCAACAAAACAAGGGAGTCAAAACTCCCACAAAGCCCTGAATAATTATTGCGCTGCTGACTGGATAAGCTCATAAGTCTGCTCTAAAGAGAAAACTAGAATACCGGGTTAGTTAAAGGTCAAGTTTCCTGCATAACCTTCTCACTCACAGGTATGGACCTAATCTCTGATAAGGTTCAACATCTTATGCAGGTCGTCAATGTCACAGACTCTTGAGAAACGATGATACGTTCACCATTTTTGGTTTGGCATCATGGTCAAACGAGGAGGCCTCACTCAACTGACTTCCCAATAATCGATCTCCATAGTCGTTAATTTTCAGACCCGACATCCTATCAATTGTCTGAAACGGACTGGACAAGATGTCTTCAAAGGAAATCTCATCTGAACGCGAATTTCATGAGGGCTATTGCATGCCAAACATGCAAGCCCTCACTACTCTCCACAATAATGCTAGGTATGTACTCAAGCATGGGTATTAGGCTTATCTCTTAATGGAACAACCCTCCCAACAGCACAATAACAACAGATAATATTAAAGTGCGGAAAGTAAAATGCAATAGTATACAAAATACAACACACGAATATACATATATACACACCCGCAAATAAAAAGCAAACAAGCGCTAGGATTGACTCGCATAGGTAAACAGGGTCCCCAACAGAGTCGCCAGCTGTCACATACTGCGAAAAAAGAGGACCGGCAAACAGACAGAAGAGTCGCCACCGAATGTTATTTATCCCAAAGAGAGGAAAAGGAAACGATCAAAGAAAACCTAAGAAAACGGGAAAGATAGGTCATCGCAACCAAATCTAGGATTTGGGAGTCGGTTACGCAAGGGGAAGACCCCTCACGTCCGTTGTACTCAACGGGATCAACACTTGTTGTTTAATCTATGGGTGAAAGCTATCTAAAAGCTACTGCTAAATGGGGGTGAACAGAAAGAACATACTCGATAGGACATCGCCGCCCTATGCCTACGTATTCCCTCGTGCAATGGGAAAGTCAGAGTCAACGTAGTTCGGGAAACTACGGGTGATAGGGGGAAGGTTGCTTGCCAAGACATCGCCGTCTTGTGCCTACATATCCTCATCTGGTATAAGAAATCAGAGCAAACGTAGTTCGGGAAAACTAGAGCACTGGTTGGTTCAAGTGTTTTTATGAGTAATGTTACGTTTCAATTCCAGCAGTTAGCGACAATGCCTGTTTGCAGTAGAACGCAAATGTAACATACTCTTTCTGAAAATTAGGTTTGAAACGGTCCCGAAGGATGAAAAGGTTTGATTTTTGTTTGTGTTTTTTTAGAAGAAGTGAATTGAGTTAGTTTAAAACTCACGTTTCCCTAAAGACTATGACATAAGGGCGAATGCGTCGCATATCGCCCAAAGGGCATACGCTAAACACTCTAGACAATGTGAGAGAGGCCCTCACTCATCATTCTTTATGTACCTAAGGCTCGTAGCGTACAACAATTGTTATCCTTTATTAAATGTCTTAAGAGATTCTAAGATGAGAAGAGAAGACACAAGCCTTCATCGATCGAGGAAAGTCAAAATAAAATCGAAAAGAAGAAGAAATGAGGAGAGAAAGGAGGTGGTCTCGGATCCAACATTACTTATCAATAATTTCACTAATAACGATTTACGGAAGTCTCGTCATCGACCAAAAAATACGGAAATGAATAAAGATGGATAAAAATCGAAAATGAGAACAAAATGAAAAATTGGTCTCGAATCTATCGTTTTCTCATCAATAATTTGACAGAAAAACATAGAGGTCTCTTCATCGACCCAAACGAGAAAATATGAAAATAAATCCTCGATAAAAATTAAAATCTAACTTCTACGAAATAGATATTATAAAAAAATCTAAAGTTATATATATATATATATATATATATATATATATATATATATATATATATATATATATATATATATATATATATATATATATATATATATATATATATATATATATATATATATATATATATATATATATATATATATATATATATATATATATATATATATATATATATATATATATATATATATATATATATATATATATATATATATATATATATATATATATATATATATATATATATATATATATATATTATATAAAAACTAAATCTCTAAAAATATTGGAAATCTAGAAAAATATATTAACAATTTCTAAAATATATTACAAATTTAAAAATAATATATTACATTTGAAAAAAAAAGAAACGAGGGGGTATGATATAGAAAATGGGGGTAAGTTAAATAAGACAGGATCATTTGGGCCCTTGAGGCTCATCACCTCTCACTTAAACCGCAGGACAACAAGGGTGGTAAACCCACCGACAAGAACAACGGGTCAAGACCCTTAGTACAACCGATAAAACCCATTTAAAAAAAGAAGACAAACTGTATTATTAGAAACAATCCGGAGAAGCTACAAGATCAAAAAGAGAAACAAGCTTTTCCAAGTCAATATCCTCTGAGAAATTCTCCTTCCACCGCATTTTTCTTTAGATCCTATGTTAGATTAAAGTTTGGAGTTTAATGGAAGAAAGGGATGTGTTTTAGAATGGAGATCCGGAAAAGGGATTTCGGTGAGGTTCTGAGAAGAGATGATGAACGGTTTTCATCGTGATGGTCTTGTTGAAGAAGAAACGGGTTTGGGTATTAAATCGAAGGAATCAGAAGGGTTGAGAATGGTGGTTTGAAGGAGTACGGTTTGAAGAAGATGATGCCGAAAATTGGATTTTCATAAGGGAAGTGAGGGTTTCGTTTGGTGTTTGATGAGTGACGGAGGGTTTGTAAAGGCAAATGGGTTGTTAATGGTTGTTTAAGTTGTTGTTGAATCACATGGTGGCTGTGAAGATGTTGTGTCGCTTGCAGTGGAAAGGGAAGAGGAGGAGTTTCACGGATGTGGGTTTGTGAAGAAGGCAGAGATGGGTTGTGATTTAGTTGTGTTGGATTCGTGGCGTTTTGGGTTTGTTTGAAGTTGGGATTTAGGTTGAGGAATGGAAGGAGAAGGGAAGAGATGGTGGAGAACGGCGGAAGAGGTTGAAGAGAGTTCAGCGACGACGTGTTTTTTAGGGTTTCTCCCGTGGGGGCTGCAAAAATTCGTGTTTGCTTTTCACCGGAAGAAGATGAACAGTCCCCAAAAGGGGGCTAGGGTTTTCCAAAGATGGAAGAAGATGAACAATGTCCTATATACTAAAAATCTGACACGTGACCTGCATTTGATTTTTTTGCTAATTTTTTCAATTAATTTTGCTGTTAATTAATAATGCTGATTAAATACTAACTAATAAAAACTAACTTAATCCTAGTTCTAACTATAATCTAAACTAAATAATATTCTAATAAACTAACTCCTAATTAATCTAAACTCTAATATTAAAATTAATCTAGCTAATCAATAATTAATTAATTAATCTAAATAAAAAACCTATTTTAAACTAATTAAATTCTAATTCTATTTAATTCTAAATTAACTCCTAAACTCTGATTAAAATTCTATTTCTAACAATCTAATAAAATAATAATAATAATAATAATAAAATCTATTTCTTATATAAAAACTCTATTCTAATTTCTAAAAACTATATTAAAATTCTATTTTCCTAAATCTAATTAAACATCCAAATTCTAATATTCTAAATAAATATAAATCTATTTCTATTAAAAACAAACTATTTTCTGGTAAGCCGCCTGATCATCGGCATTCAGCAAACCCGACCGCACTATATAACTATCAGTGCCTTTTTTGAAGTGCTCCTCCATCCAAACCAGAGGGATCTTCGACACCAAGACTTCCTCGAGTTGTCCGTCTTTTTCTTGGACCTCGATGTCAAAAAAGAAATCTTCGGCCACATGAGTGACCGACTTGACAACGTACCATCGATCCTTAAAATGTCGGATAGAATCCATATATGCCCGAAAAAGCCTTCTCGACTACTTTAAAGACACCTAGCTGTTTCGGTCATCGATCGTCTGTCTCTGGAGGTGGAAGATACAAAAGAAGAGCGAAAGAGTGACCCCGACACTAAGATGTTGGCAAATGAGCTCGTACGCCCGCACGAACGCGATTGCATTGGGATGAAGCTGTGAGGGCGACAACCCTCCCTCCCGAAAGGTGAACTCGTACATAGGAAACCTTATCCCCCTGTACGCCGAGCATATCCAATGGGTTGCTCGCGGTTTGTACACTTGCCAGTTCACAATGGAACCCTCGACACGGTCCTCAACATTGGCATAAGCGTCAGAATCGTCCTCAGCAAAGCGGGAGGAGATGCTCGAAGGCTCCTCCCCGGCCCAATCCTCTACGAATCTCATACGCTTCTCGCCGGCCGACGCCATCGGAGAATCTGGCTCGTTGTCGATTTTAATAGTTCCTTGGGCCCAAGCAGCCATTTACACCTGAAAAGCAGAGGAAATTGGTGAATTCGATATTCAGAATCAAATCCACCCTTCCATCATAGATCAAGTGAAAAGGCAAATAGGGGAGACCCCCACGGGCGGGACCTCTAACTCCTCAGTAAACAAGAGCAGACCCCGAGGCTCCAAAACATTGGTCCCCAATGAAGGCACGCGAAACTCGAGCGGGAACTGCGTCCAAACTGGCGTACCTCCCTGAGGGATCCCTCGTTTTTCCGGGGGACTCATCGAGGATTATCCTACATGCCTGGGGCACTCATCGTTCGTCCCAGGGAATTCATCCAAAATTAACCTACATACCCGGGAGCTTCATCAGTTGTCCCCGGGAGACTCATCCTAACCCTACTTTTTCTTCAAGAGGGCCCTAGCGTATTCACCGGAAACCTCAGCGATCTCCTCGGGACATTCATCATGTCCACTGTGGGATCGTCAGAAAATAAGTAAAACAAGACGAAAGTGTGAAAGACAAAACAAAAACATCCAAAACTTACTTGGTACAACGGTTCTAGGAAAAGGATATGGCAGTCGGTACGGCGGCAGACGATGGACATCGTTGTGCAGAACTTGAGGAGGCAGGAGAGAAAGAAGAGCGGCGTCGGGAGCAGGGAGAGTGAAAAGTGGAAAATGGAGCAGGACTGGTTCTATTTATAGACTTAGCACGAGACTCGAGGCACCTCTAGGCACTCAAGCACCCCTACCCTTAGCCGTCCTAGTTAAGCAATGGCTGCCTGACACGTGGTGACCCCAAAGGCAGCAACTCGTCCGTCTCCCCGACGTGCCTCCGCCCCCGACGTAATGAATGACTCCCAATTTCATATGTCGGGCAGATCCTTTCTCCCTAAGAGATCCTCGACATCCTGACTTGCTCTTAAGTCATTACTCCTCCTCCTTGGAGCAACGACTTGGGGGGCTTCTGTTCTGGACTGGGCGGGGGCCTGCCCTCAGCCGGGCAGGCCCAATACAAGGTCAGGCTGATGAGGCCCAACAAGGCTCAATTTCCTCCGTCGGGCAAGAGCCTTAACAAGGCACATTCGTCGGGCAGACGACCTTCCCAGCAGGGAAACTCATGTGCTTCCCCCACGTTCTCCACGTGTCCCCCACGCGGGGACACGTCATGAAGCAACTACCCACGTCTGAAAGAGATGGTCATCCCACCTTCCGAAGATCACATGGCAGTTGATCCAGGGCGAAGACCACGTGCTGGTCTTCCAGCCTTGATAGTTACTTGTGCTGAATTTGGCAATCCAGCCCAATGCAATGTAACATTGACCCTGCGCTGGGGGCACATTATAGATACCCTTTTTCACTAGAGGGTCAGATATCCTATTCTCCACACATTCTCTCTGTAGTTGCTCTCTCTAATTCTCATACTTACTTAGACATCAGAACATTTTGCACGTACACCCCCTTTCTCCTCCACAACTCCGGTGAATGCATCAAATCACGACCCGTGGCAGGTCACCGATTCTTTTCTAATCAAGTGAGATCAAATATACATAACAACTATTTATTTAAATAAAATCAAGAAAAATATTGAAATGATTCTAAGTAAAAAATTATCCAAAATCACCTTTACAATAAATGAAAAAGAATGGAATATTTGAGAAGAGAGAATGACGTCTAGCATTAATTGCAATTGTTATGTTTATTTTAAAAATTATCTATTAGATAGTTAGTTTGACGGTGAATATTCTAAAACCTTTAAATTTAGTTGAATAATGATTCCTCATCAAATAAAACCATAACAAATTACCTTATATATTTTTACTAAAATATTGATATCCAACTATTTATCATAAATCTATTTTAATTTTTGAGATAAAGAACTATTATTAAAAAATACAAAAAATGTTGTTATCCAACACAGAGTCAAAGACTAAAAAGATCTGTTAAAAAAAAAGACTAAAAGGATGTATTGTTAAAAAGAAAAGGGAAAAAAAATCCAAAGAGGAATATTTGAGAATTAGAGAGCACCGCGCCATATTTTCAAATATATTACCGCCATCAACCAATAAGGTTTCCCTCTTTTACGCTTTTCTGCAATAGTAAGTTTAAAATAAAGTATTCAATTTGCAGTATAAGAGAATAAAGATAGACTCATGCTTTCCATTCAACTCTAAATATCCACCAATCACTCCGCAACCAAATTTCCTTTTTTATTTTCTGTCTGCCAAATCATACATCTTACTTTAAAAATAAATTGCAAGTTATTTATTATAAAATTGCAAGTTACTGATTGAGTGGTAATTGATACTGAATATAGTAGAAAAGACTGCAGTTCGATCTTTACAACTGCAATTGAAAAGAGATTGTAATTATTTGATGTCAAAATAGAGTTTAACCGGATTGAATAGTAGAATGATGCGCAATCCTATAGAGGTAGTTGAAAGAAAATAGTGAAGCATGTGTGAAAAGGAGGAAGAATAAAGAGAAATTAAAAGTTGTTGTTGAATTTCCTGTGAATGCTCCTTAATGAACGCAAGGCATTGTTGGAGGCCATGTGATGTGAGTGAGTGTGAGCAAGGCATGTCAACCGGTGGGTGTTTGTTGGGTAAGCACAACACAAGAATTCATTATTTGTTCTTGTTTGTGGGTCCATCATATCTCATTTCTCTCACACAAGAATGTGTATCTAATTCCTTTGCAGCTGTCTTGCAATTCCATTTGTTTGGCCGCTGGTTACATAGTACATGTAGCCATGTAAGAGTGTCCTTGTGGATGGATAAGGAGGAAAACAGAACATTATAGTTTGGTTCTTATTCGTTATGTGTATCAAAATAAGATCTCAATGTGAATGTGCTAATTAGAATTTGAGATTGTTTAGGAATAAAGTTTTAGAACAAATGAAAGGAATTTAATCTCCAAAAACAATAACTATTTAAACTATTATTTTAAGACTCAATCTAAAAAAAAATGATATTAGTGGAGTGTCGTCGATATTCTTAACTACAGTTAAAATTATATGTTACATAGAAATAGAAGTTAAACGGCACCAACGATAATGGTGGACCAGGCCGATCTCTTTAATAATTAAAATCATATCTTACATATAAATGAGAAATAACAAATTGAGTTATTATTTTTGTATGACAAATCTAATCGTCTTAAAAATTACTCATAACCTTAGGAAATACAACTTTATTATGCATAAATCTTTAGACTCGTTATAAAAGATTCATCTTCTCTGATGTTAGGTAGTCAAAAATGTTAAATACAAATGATATGAAAGCAAATTGATTGTATAAACACGTTTTTTTCTTCAAGTTTGACCACTTTGCTTGATGTAGCTTTGAGAGTTATTAATTCTACAGTAAAATCTTGAGTCCTCAGTCCTACAAGTGGAGAAACCTCAGTTAAGTCCAGACATGTATGTTTTTTACATAACCACTTATCCTACCATACACCAAAACATGTGTTGATCTAGATGTGGATCTTGCATCCTGAGGATAAGTTAAGAAATTCACAATGCCTCTTTCTTCACTAATACTCATGCCTACTCAAATATAGCAAACAAGACATCCTTTAGAAAGTCATGACAATATTTGAATCCTGAAAGCTCCCTAAAATGAATCTATGTATTTTCCAAATGTATCCAAATACGTGTTACGACAGACAGAGCAAACCTCATCGACAAAAAATAAAGAAATCATGAGACGATATCTAAGGATAGTACAATACTCCACCGATTACATATGTTAGCATAACCCATCAGAAGAATAGTTAGAAGAAAATCCTGAGCATATGTTACTTGCAAACAACTATAAAATGTATTATATCGTACGATCATGTCAAACTTTACTTCCATGTCTTGAACACTTTTACTAAAAAGGGCGCTCACAAAAAAATGATGGGCTTTGGCGGAGACAATTGTTGAGGTTGGTAGAAAATATACATGTTGAAGAATTCTCAATCCTTAGTTTTGTGAATGGAGAGAGAGTTCAAGGCTATATATAAGATACAAGTTCTTTGAAGTTCCACATCGCTTAGTTTTGTGGAGGAAGTGGAAGTCCAATGATATATATAGAATTCAAGTTTTTCATGCAAGAGGTACCATTCAAAATCATTTTAAGCTTATATTTGAATTTCTTTGTTCTCTTATACTCTTGTTTTAGAGTATTGTGAGATGTAGTTAAATATTAGTTTTGGAGGGTGTGGGTGTACTAGGGGCCTGAGTTAGTTGAGGGTATATTATCTGCTGTAACAATTTTCACATAGTGTTATTCTCTGGTTGTCTATTGACAACGAGCGTGGTTTTTTCTCCAGTTTTGGAGTTTCCACGTATGTGATTGTGTTCCTCTTTTTTTCTCTATGTTTGTTTTTCCCAACAACTGGTATCATAACCAATAAAATAAAATAGGCATGAGAGAATATGGTAGTTTTTAAAACTATGATTGTCGGTGACTGTTGGGTCATCATGAGGGGGAAGCATACACATTGAACCATACACTTATCTAAAGGTCAAAGACTCATCCAAACAAGTGAGAGAGACACCACATATTCACCAAAAACCTTAAGGTGATAGGTGTATGAGTCCTTTTACTTATAAAGTGCTTAACCTCCACTTTTTAAAGCAATATGGGGCTTATAACTCACACTTGATTCTCAACAACTCATAATTTTCCCAACAATCTACCCCTCAAGTGTGAGCTCATCCACTATTCTCCCCCTCAAGAGAAAGTTCTTTCATCTAAATGTTTGTACCACCGTTGAGAGACACCCTTATCTCGTCTTGGAAACTTCAACGGAACACACCTCCTAACCACAATGTCAGGAAGACTTTCGACACAAGGAGCTGGTCCCTTACTCGAACCAGGCTCTGATACCACTATTGGGTCATCATGAGGGGGAAGTATATACATTGGGCCAGACACTCACCTAAAGGTCAAAGATTCACCCAAACAAGTGAGAGAGACACCACATATTCATCAAAAACCTTAAGGTAATAAGTGTATGGGTTCTCTTACTTATAAAGTGCTTAACCTCCACTTTTATAAGCAATGTAGGACTTAGAAATCATACTTGATTCTCAACAACTCACATTTTTCTCAATAACAATGTCGTTGTTAATAAAATTGCTAAGATAATTGTAGTTACATACAAAAGATACCTAATTGATACCAAAACACCTAATAATGCTTACCCAACCAAACTACATCTATTGGATAAGTTATGTGTAGTTAATATTAATCGACACCTAAAAATATAATACTTTTCAATTTCAATTGTTGCAGAACAAGATATCGACTCACCAAAACCCCATTCGTTGCAGGGTACTATAGATATAGACCTATGAGTTTTGTTGTTTCTCATAAGTGTTAGTTATGCGTATGTTTGTGACATGTGTTATATATATATATATATATATATATATATATATATATATATATATATATATATATATATATATATATATATATATATATATATATATATATATATATATATATATATATATATATATATATATATATATATATATATAGATATAGATATATATAGACACACACACACACACGCACACACAGGTTTGCGTATGAATGTAATTTAATGGTAATAGACAATTTATAAGTTACACAATATTTGTCATTTTCTCTAATAAGATTAAATGTGTTAAGTCTATGGTGAGTAGTTTTCAGATGATATTTTGTGAGACTATTATATTTATGAGTGCGTGTGGGGGTAATATATTAATAAGATTTTATATGTTGAGTATATGATAAATTTGATTGGTAAATAGTTTTTAGGTAAGATTTTATGATCATATAATATTTGTGTGTAATATATTCAAATAAATGTCAACTGAAATGGTATTCAATGTCAACAAAAAAATTGATTTGAAATTTAATGGTAATAGTCAATTTAGAAGTTACACAAGGTTGTCGATTTCTCCAACAAAGTTCAATGTGTTGAGTCTACGATTAATCTGATTTTAATTTTCTTATGATAAGTAGTTTTTGGATAACATTTGTGAGGAGGAATAGAGAAGGCTCGCTAAGCGAGACATGGCAGTTTGAGAAAGTCAGTTTAAGAAGACTTCATGGTGAAGGAAAGACAACTCGCTAAACGAGACATCATCTCACTAAGCAAGATCAGCAAAACAGGACACTATAAATAGGAGTGAATCAGACCAAAAAGGAAAAAGGGAGCATATTATTTTTCTAGAGAGTGAATCAGACCAAAAAGAGAAAATAACATATCTTGAAGAATTGAAGCTAAATACGCATCAATCTTCGAGAAATCAATGTTTGTGCTCATTTATCTTTATTCTTCTCAGTTGTATCAAGCTACCATGAGTAGCTAAATCTACTTCATGTTGGTATTATAGGTAGTTTTCCTAAATCGTATGCATTTCTTTTGATATTAGTTATATACGAATAAGTTATTCATCGATATTGATATTATCCTTGTTTCAATTGCTTGCCTTATGGATTTGAGCCATGATTGAGAAATTCTGTTTAAATATCGATTTATGATAATTATTTGTTAAAAGCTAAACTCTATAGATAGATTTAGATCTTACATTCATTATAAATATCAATTCTTAATGCTATCGTATTGTTCAATAAGCTGAGATATTGTCGATTAAATAATACGGTTGATTTTCCATCATGGTTTTGACATAAACAATGTTGTTGAGCGATACATGAAAATATTGATTAAAAGCTAGATTTTATATAACCGGTGAGGAAGATACATACGCATTAGGTTAATGAAGTTTAATACCAACAAGTTTTCATATCTCTGAGATTTAATTTATCATTTACCGCTTTTATATTCTATTTCTTTATGCAACCAAACATCTTGCAATCTTTTATTTAAAATCATATTAATAGTTGAATGAAATTAATATTGCACCAGTCCCTGTGGATATGATAACTAAATACTTACTTTTGATTCTACACATCACTTACAAACCAACTTTGTAAGGATGAGTTTGGCCAAACGCTAATATGGTATCAGAGCTTATCGATCGGACCTTGAGCCTCCCATCATTTAAATCTATGTACCAAACCCAAAAAAAGAGTGTTGTGTGCGAGGGGGTGTATTAGAAAGATTTCAAGTCTCACATTGGTTAAAGATGAACTTCTGAAAGAGTATATATAGAGTGACACCCCTTACCTTACAATCTAATTTTGTAAGGATGATTTATGTCAAACTCTAATACACCTTTCAGTCTCCAGACATTTCAACTGATTTCTTGATATTATCTAAGATTTTATTTTCCATATATAAAACTTAAAAAAAATATAATTTTCAATGACAATTATGTCAACCTTTTCTCCATTTATGACAATTTTTTCTTTTCAAAAACTTACTTTTTGGCGGTTTTTTAGTCGTCATTAATGTCAATAGATAAAAATATTAACAACTTTGTAACATGTGGAAGCCTCAGGTAGCCCCAATAAGATAAAAGATAAGAGGGAATCAAATATGTTGCATTTTTAGCAGCCTAAAACCGCTGCTAATGGAAACAAAAATTTAAAAAGTTACGCCTTCCTCAAGGATATTCTATAGTAACACCTTTCTCAAGGATATTCTATAGACCTTTATAAAAACTCTTTATCAAGACCAATAAATTAAAAATATATTTAGCTTTTCCATCATTTAAATTCAGGGGAATCACCCATTGAATATGGTAGAAAAAGCAATGTGATATTTTTCATGTGGCACTTGATTCCTTCTTGAAGGAAAGTCTTTAACAAACATACTTTTTTCATTAGATCATTATCTGCACCACTGTTAAGTGTTATGCTCTGACCATGCTCTATTAAGTACACAAGAAGGGGGGTTGAATTATGTTTTCTATTTTCTTATTTTACTTTTGATCAGAGTTCAGAATCTAAACGAACGTTCATATTCTGATTATATTAAGCAGCAAAATGTTAACATAAGTAAATAAATAATAAGAGAACACACAAAGATTTATACCGGTTCCTCCCAACTGAGAGTACTTCAGTCCCCTTGCATCACAAGAGGTTTTCACTATAATCAGATCATGATTACAATCACTTATGCATTCAACATAAGACTTTACATTGCTCAGTCCCTAATCCCAATACTTTTTGCTTAAACCCCCAAGGCTCAAGACTTCTTCTCTTAGACCAGCAGTCTAAGACTTTACTACTCAGGTCCCTTAGACCTGAGACTTCCTACTTAAACCCCTCAAGTTCAAGACTTCTGCTCAATCCCCTCGGGCCCAAGACTTCTACTTAGATTCAACAAATCCAAGACTTCCTGCTCAGACCCCTGGTCCAAGACTTCCTTTCTCAGGTTCCACGAACCCAAGACTTCTGCTTAGACCCTCGGTCTAAGACTTTCCTGCTCAGGTTCCACGAATCCAAGACTTCTGCTTAGACTCACAGTCCAAGACTTATTTCTCAATTAATCCACTTGATTAATACTTTCAATGGTCTAGCACATAGCAGGAGACGTACATGGCTAAAACATCTTGGCGAGAGACTTAGTAGCTCAATTACTCCACTTGATTAAGACTTTCAATGCTCTAGCACATAGTAGGAGACTTACATGGCTCAAGCATCTTGGAGAGAGACTTAGTTGCTCAATCAATCCACTTGATTAAGACTTTCAACGCTCTAGCACATAGCAGAAGACTTGCATGGCTCAATCATCTTGGAGAGAGACCTAGGTGCTCAAACACATAGCAAGAGACTTTATCTAAACTTCTAAACAACATGTTCAGCAGAATAAAGAAAAAGGTGTACATGATACAAACATCAGAGGTACAGGGAAATCACCATAACAAATACCTAAAGCTCTTAATATTTCTAAGACATTCAATGTTTAAGAAATCTTAAGGCTTTTACAATTTGCAACAAATAACATAAGATTTTGCATACTCGATTGTGTTGCTTCATTGTTGATCTTGTTATTCCTCCATCTGGTTAATCCTTGTTAAAAATTCAGTTTGAACCTTCAGCTAATTATATAGTAGTTTCAGAAGATTAGTTGTTAGAAGAGATAACTTGATCAAATGTCTTTGCTTTCTCCATAGTACAAAAGATGTTGAAAACAGATACACCAAAAGATCTTGATCCATTATGTAACATGTTTAACCATTGCGTCTTCCATGAGATCTTGTACTATAGAGCCATTGGGAGTAGATATCTGTAAAGCATGCCAACTCTTCTTGAGCATTGTAATCTTAGACTCTAGCTGACAAACTGATTTGGCAATGTAACTTGCTTTTTGCAGTATGGATAACTTCAACTTTATCATTAACTCTGAATGATCACCAGAAGTCAATTACATTCACCAAGTGTAGAGACAATATGTTGCTTCTTCTGATAATGAGACCTTCAACTTCAAAGTCTACGCCAGACATCACTTAGAGAGTGTTCTTCACATTCTGCACCACCAGAAGCTAGTAATTTAGCTCCTCTCAAGTGCGTCCTTATATCAGATTTTGAATGAATATCTTTAAGAATTAGAACCTGCATACTTGAAACACACATAAAATAATACAATTGTTCTTTTAATACTTTTGTTATCATCAAAACCCAAGGATTATATGTCATGAACAAATCTTGTTATAACACATACATCAAAGAACCTACTATACTAGCATATGGAATACTATTCATATTAGGTTCTTTTGACTTCAATACTAGGACTTTGAGTCAAACTCGTCTTGTATTAAGGATTAATCAGTGTTAGAATAGGTTTTGAATTCGATATACCAAACTTGTCGAGAATATTCTTCATGTATGTCTTTTGAGATAAGCATAATCCCGACTGCTTTTTATCTCTCCGGATGTCAATCCCGAGAATTCTGGAGGCAACTTCCAAATCCTTTATGCCGAACTTCTTATCGAGTTCAGCTTTCACCTTTATAATATCTTTGAAACTATTGATTTCTATGAGGATGTCATCCACATAAAGCAACAAAATAACAAGTGAATTTTCAGGTGAAAAACTGAAGTAAACACAGTGGTCGAGCTGGCTCCTAGTGAAACCAATGTGTGCCATGAACTTGTTGAATTTTCTATTCCATTGTCGAGGAGATTGTTTCAATCCATATAATTATCTATTCAGCTTGCACACATAATCGTCCTTTCCCTTTTCTGCATACTCTTCATGTAGCATCATTAAAATTGTTTCATTTAGATCACCATACAAAAATACTGTCTTCACATCCGTTTGTTGAAGTTCTAGGTCGAACTTTGCCATCATGGATAACAACTTTATAATAGATCTATGTTTTACAACAAGTGAAAACACATCATTAAATTCGATACCATATTTTTGAGTGAACCCATAACAACCAACCTTGCCTTAAAACGCTTCGACATCACTCCTTCAATTGCTTCTTTAACCTTGAAGATCCAATTACATCTGACTAACCTGGCCCCTGCAGATCTCTCGATCAACTCCCAAGTGTTATTATCATGAAGAGATTTCATCTCATCATCCATGGCTTTCAGTCATTCAATTTTGTCTCGACTCCTTATAACTTCCGTATAGTCTCTAGGTTCTTCATCTAGAACCTCACTTACAGAGATTAAGGCATAAGCTATGATATCTACATACCCAAATTTTTGAGGTGGCTTGATGACTCTTCTCAGCTTATCTCTTGACAACAGGTAGTCATCGATAGTTTCCTCAATTTCATTAGTATCTTCAGCATCATGTGCTTCTTCTTCGACTTCATCTGGGTCATGCAATTCAGCATCACTATAATACACCTCAACATGAATCTCTTCCTGTTCCAGCTCTTCTTTAAAGATCTTCGAACTTCGACCAATGTCATTAGTTTTCTTGAAAGCCATCTCAAATTCATTGAAAACTACATCTCAACTTATGATACACTTCTTGTGACCTGACTCTAGGAACCACAACCTATAAGCTTTGACTCCTTCAGGGTATCCAATGAACATACATTTCAAAGATCTAGGTTCGAACTTGTCTTGCCTAATGTGAGCATAGACTATGCAGCCAAATACTCTAAGTTTGTCAAGATCTGATGGATATCATGACCAAACTTCTTCAGGTGTCTTCATATCTAACGCAGTCAAAGGACATCTGTTTATCAGATATGTTGCTGTCGAAACAGCCTCTGTCCAAAACACCTTCTTTAATCCAACACTAGTCAACATGCATCTGACTATTTCCCAAATGGTTCGATTAAACCTTTCATCCAAACCATTTTGTTGGGGAGTACATGCACTAGTTCTATGGCTTGTAATACCAGAGGCTGCACAAAAACTGTTGAACGCCTCATTGCAAAATTCAAGGCCATGTCTATTCTCATCCTCTTGACCTTTCTACCAGTCTGATTTTCGACCAGAGTCTTCCAAATTTTATAATTCTCAAAAATTTCATCCTTAGTCTTCAGGAGGAATACCTATAACTTTCTGGAATAATCATCAACTATGGATAGAAAATACCTTGCTCTTTAATGTGATGTACACCTTACAACCCTCCAAAGATCAACATGGATGTAATCAAGAGATCCATGTGTTCTTTATTTGCAGTTATTAAACTTCACTCTGCAAAATTTTCCAAGTACATAGGGTTCACAAAACTTCAGCTTTTCAACTTTGTCTCCATCAAGTAGATTTTGTTTCCCAATTCGACCAGACCCCCTTTCATTGACATGACCCAATATCATGTGCCAAATTTCTATCTTCGACAAAGGTTTCGTGGATGTAACATCTACATAACTACTAACAACTTTAGCCTCAAGGGTATACAAGCCTTGTTTCTTCACGCCTCTTAAGACTTCCTTCGACCCCTTCATGACTTTTAGAATAACCTGTTGAATAACCTTATCACCAAAGCTCAATAAGATGGCATTGTGGACTTTCTCTACCATAATTGTATTTCTTTGTCCGTTAATGCAACGTCCATGGTTGCGGCTCCATTCAACGCTTCTAAACTAAATTTGTTGAACAAGAAGAGCTTACATCTTTAAGCGCCACAAATTGAAATCATTCACACCGGTGAATTTCTCAATCTAATACTTTGTTGACGACACCTTCTCATCCATGCTCATCCTACCAGTTTATTGTGAATTTATGTCATCAAGAACAAACCAAAATATGAGAAAGAATTGAGTTTCTTTAACTAACACAAGAAACCCTATTAGATCTTACAAAAGATAGAAAAGAAGGAAGAAGAAGAAGAAGAATTGGTTAAAACTGTTTTTTTATTCACTTACTCAATAAGGGTTAAAAGATTACAAGTAAATACTAACAATTAATCTCTCTCAACGACATGAGAGAACTAGTCTATTTATAAACTACTAAGCTAACTTAGGATATAAGCTAACTTAACAATTGGGCTTACAAGTAAGACCCAATTCGACGTGTTAACTTAAACACAAAACTAACATATTTCGATAACATGTTTGAACAGACTTCGACTTCAACATGCACAACTCTTGTCGAACTATGAAATTATCCTTGTCAACACTAAGTTGGATTCAATTACCACATAATTTAATAAGTATTTGAACATTCTTATTTTACTGCATGCACTTTATTAATGAGATTTTGATGTTTTTTTAGTGGCATCCTCCCATATACAATCTTACTCTGTGCTTGCACGAAGCCACAATTATTTAAAATATTCATGTACTTTTGATGTTCTTTCTATACCATGCTCTTACAAATACCATCACTTTTAAAATTGACATGTGATTTCTAAACCTATAGTTTGAAGATATGTCTACCCATTGTAAATGTTTGTAAGTGCCTTAATTTTATGTCACTCAACCATTAAGCGAACCTTTTACCTTAGATTTATAGATTTTAAAGTATGTAGTTGTTGAAATTAGAAAGTATCCTCAATTTCATCATAGTTTAGTGATCTTAGTAAATCTTGTTTATTATGTTGCTTAGAAATTCTAGATCATTGCCCATGTGAAGTTGATATGGAAGATTTAGAATTAGTAAGAGTTAAACTCAAATAGGATTTTACCAAGTTTTTTTTATGAGATAATGAATCTTTTAATTCTACTTAATGTTGCCTCTTATGAATCTATGACTATATATAAGATATACAATTGTTTCATAATATTTTATCTCTTCTTATCGACTATGTTTCTTATGGTTCTTGCCACCCTCTTATTTTTAAGTAATATATTTAGGTTTTTTTTTAGTGATTTCTTGTCTTGTCTTATGTTTTAAATAATACAAGATTGTCCAAGATGGTTAAAACATGAAAATAGTTATGACTATGCACCTAACAAATTTTGTTATACGTTAAATATTAACAATAGGAGGTTATTACTCCATATCACTTTTTCTTACTCGGAAAGGAGATTTAAGTTATAAGAGGCGTATGATCTTTAACAATTATACTTGTAGCAATAAGAAGTGTGTAGTATTAATATAAGTTTATCATTGTGAAAAAACATGATTAATACAAAAAAGAAAATTACTCCATATCCCTTAGTTGTAACTTCAATTTCACCATTATTAATCCTTATGGTAAGATAATCTCTTTTCATTATTTTAAATTATTTTGCAAATATTGTTCTCACCGTATTTTGTTTTGATCTATTATTTGAATATTCTCCTATTATGAGATAAGGAGTTTTTGTAAAATAGTAAGGCTAAATCACACACACATACACAAATTTTTTTTTAAATTCTCTATTTCTTAAAAAAACAACCTAAAAATGTTTTGGAGCCTAGCCTCATCAATCAGAAACTACTATAATGATTTGGACAAGTTTTTGAACTGTCCGATCGATTAAAGCGTATTTCCACTCGATTGGGTTTGTGCAAATAATGTCCATAACCGATTAGAACAATGTCTTAATGAAAGGTAACGACTCTTTATTAAAACTTTTTAACATGAGCATTTTTAATCCATTATTTTAGTAATCCAATCGATTAGCTTGAGGACCCAATCGACTAGGACACTAAATTAGCTCAATGATCATTTTCAATTTTGTGTCAACCTCTAGCCTATAAATGGGGTCTCGCCATTCACATATTCTTATCCAAAATCGTGAGCTCTGTGTGTATGTCTGTGCGTGCGCGTGTTTGTGTGTGTCTAAATATACTTTCTACTTTCTCTCACTATGATTTAGGCATAGCGCTTTGAGAAAGTTCATGTGTTTAGTGAAGAAATTTTTGTTTTGGAAAGAGTGTTATTGTAAATTCACCAAGAGATATTTTTTTATTAGTTGAATAAAATTCCTTAAAATCGTATTTTTTTTAAAATTCAAAGCTAAACACGTTAAAAGTTTTGTTTAGAGATTTAGTATTAAGCCATTGGCTCGACTCATGAGCTCAGTCAGTGTAAAAACTCTACTTGGTTCGAGATTAGCCTGGTGAAAAATCTCAATACGATTTGTGGTCAGCCCATGTAAAATTCCGATTTAGTTCGAGATTAATCTGGTGTAAAATCTCAATTTGATTTGTGGTCTGCTCGTGTAAAACCTCAGTTTGGTTTGGAGGATAAAAAATTCAAAACTCCACTTTGGTTCGAGATAAGTTTGTATAAAATATCGGTTTAACTTGGGGACTGACCAGTTCTGTTACTATTATTTAAATGTTTTTTAAAAATATTTTTAAACTCTGAAAACGAAAATAATTTTATTTTAAAGAATCATTTTTTAACCTCCATAATTTATCTTCCTTTTTGTATATAAAGTCACATGTTCAACAGTCATATCAAAAATATATCATATACTTCATGCCTTAAGTTATGCAAGAATATGTGTTACACGTAAATCTCTATATATGGTATAGGTGAAAAAGTAGTTTGGTTAAGAACCTCAAGTTTCAATTTGTTAGCCCAAACTTTCCATTAATTAATGGTTCAAAAGAACTAAACAAAATAAAACTTTCTAATTTTGTGTTTAAGTCTAGCAAACCACTTGTGTTTGTTTAGTTAACCAACCTAGAAAAACATGCTCATTTAATCCTATCTTCCACAAAAGACTACTACCAAATCACCATCATAACCGTAACAGCTAACCCAATAAACAGAAATAGTACAATTCAAATTTCAAGGTTAGTTACATTCAACATTAGAAGGGACACACACCAAACCTTTTGGGATGAAGACATAACACTAACTATAACATGAGTTGGTAATAACTTAGGAAGCTATTTGAGTTATATTGTTAGGAATGTTAGTTGAAAAATAAAGTTTCTCATATCACCCTTAGGTCACTGGATTAAATAATTTGGTTCAAGTAATAATTACCAAGATTTAAAGCATTCAAAAGTTTAAGAGAAAATAAAAATAATCTACCACACCAAGTTTGTCACCTAACATAACACCCATGTTTTCAAACAAAAAATTTAACAATTGTTCTTTTTTAAACAAATGTTATATATATCTAACAAGTATAGAATTCCAAGTAGCCACCCTTAATCCTTAGATGTTGTCAATGATGAGTTGATTATAGGTAATGGTTGGTGTTCTTTCTTAGAAAACTAGTATTATTTTCTAGTTTAAATAATCGTAGTACAACATGTACCACATGCATTATGGTATAGTAGACTTTGCTATTTTAAAACCAAGTCAATAATTTTTGAAAAAAAAACAGGTCAATAATTGTTAATGTCTTGATACTTATTTTTTTCTTCTTATTATTCTATAGATGATGCCACAATTAACAGATAATCATTGTTCCCAAATTTTAAAATGCATACAACTTTATAAATACCTATACGCCAAACAAAAAAATAATAATGCATGTGTTTCTACACTTATATTCCAACTTCTCAAACAAAAATTAAAAAAAAAAAAAAAACTATTCGAAGTACTTCATTGAAATGAAGGCTCTTTAGAATAAAATAACTCCATATCGGTCAACTCTATTATGTACTTGTGCTCATTCTTACATATGTGAAACAATGAGATCGGTAAGAAATTACATTCTTGAGGATCAAGTCATTCTGTTTCTAATTGGTTTAAATGAGAAATTTTTTATTGTAAAGATTATAATATTGTTGGTGAAATCATTATTATTAATTAAAAAAAAAGTATATTCATTAGTTGCTCAAGAAGAGAGCAGTTCTACTCCTACACTTGTCACTAATGAATCCAATATTCTAGAAAATGATTATGATGCAAAGAGGATGTGAGATATTGGATCGAACTCTAGTATGAAATTAAGCATGAGGTCGAAGTCTGTTCGCATGCTGCTGTTGGAGTAATGTGTGTTGTAGTCGAAGTTTGTTCTAACATTCATTAGTCAATATTGCTAGGTTTGTTAGCATATTGAATTGGGCCTTACTTGTAAGCCAAATTGTTTAAGTTAGCTTGTAATGAGTAATTGTTAAAAAAAAAACTCATTAGGTTAGTGTGCAAATTTTCTTATAAATAACATGCTAGTCTCTCATCTTGGCATAAGGAAAAATAGGAAGATAAAATCCTAATTTCAAGTGAGAGAGGTTATTTTTTTTATTCTTATATACTTGTAATCTTGTTTCTAAGAGTAAGGAAAGAATAACAGTTTGTAACCAATCTTTATTGTTTTACCTTGTTTACTTTGTTGACCCTAACCCTTGTGTGTTTCTTGATCATAAAGAAATCGTTTATATTTTGTTTCAAGACATCCGATTCACAACAGAGGAGTTATTGTCAATGCAAAAGTTTCAATCTTTGAGGTTACGACAAGAATAATTCAAGGTAGTGCACTCATTGTAATACATATGTCCACATTGTTGAGTTTTGTTATCAGAAACATGGTCATCCTCAAGTAAAGAAACCTATATCATCTGCTAATGCATCTAGAAGCACAATGCAAGATTCTCAAAATTCAAATGACATGCTTGACACAAGTCATCAAGATCCTACTAGTTCCTTCTTACTCAAAAGAAATATGACCAACTTGTATGCTTGCTTCAACAATAAATTTGATGCCTTAAGCTAATCATGAAATAGATTCAAGCTCTAATGAACTTACCACGTCTTTTCCTACTCATTGTGGTCTTTCGATAATCAGCAAACTTCATCAAGTATTTCTACCGCCAGTTCTTGTTCTATAAGTAACAATCCAAAATACTGGCTTCTTGATTTAGGAGAAAATTACCACATTTGTTCTTCTGTATAATTTTTTGAGTCATTTTATCACATTAGACTCACTAAAACTTATTTGTCAAATGGTAACTCAATTCAAGTGCATTATGTTGGTAATGTTCAATTTCCACTACTTTATACATCACTAATGTCTTATATCCACAAGTGTTTAGACTAAACCTTATATTTGTGTTTAAATTGTGTCAATCTTTAGCATGTATAGTCCAATTGACCAATGATCATTGTTATATATAGGATACGTAGTTCTTGAAGATGATTGGTTTAGGTGATCATGTAAATAGATTGTATTAACTAAAGATGGAGGATAAACACACAAATTAAACCAACTTCGCATCCTTACAAAGACTTAAAATGTCAACACTTTAGATACATGTTAGTGTAATTTTTCAATTCCTATGTCATCTTTTGACATTTTAGGTTAGGCCACTTATCTAACCATATATTGTCTCATATGTCACATTGTATCCACATATTACACATAATAACACAAATGTGTGTGACATATTCCAGTTTTCTAAAAAACACGCCTTTCAAAAAGTCAGTACTTCTCATTCTAATTCAAAATGGAAAGAAACAACCAAGTTAGGAACCTAATCGATTAAAAGATTTCCTAATCGATCAGGGAGAGAGTTCACTCCATAATCGATTAGACACATGTTCTAATTGATTAGAGAGTGAATTTTTGCTTCCTAATTGATTAGGTAGCTTCCTAATTGATCAACTTTAGTCTAGAATTGTTTTTAAGAAAATATAAATATAAATTAAGGTTATAAGATAGTTTGAGTGTGTATGTGCATTACTTTCATTACTTTTGAGTTACTTACATTTACACTTATTACAAATTAGTGATCTTAAAATAAATAAAGACATTTAAGGCACATTATCAAATGAGAACCACAATTACATGTAAAAGACATGGAACCATATTCTCCCTCTTTTTTATGATGAATAAACATCTCTCAGAAAGGTGGTAAAATAGAAATATTATGATGAAAGAGGTTAGAGTTGTTAACTTCCCCTCCCAGATAAAGAGAGTATACTTTACTTCTCTTGAGGATATACTTATCCCCCGTTGGTATATTTAAAAACCAGAGAAATAAGAAGAAGAAAATAAACAAGTAAACATCACATAAGACTAACATATTTCATATTTGAGAAGAGGTAAACAAAATTAAACTTCAAAGATATGAAAATGGTATTACAATAAGAATTCTAGCAAAAGTAGGAATAAAGTAAAGGGAAAATTGAAAACACAACAAGAATTCTACTGATTAGCTTTGCCGTTTATAAAATGTCTTTAAGGACTATTTGAGTTTTTCTTGGAATAATGGGGTTTAACTCTTTTCCCCTGCATGGGCAGTAGGCGCCATTCTTTTTTTAAAGTTGTATGGATTATTCAACTTGTATATTAAAGGATGAAGGAATCCTTATGCAATTGAAGTCGTTGGATCTTCGTTGAAGGATCCTTGTTGCCCTAGAGGAAATATCAATGTTGAACATTGAATGATAATTGCCTCCCTCAGAGGAAATATCAATTTTGGACCTTCACCGAAGGATCCTTATCGCCCTCATAGGAAATATCAATGTTCGACCTTCATTGAATGATTATTTTTTCCTATGAGGAAATATGATCGTTGGAACTTCACTGAAGGATCCTTGCCACCCTTAGAGGAAATATTAATATTGGACTCTCACTGAAGAAACCTTGCATCCCTTAGAGGCAATATCAACGTTGGACCTTCATTGAAGGATCCTTGCGGCCCTCAAAGGAAATATCAATTTTGGACCTTTACTAAATGATCCTTGTCATCCTTATAGGCAATATCAATATTGTACCTTCATTGGAGGATCCTTGCCACCTTAAGAGGCAGTATGATCACTGCAACTTCACTTAAGAATCCTTTTTTCCCTTAGATGCAATGTCAATGTTGAATCCTCACTAAAGGATCCTTGGCGCCCTCAGAGGAAATATTAATGTTAGACCCTCACTAAAGAATCTTTACCGCCTTCAGATGCAATCAATATCAATGTTGGACCTTCATTGAAGGATTATTGTTGCTATCATAGGAAATATCAATGATGGACCTTCATTGAAGGATCTTTTTTATCCTAAGAGGCAATATGACTGTTGGACCTTCACTATAGGATCATTACTGCCCTAAGAGGAAATATAACCATTGGACCTTCACGAAAGGATCCTTGCCAAAGTAAATTCAACTTTCCCACAAGCACCACTTGAGGAAATCGCCTCACACGAGGCTGGGCACATGAGGGAAATGTAATCAGTCAGGGTGACACAAAGGATTATTCCTAAAAAATAATTGAAATTACAAAGAAATAAATACAATCGAAATAAGGAAAATCACCACAAGGTCCGATTGTAAGATCCTGAAGGACGGTGTTACAGAGCCTCTATAATAGGGTGGTAAAGAAATAGTATAAAATCAATGGCCTAAGAATGAAAAGACTCACCTTTATGAAATCTCGCCTAGGAGACTTGAATTAAAGTCTCTCCTAAGGGACTCGACTTAAAGTCTCGCTTGAGGAAATCGACTTAAAGTCTTGCCTGAGAGACTCAACTTAAAGTCTTTCCTAAGGGATTTAACTTAAAGTTTTACCTGAGGGACTCAACTTAAGGTTAAAAAGGGTTGCCTCTGTAATTAGAATTGAATGTCCATAAGAAGAAGTTTGTCACGAATACCTAAAATCTTAGGGAATTTGAATTAAATAACTTCTCCCCTCTCCAAAGGCCTTGTGCTTGAGGGACTGTGTACCAGGATAATTTTATTAGACTCTAAAAAATGATATTTTGTGAAGAAGATGGATAAGCCAAACACACTGGCAGTGGCCCGGGGGGGGGGGTGCTCTATCGCAAAGCCATTGGCTTCTCAATATGAGAATAAGGTTGCCCAGATTCAGCAATATATCTCCCTATTGATCCTGAACCGCCCAAAGTAACCCTTATTCTCTTAGTAAACGTGGGTGGTGACGTACCCCATAGAACTAACTAAGGAGATATTCCATGAGGGAAACAATTCCTCCATGATTCTATGGAGAATAAGTCTCCCCTTGACGATTTTTTTGGTCATGGAGCTAGGGCTAGCCACTATCTGACTCTCTAACCCAGACCCAATAAGCTTTTGTATTTACATCATTCTCAAAGTAGAAGAGAGCTTCAATTTTCCCCCAAAATACACATACATAGTGTTTCACCACTATGCGTGAGCTATCCCTACATATTGTCCAAATAACTTAAACACTACCAACAACCCTACAAACACAAGACTACCCTAAATGTATGTTTTTTTAGCAAGTACATATACTTTTTGCGATATAATGTTGGAGGTTTGTTCATAAAAAGTTCTCTTTTAAAATAATTGTTTGAAGTTATTATTTCCCCTAAAACAATTAGTCTTATAACATAAGTTAGATTTTGATGCCACTTGTTGATTAAATGACTTCAAACACAAGAGAGGGGTGAATTAGGATAAATGATTTTTTGAAATATTTTTATGAAAATGATTAATTTTAAACAATCAATTTTAATAAGAGAGGTGAATCCGAGATTTAAGGATGGAAAATAAATAACACAAAAATAAAAGTGAAAAGAGATTGAAAAGTGCACACTAGAATTTATATTTGTTCGAGATTCAACCATGCAACCTACTCTAATCTCCGAGAATTTCCCCTTGAGATTTCAACATTCAACTTGAGCCTTTATCATAGGATCAAACCACAAGCTTCTTACACCTAGATTTTAACCAGGTTCAATTTGCAACTTTTATAGAAATATCAATGTTAATAATATAATGAAACTCTTAATTTCCAATCACAACACAATATGATTCAAATAGAAGTTAGACAAATCTTACTTAAGTTTTTTCTCTCTCAATACTAAAACAATTCTATGTGTATGAAAATATTTCTCAGGAGAGAATGAGTAAGAGTAAAAGTATCATACATCTTGTATTTTTCAGAAGTTAACACAACTTCTTGTATAGAAAAAAATTTGACCAAAAAAGAAAAGGTTTTTAGGCTATACCAGCTCTATAATCAATTAATCTTAGCGCTAATCAGTTAGCCTGCGGTGCTATTCGATTAAGACTTTTCTTTTTAGAAAAGAAATAACCAAGTTTGGTGCCTAATTAAATAAAAGGCTTCATAATCAATTAGTTGGAGATTTCTCTCCATAATCGATTAAACACGTGTTCTAAATGATTAGAAAGAAAAATTGTGCATCCTACTTAATTAGGTACACTTATTAATAGATTAATTTTAGGCTAGAACTATTTCAAAGAACATTTTAAAATCAAATGAAGTTTGTAAAACGGTTTAAGTGTGTTTGTGTGTTACTTTAGCACATTGAGAGCTAATAAAATTTATAATAAACTAATAATCCTAAAACATCGGAACCTTTGAAAGTTACACATGTGATCACAAGCAAGTTTTCAAATATTTCAAGTGACTTTAATGTTGATCTTAGCCTTTTATATTCGTTGCGCCAGATTTCATAATCTTTTTTCTTCGTTTTTTTATTTACGTTAATCTCTTCCTTTCTTGATGATGCTTATGATTATTTTTCTCTATTCTCTTTGTCATCTTCAAAACTATAGTTAACTTTCCATCAGGTGGAACCACAATTTTTCTACCCTACTTGATTAATAGAACTCCCACTAAAGTTATTGAGAATATATCATCTTATGAAGTGTTACATGGAGTCATGCAAGATATTATTACTCTTGGAACTTTTGAATCTTATGTTAGCTACTAATTTGTTGGGAAAAGAAAACAAATATAGAAGATAGTAATAAAATGCGGAAGCTGCTGGATCAACTTTTTCCCTGCGTGCAGTTAAAAATAAGCCCCAAACAAAATTGCTCAGACAACAATAATAAGCACAAAATAGAGCAAATAAAATAAGGAGACACCAGGATTATTAACGTGGGAAAAAACCCTTAAAGGGAAAACAACCCACGGGACCAAGCCAGTAAATCTTCCACTAATAAAAATAATGGGTACACCACAAGTCCTCCTGGAACCACCAGGGATCAACAGAGCAAATATAATCTTCACCGTATAAGGTGGATATCAAATCAACTAACCCCTCAACGGGTTCTACGACACAACAATAAAGAGACACTCTTTGATATTCTTCTCTCTGTCTGTAAAGTCGCTCACGTTGCAGCTCTCTTCCCTCTTGCTCTTGTTATATATAACACATAAGGGTTAAAACCCTTTTAACCATTTCATGGGCTTTGGCCCACAAAGCTAATTCCCTTTTTTTCTTCTTCTTTTCTTTTAATAATAATAATAATAAGATTAAGTGGGCTCACTTATTTTGGTGACCCACACAACAATTCTCCCCCTCACCAAATTAAAGGGAGACCATAGGAGACCAAACCTGCTTTCTTTCTGCAAGTAGAGAACTTCTCCATAGGTAAGGCCTTTGTCATCATATCTGAACCATTCTCGTCAGTATGAATTTTCTCTAATGAAAATTTCTTCATCTCCAGCGCATCGCGTATCCAATGATACCGAACATCAATATGCTTCGACTTTGAGTGATAAGTCGAGTTCTTGCTGAGATGGATTGCACTCTGACTGTCACAATATAAAATATATTTCTCCTGTGAGAGACCCAATTCTTGTAGGAATTTCTGCATCCAAAAGAGTTCCTTTGCAGCTTCTGTGGCGGCAATATACTCTGCCTCTGTAGTAGACAAAGCAACACATTTTTGCAATCTAGACTGCCATGACACTGCTCCCCCTGCAAAAGTCATCATATAACCAGAAGTAGACTTCCTAGAATCCACATCACCAGCCATGTCTACATCTGCAAAACCATCTAACATAGGCTTACCACCTCCAAAGCACAAACAGACTCCAGAAGTACCTTTGAGATACCTGAGTATCCATTTCACAACTTGCCAATGTTCTTTGCCAGGATTAGAGAGGAAACAACTGACCACGCCAACTGCATGAGCAATATCTGGACGTGTACACACCATCGCATACATCAAGCTACCAACTGCAGATGCATACGGAATATTCTCCATTTCTTCTTTGTCTTTCTCACTTGTAGGACATTGCATAGAGCTCAATTTGAAGTGACCTGCAAGTGGAGTGCCAACTGATTTTGAATTTGACATATTAAACCTCTCCAATACCTTCTCAATGTACTTTTGCTGTGATAACCATAATTTGCAATTCTTCCTGTCACATGTAATTCTCATGCCAAGGATTTGCTTTGCAGGGCCTAAATCTTTCATTGCAAAGGACTTGCTCAACTCTCTTTTCAAATGCTCAATCTCTTTCATGTCATGACCAATAATCAACATGTCATCGACATAGAGCAAAAGGATAATAAATTTCTCACTAGGGAATTTCTTCACAAACACACAATGATCAGAAGAAGTTTTTGCATACCCATGATCCACCATGAAAGAATCAAATTTCTTGTACCATTGCCTTGGAGCTTGTTTAAGACCATACAAGCTATTCTTCAATCTGCAGACAAGCTTCTCTTTACCTTTGACTGCAAAACATCAGGCTGCTCCATGTAAATTTCTTCCTCCAAATCACCATGGAGAAATGCGGTCTTCACATCAAGTTGCTCAACCTCTAAATTCAAACTAGCTGCCAAACCAAGTACAACTCGGATTGAAGACATCTTGACCACAGGTGAAAAAATTTCTTCAAAATCTATACCTTTCTTCTGACTGAATCCTTTCACAACCAACCTTGCCTTGTACCTTGGCTGTGAGCTATTTTCTTCTGACTTCAATTTAAACACCCATTTATTCTTGAGTGATCTCTTACCATTAGGCAGCTTCACTAGCTCAAATGTGTGGTTCTCATGTAAGGATTTCATCTCTTCTTGCATGGCTTTGTACCACTTGTCTTTCTCTTCATGTGACATAGCTTCTTCAAAGCTTTGTGGCTCTCCCCATCAGTAAGCATCACATATTCATGAGGAGGATATCTCTGTGAAGGATGGTGCTCTCTGATGGATCTTCTCACTGGCTCAGGAGGTTGCTCTGGTGGAATTTGTTCAATTTCTTCATCAACTTGGGGCTCAGGAACATCACCTGCATTGTCCACATCTACATTCACATCTCCCCCATTATTATTGACTATGGTAGGAGGCTCTGGATCAACATCAATGTACCTGTGGATAACCTGTTTTTGCTTTTCATTCTTGTCAATATCTTCGATGGTTTGGTCTTCAACAAAAATAGCATCTCGACTTCTAAGGACTTTCCTGTTAACCGGATCCCAAAACCTGTAACCAAAGTCTTCACGGCCATAACCCAAAAAGATACACTGTTTTGATTTACCATCAAGCTTGGACCTCTCATCTCTGGGAATATGAACAAATGCCTTGCAGCCAAACACTCTCAAGTGATTATATGAGACATCTTTCCCTCGCCACACCCTCTCTGGAACATCACCATCAAGAGGAATTGAAGGAGAAAGGTTGATTAAATCTACTGCAGTTTTCAATGCTTCACCCCAGAATGATTTAGACAATTTTGCATGGGAGAGCATGCATCTGATTCTGTCATTAATTATGCGGTTAATTCTCTCTGTAACTCCGTTGTGCCGTGGAGTCTTTGGAACTGTCTTCTCAAGCCTGATTCCATGTTCCCTGCAATAATGCTCAAATGGCCCCCTGTATTCACCACCATTATCTGCTCTGACACACTTCAACATTTTACCTGTTTCTCTTTCCACACTTGCATGGAAGTGTTTGAACATATCAAGTACCTGATCTTTGGATTTCAAAACAAAATCCCACACTTTTCTCGAGTGATCGTCAATAAATGTCACAAAATAAGAATAGCCACTAAGGGATTTAACATCCATAGAGCAAACATCAGTGTGAACTAAATCCAAGATATGTGACCTCCTGTGAGGAGGGTGAGTGCGGAAAGAAACTCTATGTTGTTTACCAACAATACAATCAGAGCAAGTTTTGAGAGGTGTACCTTTTACCGGAAGCATATTTTTCCTTGCAAGAGTGTCAAGTCCCTTCTCACTCAAGTGACCGAGCCGCTTATGCCATAGCTCTGTAGAACAATTCTCAATTGCATTCACTTGAGGGGCACACAATTTTGTAGAAGTCCAGTAAAGGGTGTTTTTCTTCACTCCCTTTGCTACCACCAAAGTGCCCTTGCTGCACTTCCATTTACCATCACCAAAGGAATTATGGTAACCATCATCATCAAGTACCTATACTGAAATCAAGCTGGGGCGCATATCAGGAATATGCCTAACGTTCTTCAAGTGCAGCTTGCATCCAACATTAGTTTCTACCCAGATATCTCCAATGCCAGCAACCTTGCTTACCCCTTGATTACCCATCTTTACCTGCCCAAAATCTCCAGCAGTATAGGATAAAAAATACTCACGATGAGGAGTAACATGATATGAGGCAGCAGAATCAACAACCCATTCATAATCTTGGCATGAGAGATTAACTGAATCATCTTCGTAAACAACAACAACTTCACCATCAGATACAACTGCAGTTGTGTCTTTATCTTCTTTATTATCATTGCCTCTTTCCCTTGATTTCTCCCTCTTAAGCAACCTGCATTCTCTTATCATATGACCTGCTTTGTTGCAATGATAGCACCTGATGTCTTTCCTGGGCCTTGACTGTCCTCCTGAATTGCTTCTGTCATTAGATTTATGAGAGGTTCTATGTTGGCTTCTCCCCCATGACTCAATAGCCAAGGCTTCTGTGTGAGTCGATGAACTAGCCGTATTGTTTCCCTTCCTCCTGATTTCTTCATTCAATAGGGCTTCTTTCACAGTATCAAAAGTCATATTGCCATTAGTGGAATTTCTCAGAGATACCACCAATGTTTCCCAACTGTCTGGCAATGAGCTAAGCAACAACAAAGCAAGTAGCTCATCAGGAAGTTTAATCTCAATAGTAGTCAGCTGATTCACAAGATTCTGAAAACTGCTCATATGCTCTGCCACTGAAGAACCATCCCTGTACTTCAGATTAACCAGTCTCCGAAACAAAAATACCTTGTTCTGTGCATTCTTGGACTCAAACATGTCCTTCAATTTCTTCCACAGACTGTGGGCACTAGTCTCACTAGACACATGATGATAAATGCTCTGATCTATCCATTGCCTGATCATGCCAATTGTTTTTCTGTTTGCCTTTGTCCATTCTGCAACAGATTTATCATCTGGCTTAGTACCGTCTCCGTCAATGGGATCATACAAGTCCTTACAGAACAACAAGTCTTCCATACGGGATTTCCAAATAGAATAATTGGAAGAATCCAATTTCAGCATAGTACCAGCCATATCACCTTCACCCATTTTAATAGCACCGAACAGAACTCCAACCAAGGAGCTCTGATACCACTGTTGGGAAAAGAAAACAAATATAGAAGATAGTAATAAAATGCGAAAGCTGCTGGATCAACTTTTTCCCTGCGTGCAGTTAAAAATAAGCCCCAAACAAAATTGCTCAGACAACAATAATAAGCACAAAATAGAGCAAATAAAATAAGGAGACACCAGAATTATTAACGTGGGAAAAAACCCTTAAAGGGAAAACAACCCACGGGACCAAGCCAGTAAATCTTCCACTAATAAAAATAATGGGTACACCACAAGTCCTCCTGGAACCACCAGGGATCAACAGAGCAAATATAATCTTCACCGTATAAGGTGGATATCAAATCAACTAACCCCTCAACGGGTTCTACGACACAACAATAAAGAGACACTCTTTGATATTCTTCTCTCTGTCTGTAGAGTCCCTCACGTTGCAGCTCTCTTCCCTCTTGCTCTTGTTATATATAACACATAAGGGTTAAAACCCTTTTAACCATTTCATGGGCTTTGGCCCACAAAGCTAATTCCTTTTTTTTTTCTTCTTTTCTTTTAATAATAATAATAATAAGATTAAGTGGGCTCACTTATTTTGGTGACCCACACAACATAATTTTCCTACACATACACATAAGTTTGATCTAAGAGTAAAAAAATATGCATTCATGGAAATATATATAGATTCAAGGAAAAGCTTGTTGCATAGAGTTTTACACAAATATAAATAATTATAATTAGTCAACTTTCATCCTTAACGAGAATAAATTATTCATTCATTCATTAATTTCTGATGATGAGTTCTTGTGTATTTTCTCATAAGCCTAAATCATTTAAAAAAATACATCCCACAAGAAAAATAAATAAATGGATTCAATCCTTAGATACTTATTTGTTTTTAATTATACTTGTTTTCAAGACTGGGGTTATAAACCATGATAATGTGTAGGTAAATTCCCTCCTTTTGGGATATGACATTATCTATTATAACTCTCGAGTAATACTCTTGTTTTTTATCATATGCTTGTAAATTATATAATCTTATTGTTGTTTATTCGCACACATAACTCCTATTATGATCTGACCAATTATAAATTTATTTATGGACTTTTACTATTATTGACAAACATAATTTAGGTCTAGATCAAGAATATACATAGATCAAATGTTAAAATTTAGAGATAGATTTAAGTTTGATATTCACAAATATTGTTAAATTATAGTGTTATTGTATTGGTTAATTAGGTTGAGTGATTTTCAATTAAGCAAAATGATTGATCTCACGATGTTAGTTCACACATGAATAATGTTGTTGAGAGATGGTGATTATAATGAATGATAATTGATATATGTGTTGATCATTAGAATGCATGTAGTTATGGTAGTTATAACCTAATTCCGACATCTTTCTATCATTTTTAAAATCTCAATTTTACCCTGATGCTTTTAGTAGTTCTGCAATCATTCTGAAATCAAATCTATAAAAAAAATTTCTAACTAAAAATTGTAACAATTGCGAAAACCATGTTTATTGCATCAATCTTAGTGGATATGATATAAAAATTTATATTTTTGATATATTTAATGATGACATTCCATCGCACAAAGTTTTTAGTATTTAATTTTTTTATTTTAAGCACTTTAATTATTAATGTATTTTTGTTTTCGTATGTTTTTAATAAAGATTCATGGAAAAGACTAAACAAAGTCAAAATCTTCCTAATCGAACAAATTATACAGTATTTCAATATGGACGATGCAATGACCAAGAAAAGATAAGACTAGCACACAACGAAGAAAATAAAATTAGAAAATTACTAGAAATAATAAATATTGACGTGCCTTCAAAATACCACAATGATATCTAGTTTAAAACAGCCAAAGTATTGTGTTCACAAGCCAAACAACACGATCAAAACATTTTGCCAAAATTGCCAAGTAAAATAAATGTTCAACCACGACGCAGATAAGTGTAAACGCGACACGGTCCTGTAACTTCATAATCTGTTCTAAAATTTGAAAAACCTGTTTAGTCATTAGAGTTCTGATTTTTATAGAGTCTAATGCATATTTTTGTACTATGGAGGGGGGGGGGGGGGGGGACCAAATGCTTATATTAGGAGATCATTAAGTCTTTATTTTTTTTTTCTTTTTTTAATTATTAAAGTCATGAATCTCTTAAGGATAAGCGACTAGTTCTCTTAGATTTAGTTCCTTTTAGATGATTCTACCTTAAATGTATGATCTATATAATTATTTTTGTTGGTTTATATGAAAAATCTCTAGCATATAATTAAATAATTTTATTTAAGTTTAACATTTTCTTTTGGGTATGGAATTTGGAGAACTAATTTAGATTCCAACCAAGACTTAACCAGAATATTTACACACCTGATTAATAAAATTATGGGTTTGTTATGATTGTTCGTGTTGCGACAATAAACAAATACTTATCTAATCCAAACACTTCTACATATAGGGGTGATTATCAAAAGAAAACATTGTACAAACCTAAAAGACAGACATTGTACAAACCTAAAAGGCATCCTTCTCTTGAGGAGACTTTAGCATAGTTCTTGAGATTTTCAAAGGAGATTTTTGGTATTAGTGAGAAAAATCAAGAGAGAAAAAAGTGCATGCAAGATGCAAAGATATAGGGTTGAGGAGTAAGAATATTCTAAGAAAAGTCTCTACTATAAAAGTTATAAAATAAGTTTGGGAAAGGGTCAAAGAAGTAAGGCAACATAAGTAGTTGAGGAAGAAAAGGTGGAGTATGACAAGAACAAAAAAGAAGAAGAGAGTTTGAGAGAAATAAAAGAGAAGATAAAGAAGCCACCATTACTAACACACCTTACACACAACACCTAAACTTCAATTGAAGAAGGAAGATGAAAAGGAAGAGAAATTTATAAATTTTTGAAATTTTTTATTCAACATCAAATAAACACCCTTTTCTAAGAAGCTTTAGAAAAAATGTTGGTTTACGTAAAATTCATGAAAGATATGTTGGAAAAGAGAAGAAAACTTATAGATAAGAATCAAATATCATTAAATGAAGAATACAATGTTATAATTCATTAGAAGTTACCCTCAAATTAAAAGATCTGTGTTGTTTTAACATTCCTTGTACTATTGGGAACTACATGTGGGAAAAGTGTTGTGTGATTTGGGGCCGAGCATCAATTTAATTTCTTTAACTATGGTGATAAAGATAAATTATGGAGAACCAAAGCCCACAAGAATGACACTCACATTAGTCGATAAATCGCAAGTTTACCCTTATGGCATCTTAAAAGACGTATTGTAAAAGTGGATAAATTAGTATTATCAACTGAGTTTGTAACTTTAGATACGGAGAAAGATTCATAAATATCTCTTCTATTAGGGACACCACTCCTAGCTATAGGAAGAGCCCTCATCGATGTAGAAATTGGGGAATTAATATTAAGGTTTCATGATAAATGAGTTCTATTCAATATTTTCAAAGCAATAAGTTATTAAATAAAAAATCTCAATGTGATGAAATTTAAGAAATAGTTGAAGATACAACTCTAAATGAAACAACATCTCCAATATGAGAGAGAATTATGGTAAACTTTATCATGTGAAAAACAGAAACTATATCTATAACTATATATAAAGGGGATACAACATTTTGGGTTAGCCTATATTTTTATTCCAATATTATCCTTGAAAAACTATCACAAGAAAGTCCTTTTAAACTGCTAAAGAGTAATGAAAAATAAAACTTCCCCAAGTGAACCATTCAAAATAAACCAACCGTTCAATATAACTTAAAAGAGAATAAAAGTTAAAACTGCCTCATATGGTCATTCAATTCAAATTTTGCACCATTCCTCATACTCTCCAATCCATGTTCTTCTTCTCTGCATTTGGTTATCCAATACCTAATACTACTACTCATTTTTGAATTCAAAGTTTCATAATGTTGGTAAATATTGTTAGAACTGTGCAATAACACACGTTTTACATTTTGTTCAAAAATGCTTATATCTAAAGATTTTGTTGCAAGTGAAGTGCTGAATCTTCATACCAGTACTTTAATATTTAACAATTTTTTATTTTCTTACTAATATTATCTATATTTTTCACTATAGTAGTTTACGATGATTGTTTGTCTTTATTTTTGATATTTTTCATTTCAAATTTTTAGTATTCAATTAACAAGCTATTAACAGTAAATACACAGATTATCTCAACCCCCTTTGTTAACCATACAATCACAATGGAGATAGATACATCGAACAACAACAGTAGCAATTAGAGAGATAATTAAAGAATTAAGAAGTAGTGTATAAGAGGGGCATGAGAAAATGCTACACCACTGCGATGATGTTTGCGCCACAATAAGTGTTGGACTACAGCATCATCGCTTTTCATGGTTGGTATATGGAGACTGAGTTATCACTTCTAAATTATGGTCGTTTCCCATCCTTTTTTTTCCCAATCTATACTCTTCATAAGAAGACACAATTATTAATTCTATTATCCTTGTATAAATTATTTTATTTTAGTATGTTGTTATAAATTATGATTAGTCTTTTAAAGTTTGTCGGTCTAAATATTTTCCTGATCAAACATTGTTTGAATTATGTTGAGTGAAGTAGATTTAAGTGTTGTCAATTCGATTTCTTTCTGTTTATATCATTTTGTATTTTTTGTGTGTGGATTTAGTTATAATAGTTTGTAGTAATCTCATGAGAAAAGTAATGTATTTGCTTATATATATATATATATTTTTCCAATGTTGCTACAATTTGAAAGTTACATAATCACTTCAATTTTACTTGCTGCATGAAAATAATATCTGAAATATGGACTTAAAAAGGAAGATTTGAAAGGAAAATGTTGGATTTAGATGGACAATATCTATATACATGATAAGTAAAAGGTGGAGATGATTATTAAAAACATTATGTTAATTTGTTAATTCTTCAAATTAAAAAAAAATGGACATACAAACATAACTGTGCATATCACAAAGTTTATATTGAATCAAAACTAATAAAAAGATATTTGTTTATACTTTTGATGTGCATGTTCATTAAAAAAGCGGACAAACGGGCACGAGAGTGCCTGTTTGGACGCTAGTACTAAAGAAAAATAATATGTGAAACTTCTAGAGGATGTTAATATCGAAGTATTAAAACAAATATGTTAGAATTAACTAAAAGAATCTCCGAATAGAAGATACTAAAGAAATGTCAGCACGAAAACTCAAAGAACTTCTAAATCATTTAAAGTATCTATTTTTTGGGGAAGAATCTACTAAACAAGTCAATAAAAGCAACACATTAACATAAAGTGGAACACTTTAAAGGATAATTGAGACGCTCTCAAGTGGAACATTTATGATCTCAAAGGAATAAGTCATCCTTATTGCATGCATAAAATTTATATGAAATAAGAATACGAAAAAATCATACAGTCTCGGAGACGATTGAACCCAACAATAAAGGAAGTAGTGAAAAAAGTGGTTTTGGAACGATTTATCCAATTTGTGATAGTGTGTGGATAAGTCCAAATCACATAGTCCAAAGAAAAAGGAGGAATGAAAGTCATCAAGAACGGTAAGAATGATCTAATTCCAAATAAAACATTTACTGGATGGATGATGTGCGTTAATTATAAGAGGTTTAATTTAGTTAGGATGAAAAACCATTTCTCATTACCCTTCATTTATCAAATGCTTGAAAGTTTATGAGGTAAGTCTTTTGATTGTTTCCTTTATGGCTATTTTAGTTACATCTATATAACTATGTGCTTTCAAGTTAATAAATAAGTGATATATGCTTATGGATAGCAAGATTCAAGAAGTATATGCTTAACCTTTGATGATGACAACGTCTCAAATAAAAATAACACATGAAGTTTTTTTATGATGAAAACACCTGAAGTTAATAAACTACTAAAGTTAGTAAAATCATTCAAAGATGCACAAGGTGGTTGATTAAAATTAAGATATCCTTCTAAATCAAGCTAAAGAATTATGTTTTTAAACTCAACACTTTAGTTTAAATATTCTCAAATGAAGACTTAGGGTTTATGATTACAAGTGATTTATATCATCTTAGATGATGGTGACTAATATGGATATATATCAAGCCTCATCTATAAGACTCAAGACTTGTTTCAGACTGGGCCAATGGCTAGGCATGCCCCAATCGACTTTTGCACCCAGAACGACCCAATTGCCTAAGTCCAATCACTTTGGGGGAGAATCTACCTTCCTGCCCCTCTATCAGGGGAGGCTGACCAGTTTACCCTTGGTCAAAGCATTTCTCCTCAACAGTATTTGCCCGTCACACACAATTCCAGCATCCAGAAACAGCCAAGATGCTTGTGCTCGTAACTGCCCGTCTTCCCGTAGCAACGACTAGTTATGGGCACGTCTGCCCGTTCCAACGGCTAGTTCTAGAAGTTATCTATTCTTCGGAAAATAGTTATCTCGCCTCAAAAATAGGGACCAATGGCCAAGCACTGGGGGAATTATAAAAACCCTCTCACTTGAGAGGGTTAGGTATTCAATATTCACCCTGAAACACTCATATTTTGTACTTGCTTTCTCTCTCTCTCTTGCTCGTTTTCTTACTTTAGCATTAGAGTGTCTTGCATGTACACCCCCTCCTCCTCTTTCAAACCCAGCATTACAGACGCTTGTCTTTGGCCCACCTCAGGTTTTGATCAACCAGTAAGATCAGTGGCGCCACCTATGAGAAACTTATTATCGTCGTCCTTCCTCTCTTCGTAGAACACAAGACCAAAACAATTCTTCAAATTTCTGATCATGGCCGCCCGTGACAATACTTTTGATGCTCGTAACTCTGCTTTTCTCCCCGTCAGCAAGACTGATGCTGATGGGGCCACCACCTGTCATGGCGGCGAGGTCCTACGACAAAGGGACAGAGCCACAATTTCCTTATCCCCTTCTCGCGCATACCATAATGAAGTCCCACTTGTCCCACAACACCTGTCAGTTTCTGTTCCTCCTAGCATCGACCCGGCCATGGCGACCCTCCTCGAGGTTCTCAATAAAACCAGCCTCCTAATGCTCAACTAAAACGCGAGGATTGGGGCATTAAAAGAGTTTAGTCATCCAAGATCCCCTCCGCCAAGGAAAGAACTTCAGCAAGGACGGAATCCCCCTCCCCGACACGAGAGGAACCGTCAGACACCTTCAGAACCAGAGACCCTGACCATCCGTAAATGCGACCACATTTCTCCCTGAAAGCAGCATTCCCCACAACCTAAGAGGACCAGAAGAGGCCATCACGCAGAGTCATAACATTCGCCTTCTCCCAGATCCAAGGGTCAAGCACAAACCCTGTCTCCCCGATGAGACTGTCGTCCTACATACAGACGGGACACATGCTCCTCGTCATGGACCAGCAACAGTAGCGATGAAGAGCCTCACGGTCCGTTATCCTGGGAGATCATGGCCATGCACCTACCAAAAGGACTAGAGAAACCCCCTCTCTAGGCACATATGACGGAACAACTGACTCAGACGAGCACATCGAAAATATCGATGCGCTGCTCGATTATCACGGCATCTGGGGCGCTCCCAAATGCAGGTTATTCCCGACCACGCTTGGGAAGGGGGCAATGAACTGGTACAAATGGCTTCCTGACGACTCCATCACCTCATAGAGACAACTGGGGAGACTCTTCTCCAGACACTTCACGGCCTCTTGCTGCGATCTAAAGACCGAAGCCTCCCTTGAGGCAATCATTCAAGGGAGAGATGAACCTCTGTGAGTATACATAGAAAGATTCAACAAGGAGGCCATCCAGGTTTCTACCACCGATGACATGAAAAAGTTTCAGCTCGAACACAGGCTCTGTCCCTGCATAGAATTTGCTAAAGTTGTAGGAATCCGGCCCCCAACAATGATGGACGCCTTCCTCCTCAAACCACAAGTGTACATTCATTACAAAGAAAAGGAGGCTGCCATCTCTGCCCGTGATTCCAGACACAGGGAGAACGCCCGAACATCCAGGTTCGACGAGCCCTTGACATCCCATCGGGGAGATAAAAGACAAGAAGACCGTCCCCGTAAGCCCCTACACAACAAAGGACCCTCCGGTCAATTCCACGAATACACTCCCCTGACAGTTTCAAGGGAAATGATCCTCACTGATTGCACGAACTCAGAATTCCGGCAGGCAGGAGTCTGGTTCTTAAAGTAGATACCGTCCAAACCTGACACTGATAAGTCTAAATACTGTCGGTTCCATAAGAGCCATGGCCATATGACTGAAGACTGCATCCACTTGAAGGATGCCATAGAGATAGTTATCAAGGACGGGCATCTGAAGCAATTTTTTAAACGAAAGGACGCTCCTCGACCAGACGCCCAGGAATCCCAGAAGGTCGAGGAAGAACTACCTTCCTCCGAGGAAGCCAACCTTCAGGTAGCTGAGCGTCTCATGGCATGAAAATTTCTACATCTCCGAGGAGCTCAACGCCCCTCCATATTTTTCCATGCACAACCCGTGGGAGATGTTTCCCTCCGCCATGGTCATCTCCGAAGGAGGTTTTAACAAAGTGACATTGGGGTCCGTCAAAAGGAAATTTGAGCACCTGATCAGCAACATCTCGAACCGGAACTCCACCATCGATAAGGTCCAGGAAGAGTTTGTTCCCATCAGCTTCTATTGCGAGGAGCTCCTCAGTGGAGCCCCTAACACCAACATTCCTCTGCTTGTAAGGGCTCAAATGGAAAATTTTGACGTTCGGAGAATACTCGTCGACCAAGGCAGCTCTGTTGATATTATATATTCCCACCTGTTTTCCACGCTTCAGTTGGACGAATCACATTTGACTCCCTACGTGGGCTCTGACCTACATGGTTTTAATGGGTCACTAACAAAGCCCTGGGTCACGTTGAGCTGATCGTAACTTTCGGGTCTGCTGAAATGGCCAGGTCAATCAAGGTCTAATTCCTGGTTATAGATTGTCTGTCACTATACGAGTGCATCTTCGGGCGACCGAATCTGGTCGAGCTGATGGTCGTTCCTTCAAGAGTACACTTGAAGATGAAATACTACACCTCTAAAGGCCTCGTTGCAACTCTACACGGGGACATTGAAGCCGCGAGAAGATGCTTTGAAGCAACATCCAAGGGACTAAATGTCATCACCCCAAAGACTCCTGTCCAGCCTCATCTACCCAGCAACACCGAAGAGGCGAAGCCGCTTCCTCTTGTCGATTCCATCGACCTGGATAGCAGTTTCTCTGAAGACGACCAGAACACTTAGAAGGAAAAGGGGGAAACAAATATGTCATCCAGGAAATAGTCCCACGGCCTAGCATCGAGAGAGCGTCCATGACCCTAGACGTGCACGTCATCGGCGACGACCATTGTTGGATGACCCCTATATAAAATTGCCTCACTAAAAATAGACTACTATCCGACCCTAAGAAGGCCAACATAGTAAGGCGTAGAGCGTGCTCCTACGTTCTGGTCGAAAACAAGATGTACAAACGAGGATTCTCCATACCTCTACTCAAGTATGTCGAAGAAGAAATGGTCACCCACGTCCTGCGCGAGATCTATGAAGGAATCAACACCCAACACCTCGGTGGGAGATCCCTCGCGAGGAAAGCTCTTTGGATAGGTTACTACTGGTCGATCATGCAAAACGACATAAGGGAACATGTGAAGAAATGCAAAAAATGCCAATGGCATGGAGACATGCACCTGGCACTGCTAAACGAGCTCAAGGCAATGTCCTTTCCGTGGCCATTCGCCTGGTGGGGCCTGGACATCCTGGGGTTGTTCTTCGTAGGGTTGAACCAGAATAAGTACTTGATAGTAGGCGTAAGCTACTTCACCAAGTGGGTAAAAATTGAGGCCCTGGCCAAGATAACGGTCCACAACATACTTTGTTTCTACAAAAGAAACATCCTTGCCCATTTCTACATTCCTCAAGAAATCATCATAGACAACGGGACACAGTTCACAGACAAAAAGTTCTAGGAATTCGTCGCTCAACTTGGCACTAAACAACATTTTGCGTCCGTCAAGCATCCCTAGACTAACGGGCAAGACAAAGTGGCTAACAGGGTAATCTTACGAGGCCTCAAACGAAGGCTAGACGAAACAAAGAGGAAGTGGGTTGAAGAGTTGCACAGCGTGCTCTGGGCCTATCGCACTACACCCCATTCTTCAACCATGAAACCACTTTTTCGCCTAGCATACGGGAGAGAGGCAGTAATCCCCATTGAAGCTCACGTGCCCTCCAGGCGAACTGAAGCACCTTTGGACAAAGAAACAAACAGCGAGGCCCTGAGAGAAGAATTTGATCACGTCGAAGAAGTTTGATCAAGAGCAGCCCTCCGTGAAGCCTCACTTAAACAGAAGATCACAATCAGGCACAACGCCAAGGTTATCCGACAAGAATTCCAACTGGGCATCCTCGTCCTAAAGAGAAATCGCAAAGATTCCCGCGAGGGCAAGCTCGCCGCTAACTGGGAAGGACCCTACCGTGTTAGAGCAAAAATGGAGAATGGGGCCTACTATCTATAATACTTTACCAGGGAAGAATTAGCTCGACCATGGAACCCAAGAAGTTGAAACAACATTATAGCTAAGGTACAAACGCCCAGGTACAGGCGATGCGCCATCAACATGGATCTAAGCAAGGTTCAGTCTAAGTGACTCAACGCATGCTCGATGGTGGTTCATGGAATGAGCCCTCCATCGTCAAAGTACCATGAACAGCAGAACCCTCAGCTCACGATGGGAAGTTCACGCTGCAAACTCAGGCCATGATCGTGGCCTGAGCTCCACCCTACCTGGAAACAACCCAAGCCTTTCAACCAGTTCCCTGCATTGTCGAACATTATCCGTCGAGCATACTGTTGGTTGAAAATTAGCCAACTGAAAGCATCGACAGCAAAAGCATCGACCTCGACAGGAGGTGGGAGAAATAGGCATTAGACCGATAATGTCCTTGGGTGGAGGAAAGTATCTTGAAAATATTAGCAGCCAAGGATCGACGGCGACAAATCTAGAAGGGACGCACCCTGAGTCAACACTACAAGGGGAATTGCATGGTCGACATGTACCTGCGTCGGTTGACCAAAAAACCAACAGAGGCACCCCCGACAGGGGAGTTTTTGTGCCTGGCGGGAAATCAATTTGACAAGAGGAATGCGGGAGAAGTTACACAAGTTGTGGTCTGACACGTGGCGCCTCCTGAAGCATCCTAGCAGTTATTTTATGTGCATATATAAAGCAAAGCCTGGTTTTGAAGAAGGGGCGTCTTTTGTCAACATTTGAAGAAAAACACTCTGAGTACCACACACTAAAGAGAAAAGAGTTTCCTTTTCATTACAAAATATACGAATGCATCCAGTTGTACTTTTCTTTTTTACGTTAAATTTACTAAGTCTTTATGTTATTGAAAGCAACATTTTTTCCCTTTTCAACATTTCTTTGTTTTATTCGAAACATCTTTGTCTTTACTTGCCTAGATTTCATCATACACGACCCCTAAAGCAAACCACCGTTAAGTGCACCATAAAGGCTAAGTAAACAATCCACCCAGAACCAGTGTCCTGGGACTAGTTTGGCCGGTCTTGCAAGAAAACCCGCGAAGGGAGGTCAGAGGTTGTCTGCGCGAAAAACACGTGCGAACAAATTGGCACACCTGGTGGGACCTGTAGGTTTGGGTATATGCAATTACGTAGTGGAAAGATGGTAACACCGCGACAAAATGAAGAAACGTCTTCGCAGGAAAATCCGGTTGTATCACCAGGGATGACTCTGAGCACCGGATCCACAATGATAGTCACTTCAACCGCTTACAGCGGACCATTCGCGACACTGATTCGACCCGAAGCGAGACCCATGACGATAGGAGTCGACGGGCAATACTTGTCCAGTTTCACCATGCCGGCACCCTAACACTTAGGGATGCCGCCAGAGTTTATGTCTACATGGCGTTATGAGGGAGTAGGCATGGGAGAGAAATCCTCGTCATCATTCTCTCCATATCGAAACCTAGGGCCCCTAACCCAACAGGGGGGAAGGCCGCTAGGTTTTGGTTCACTTCCCACCGCAATACCAGCTTTCACCACTAGTTCCACCGCGTTCATGTGACAACAGATGGACGAAAGAAATCACCAGATGGTACATATGTTAACCCAACAAATGGGCACCATTTTGAGACCATTAATACAAGATTCGACCCAGAGTTACCAATAACTGGCAACTCAAATGACCAGAATATGAGACTTCTTAGGGGCTCCTAGGGCCATAGGAGGACAAACCCCTCTCAATCGTCCCAACATGCCTGTTTGACAGAATGAGCTTGTCGAGGAAAGAAACGACCTACAGGCTCCTGAGAACGAACATATCCCCAGGGTGGCCCAAAGGCGCCCCATTGTGATGGTCTGCAGGGACCAAGATATAGACTATGTAGTCGGACAAGTTAGGAACGAGAATCCCGGGGGCGAAGCCAACCTAGAGGCCAAGGTCGAGCGCATTATGGTTCGAAACAGTGTGAACCCTAGTCTTCGACGTCCCGCCTACACGTCTCCTCTACCGGATTTCGTATTACAAACAGAGTTACCAAGGGGCTGAAAGGTGCCAAAATTCACCAAATTTGCAGGTGAAACAGAGGAGTCCGTCGTCGAACATGTCGCTAGGTACCAGACCGAAGCCGGGAACATAGAAAATAACGAGGATTTGAAAATGAAATACTTTCCTGGTTCCCTCACTAAAAACGTGTTCACGTGGTTCACTTTATTGCCCCCACAGTTGGTCCACACGTGGGCATAATTAGAAAGGTTGTTCCACGAACAATTTTATATGGGAGAATCAAAGATTAGCCTAAAAGAGTTAGCCAACGTAAAACGAAAAGCAGCGGAGTCTGTAGACCAATATCTGAACAGGTTCAGACTACTGAAAGCGCGACGCTTTACACAAGTTCCTGAACACGAATTGGTCGAAATGGACGCGGGAGGACTGGATTATTCCATTCAGAAGAAGTTAGAAACACAATACCTAAGAGATATGGCATAACTGGCCGACTGCGTCCGACAGGTCAAACGTTTGAGGAGCGATAAATCTCAAACTAGTCGGTACCGTAAGAAAGAAAATGTGGTGTTTGTAGCCGTCGACGAGTATTCATCCGACGACGAGGAATTCGTCGAAGAAAATTCTGTCAATATGGCAGAACTAAAACCTGGACCCCATACGTATGCAAAGTCCTAAAGCTGTCGAATGGAAAGAATCTGGTCGATACGGAAAAAATGGAAAAATATGTCGCGAAAACTTATTCTTTTGATGTATCAAAGTGTGATGAGATATTTGATGTATTAGTCAAAGATGGTCAAATTGTCGTCCTGGTCGGGACAAAAGATCCCCCTCTAGAACAAAAGAAAAAGAGGGGATTCTATAAATTTCATAACTTTCTTGGTCATAAGACAACTCAATGTGTTCTTTTCAGGGATTTGGTCCAGAAAGCATTGAAGGAAGGACGACTCCAATTTGGTGAAAGGCCAAAGATGCAAGTGGATGCGAACCCTCTGAAGACGGAGGAAGCACTATACTTTGAAGTGGAAGAATGCATGATGGTCAAGGCTACTGAGGGCCTTAAGGAGCAGGTGACAACCCCAATCCTAATACATGATGATCGAAGCTACTGAGGGTTTTGACAAGAAGACAAAGGAGGATTTTTAGGGTGTCTACCCTCAAGTTGGGGAAAGTTTAGCTGAATTCCAAGAAAAATGCAAAGTCAGCGGCTCTACAGCCGCCCTCTGTCCCAGGTGTCATGTTGTATTCGACCAGAAAGCGGCGGACAGGGTAAAGTCAGACAGACCACCAGTCATAAGGTTCGTGTTCGACAAAGACAACACTCCTCGACGAAATCAGGAGTACCAAAAGATGTTCCATCTGGCAAGGCCCAAGACTTTTGTGCCCCCGCCCGATATCCCGCAAGACCAATGGATGGCCCTTGTAACCCAAAAGGGGAGAAAAGGCCAAAGAGGAAGGTGCTAGATTTGGAAAAAGAGGCAAGGGCCTCCGACAAGAACGCTGAGTCAAAAGGGAATATGGTGTCCCCCAACTACAAAGGAAAGAACCCAATGACGAGAACCCAGTGGAGGCATCATTAGCGAAACAAAAAGGTGGTCAGAGAAGCGTCGACTTCGCAGCTGCGCCCGGTCGGGAAGCCCGGGTCGAGGAGTCAAACCCCAAAAACCAGATGGGTTGAAAAGGAGAATATAGTGGCCAACCCAGACCATAACAATGACCATTGAAGTCTCCGAGAAAAAAGCGGTAGCGTCGACCCAGAATTTGATGTTTACCGCCATATCAGAAGGCGAGAAAGAGCCAAAATACACCCCTCAGTTGGATGAAGATGAACCAAATTATACACCTCAGTCGGAGGAAGAATATACCCCGTCTCCAGAAGAGGATCTAGATATGGACATGTACGACGAGACGAATGACGACACCTATGGAAAAGACATTGTGGTAAGCTGCGGAATTGTGTCAATTCTTCCGGAAGAGTATGATAGGGTATCTGAAGTTTCGGAGTCAGGGGGTGATTCCTTACCAGATGAAGCTGCAGAAGATAAGCCAATGTGTTATTACATGATGAACAGTGGTGTGGTAGAAGAAAAAACTGCCATGTTCGAAAGACCCAGCCTAGGGATGATGTATCACTTGAAACCGTTGTTCATAAAGGCGAAGGTTGACGACGTGGCGATGAACAAAGTATTCGTAGATGGTGGGGAAGTAGTCAATTTAATGCCCCACACTTCATTCAGGAGGATCGACAAGACTGAAGCTGACCTCAAGCAACACAATATGATTTTGTCCAATTATCAAGGCAAAACCAGTAATATTCTAGGAGTGATCCAAGTCAAATTAGCTGTCGGAACCACCACAAGGTCGACGCTCTTCATGGTCATAAATTCAAAAGCAAATTTTAACCTCCTATTAGGACGAGAATGGATTCATGAAGTTGGGGCGGTACCTTCAACGATGCACCAGAGGCTGACTATTTGGAGGAAAGACGACATCATAGAGAATATCGAAGCCGACCAAAGTTATTATAAGCTCGAGGAAACCAAAGGGACGAAAAGGTCTTTCGACCAACACCTGGTGAACGTGGCGCCATGTGACGACCAATCAGGTTCTTATACCTCCATCAATATCGGTCGTACCCTAAATTTGGATCCAGATCATGGTTTCATCTGGGACTCATCTGATCCCCCAGTAGAGTCATCGCAGAGTTGTCCACCTACAGGGTAGCCCCCCCATAGACAAAGATGGCTGCTGAGTCAGAAAGTCTGAATTGAATTTCTGCCTATGTGGCTGAGAACAAAAGAAAAGCGATACTCAAAAAAGAAAAATACGGAGGTGCCGCCAGTAACACATGTATAAATGGCCGACAAGGCCAGACAACAACTTTGGAAAGCCAGAGGCTCGACTACATCTATGACGAAGAGCCTTTGGGGTTTGAAAGGAACCCAACCTTCGATGCACAGAAAATATAGGCGCAAGACCCACTGGAAGAGATCGATCTGGGGGAAGGGACCACCAGGAGACCTACATACGTAATCACCAAGATTGGCTCGAGGATGAGAGCCAACCTGATCGAGATATTGAAAGAGTACAAAGACTACTTCGCCTGAGACTATGCCGAAATGCCAGGGCTAAGTTGGGAGGTTGTGGAGCACTGCCTTCCCATCTAACCAGGGAAAAAAATAGTCAAGCAGCAGCCCCGTAGGTTCTCCTCAGAAGTGGCGCTGAAAATCAAGAGGGAAATTAAAAGGTTATTGCAGAGTCGTTTCATCCGCACGATAAGATATGTCAAATGGTTGGCGAACATAGTCCCGGTTGCCAAGAAGAATGACACTCTAAGAGTTTGCATTGACTTCAGAGACTTGAACAACGTCACTCTTAAGGATGAGTATTCCATGCCCGTGGCGGAGATGTTGGTCGATTCAGCCGCAAGTTTCAAGTATCTGAGCATGCTCGACAGATATTCTGGATATAACTAGATCTTCATAGCCGAAGAAGATGTTCCTAAAACGAATTTCTGTTGCCCAGGGGCCTTGGGGACCTATGAATGGGTGGTCATGTCGTTTGGCCTAAAGAATGCTGGAGCAACATACTAAAGGGCCATGAATGATATTTTTCATGATTTTAACGAACATTTCATACAGGTATACATTAACGACATAGTCATAAAATCATCGTTAGAGGCCAGTCATTTAGATCACCTTCGACGATCATTCAAAAGGCTGAGAAAATATGGATTGAAATGAATTCACTAAAATGTGCTTTTTGCGTGCATGCAAGGGATTTTTTGGGTTTTGTGGTGCATAAAAAGGGCATCGAAATAAAGGAAAACAAGACGAAGGCCATTCGAGACCTTGAACCCCCGACGACGAAAAAGCAACTCCAGTCCCTGCTGGGGGAGGTTAACTTCTTGCAAAGATTTATATCAAATCTAAGTGGCAAGACGAAAGCATTCTCGCCCCTATTGAAAGTTAAGAAGGAAAGTGATTTCCTTTGGGGACAAGAGAAACAAGAGGCTTTCAATGCCATCAAGGAATATCTCATAAATCCTCCAGTTTTGTTGCCGCCAAGTCCAAATAAAAACATGAAGCTATACATCGCAGCGTGCGAAACAACTATAGGAAGTATGTTAGCTCAAGAGGATGATAATGGCGTCGAAAGGCCCATCTATTACCTTAGTCGAATGTTAGTCGATGCTGAAACTAGGTATTCCATGATTGAGAAGTTATGCCTATGTTTGTATTTTTCATGTACTAAATTAAAATAATATATTAAACCAGTCGAAAAGTTTACGTTTCATCGCACTTTGATATTATCAAATACATGTTGTCAAAACCTATTTTACATAGTCGAGTGGGAAAGTAGGCCTTGGAACTAACAAAATTCTCCCTTACCTATGTCCCTTTAAGGGTGATGAAGGGACAGATAATGGCAGACTTCATGGTCGACCATGCAATGACTGAACAACTGCTTTGTTCGGTTAGTACATACCCTTGAAAGTTATACTTCGACGGGTCACATCATAAAAATGGAGTCGGAATAGGTGTTTTAATCATTTCCCCTCAGGGTCACCCGACCAAGTTTAAATGTAGGGTCGAAGGCAGATGCTCAAATAACGAGGCAGAATACAAAGCATTGATCACCGGTCTGAGAATCCTCAGAGGACTGGGCACCAAGTGTGTTGACATTAAGGGCGACTCCGAACAGGTCATCAGGCAACTCACCAAAGAGTACAAATGTGTCAAGGAACATCTGGTGATGTACCTCACGATGGCGAAAAGGTTGTTGGAGCGATTTGAAGTGGTCAGCATTGCGCACATACCCAGGGTAAGCAACCAGGAAGCCAACGAGCTGGCACAAATCGCCTCTAGATATAACGTTTCAGAAAAAAGGCTGAAAGAATTCATCAAAGTCAAAGGTAAAATGATAGCCAAGTTGATTGGAGGGCAGGAAGTTGTTGAAAAAAACGACCTAACGGAAATAGGGGACAACAATAGGATAAGTGACGCAATCTGCGTGGGGGGCAGCTTGTCTCCGACGGATTAGTGAAGGCCGCTGGTCGAATATCTAAAAAAGCCAACGACGACTGCCGATAGGAAGATCAAATATCAGGCTTTGAGCTACACTCCAACGACGACTCCCTATGGCAACTTTTCGTGAAGTCTATGCAGTCTTTGAGCATCTTTGGCCAGTAGACTCCCTGTCAGAACAGTACCCACTTCATTTTTTGCCCAACTTGGTGGGCTCCGCAGGCCCCACCATGCACCTCTGATACTGCCAAAGGTTTGGAAAATGGTCCCCAAATTGGGAAGGGCCATTCCAGGTGACCCAAGCGTTCAGTCACAGCGCTTATGAGGTCCAAGAAATCGAAGGAGACTGGTGGATCATCCGGATAAATGGAAAATATTTGAAAACATATAGGCCTATGCTACAAGAGATTCAGAGAGAAAAATGATTATTTCATTAAAAGGCCGACGGATGTGGACGGCCAACACAAAATACATAAATAAAAAGAAACATAATCATTCTGGGAACCGTGCCTTGAAGCCTTCAAGCAAGGTCCGTTCATGGTTTATCCGACTCTCTAAGACGAACTTCTTCTGATGCATTTGCTCAATAGAGGTCTTAATCTTCAAAGAAGCTTCGACGTGAGCAATCCCCTTAGCCGTGTATTGGTCGATAGACTCCTTGGCTGGCAAGGGTGCTTCAGCATCCAAATAAGCCTTCTCCCTTTTGACATCGGCAATCTTTTGCTCTAGCTCTGCTATTTAGGCGCAATAGCCAGATATCGGCTAGTCGAGGGCAAGGCGTCTGTCGGAACGTGTCTGCCGGAAGGCCTCATAATCTTTCAAATTATTTTCACAAACGGTGCTGAGATACCATTCCCTCTTTATCTCATTTATTTGGGCTCAGATCTGAGCATCAGCATGTTTGCACAAAGTCACATCTTTCGCCAGTTGGGTAAAGAAGGCTTTGAACTCGATCAGATAGGCAGCTGTAGAAGCCGGTACATCGAATATCAAAAGCGCATCCATAATTTTGAAGACGTCTCGAGCTACAGCGGCCGCTTCGACAAATTCTTCCCCAAACAAGTAGGCCCTAAACTCCTGCAGTTTAAGGGTGAAAGTGTTGTCTTCGACCGGATTCATTGTTTCTTCGATCCTGTAGGGGTAACAGCCTCGACAGTCCCACGAAGCTTGAGGAGAGCTTTTAACATCTCTGTAGGGTTCGATATTTTGGAGGCTAAAATATCCTCTGGGGTATTGAGCATACTTTTGACGCTATCCCTCGAAGGTGATGAAGGACCAACTGCATGACTAGCACCTACACCCTCCCCTCTATTGCTAGGAGCATTATTCTCAACATCTTCCTTGAGGTCGATGAAAACAAAAAAGTTTTGTTTAGGAGTTTCCTCCGTCGAAGTCCCAGGGAATTCGTCAAATTTTTGGGGAATTAGAGGAGGAGTAGTCCCAGCAGACCGCCCAACAGTGTTGGCAATAATATCGACTAGCTTTGGAGAATTTGGATCTTCGGTATCCTGCGAAACGAACAAGAAAAAAAGTCGATGAGAAGATACGAAAGGCATATTGACAAAGAGGGGGCGAAAATAAAAATACCTCAGGAGTTTTGGGTGAAGGAGAAGTTATGGTTACCACGGTATGGAAGACTTCAGTTAAGTCTTCTGGAACAGCGGATTTTGAAGTCGAAACAACCCCTTTGAGGGGAGTTTTCTTTGTTAGGGCTTTCCTTTTTCGCCTCAGAGGAGTGGTCGGGGGAGAGGCCGACGTCTCAGAAGGAAAAACCCGAGAACGGGTACTCGTCTGACAGCACCACGTCAAGAATGATTTGTTGTTCAGGACTCTGGTTAGAACAATTCACGTAAGTCGGCCGACAAGGACAAGCGAAACAAAAATGATAAGGAAACATGTCATACCTGAGCATTAGAAATTTTTTTTGGCTGGTTGAATTGAAGTCGACGCCATAGGGGGATCCCTCTTGTGCCCCTGAAAAAGATAAGAAACATTCAGGAAACGATGCAAAGACTCAGCATAAGCAGATAAAGACGAAGAGGAATGAGTTTATGCTTTTTTGTGCATCCCCAGGGGAATTAGTAGGGCTTGCATCCACCAAATGTGCCGATGGGCTAAGAGCTTCGCCTAAGAGAGCTGCAAAAGTGTCGACCACGTTTTCTAGGAAAAGGCCATGGTCAAAGTGTTGCGCTTGGTACTCCGACCACCAGACATTGAAACTCTCGGTGGTAAAGAATGAAGGTTTTTAACAAAATACAGGCAACTCTAGATGTTGAGTCGCTTTGTAAACTTAAGATTGTTCTTATGTCCTGTCAAGTTAAGCCTTCGACCAACCCACACGACATTATCACGATGGTGAACCAAGGGTTTTGGCAGCATCTGGCTCAGGCCAAATTATCGAGCAACCAGATTGGGCTGATAGTTCATGAACCCATAGCCAATGTTGCTCGAGTCGATACGAAATGACAACATTGTCGGGGTTAGGAAAGCTCTCCAAATGGAGTTAGATACTGCAGATGTTCTGGGGGAAGCACTAGGAAAGAGATTCTGGAACCAGGTCGGCCCAAACATTTGATGGGCAATAGGAGCCATCCCAGGGACAAAGAGGTTTGCCTCGGAAAACATAGTGAGATATTTCAGGAAGAGGGTTTTGTTGGGGGTCTCCTGCGTGGTCAGAAGAGCAAGTTGAACTCCTTCCACCGGCCAGTCTTTGTTCAAACGTTGCATCTTCGCCAACACTAGATAGCCCATTTGATGTTCAAAGGTGGCGTTTATCCAGTGTTTTAGCAGCCACATCGGCCCCTACACGTTCAGGGCATTGTTGGTTTCGTAGAGATAGGAAATTTTCGAAGACGACAGCCCCACAGAGTGATATATAGAGGCTAGAAGGAGCTTGCCAAGGGCCACCTGTCGACCCTTTTGGATTTGAATAGCCAAGTTGATATAGCTTTTGGCTATCTGCAAAGAGCCTGGGTAGAAGAGATAATATGAATGCCACAGAGTCAAGAAGGCAATGTGCTCTTCGTCAGACACTTTGATTGAGTCTTTATCATGATGATCTTCGATAAAGTTCTGAAAACCAGCACATCGAAATCGAAAGATGCCTCCGTCTCAATTGTGGTGTCGAAGGTTTAGCCCACTGGAGAAAGACCAGTAATGGCCGCCACGTCAAAACGAGTAGGCGTCAACATCCCACAGGGTAGTTGGAAGGTGTTCGTCAAACCTTCCCAAAAGAACGTCGACGCCAATAGAAGGTAGGGGTTGACCCTGTGAGCATTCCTTGACAGCTGGATGGCGTTGAAGATGCCAGACCTTTTCCATTGGTCTTGACGCTTGTTTTGAACCTTGTTCAACCAGGAAAGGTAATCTTTGTTTCCTGGGGTGGGCATCAAGCAGAACACCCTAGCCTTTGGCGCCATGAATTTTAAATCAAGAGTGTCACCTTTGCAAAAAGTCAGAGGCATGGTTGCCGGAAAGCCAGGAAAGAAAGGTTACATGGCCTCATGGCTGGGTTTGGCAATGGAGTAAGGACCATGAAACACATGGAGTTTTCCGGCCATCACGAAAGAGATGATCATTTGTTTCTTCCAAGCGGCCACGACGTTTTCATCAGCAGAAGTGGGGTTAGGGAGAGGCTTATGAGCACCAGCCTCTGAGATGACGAAGGCAATGGGGTTGTTACCCGTTGTGTGAGTTTGGGAAGTTGAAGATGCCATTGAAAATGGTGGTTTTGAGAAACTGGTATGGTTGTTTTGTGTTTGAGGAAGAGGAAGCGCAGAAAAGTGTTGAGGGAAAAGTTTTAAAATAAGATTTATGAGATATTTATACTCAACGCTAGTGTGGAAGACGGAAAGGCAAGGAGTTTTTCAGTTTCTCACTCGTGGGAAAAGAAATGAGTGGAAGTTGGTACTGGCGTGGGGAAGTGGAAAAGAATGATGGAAATTATTGAAATTTGTGGCACAGAAAGGTGCCATCATCACGTCAGGAGGCGACTGACACATAGTTTGATTCGACAGAAAAGTCATGATGACACAGGAGCCAAGTCTCTCAGTTGACAGGAGCCTCCGTCGAGACTTGGGTTTTGGTGGGGCATCTTGTTGGCTAAAAATTATCCAACTGAAAGCATCGACAACAAAAGTATCGACCTCGATAGGAGGTGGGAGAAATAGGCATCAAACCGACAATGTCCTTAGGCGGAGGAAAGTATCTTGACAATATTGGCAACCAAGGATCGATGGCAAAAAATCTGGAAGAGACGCATCCTGAGTCGACACTACAAGGGGAATTGTGTGGTCGACAGTAACTGTGTCGGTCGACCAAAAAACTAACAGAGGCACCCCCGACATGGGAGTTTTTGTGCCTGGCAGGAAATCAATTTGACAAGAGGAACGCGGGAGAAGTTACACAAGTTGTGGTCTGACACGTGGCGCCTCCTGAAGCATCCTGGCAGTTATTTTATGTGCCTATATAAAGCAAAGCCTGGTTTTGAAGAAGGGGTGTCTTTTGTCAACATTTGAAGAAAAACACTCTGAGTACCACACACTAAAGAGAAAAGAGTTTCCTTTTCATTACATAATTTACAAATGCGTCCAGTTGTACTTTTCTTTTTTACGTTAAATTTACCAAGTCTTTATGTTATTGAAAGCAACGTTTTTTTCCCCGTTTTCAGCATTTCTTTGTTTTATTAGAAACATCTTTGTCTTTACTTGCCTAGATTTCATCATACACGCTCCCTAAAGCAAACCACCGTCAAGTACACCATAAAGCCTAAGTAAACAATCCATCCAAAACCAGTGTCCTGGGACTAGTTTGGCCGGTCCCACAAGAAAACCCGCGAAGGGATGTTAGAGGTTTCCCACACAAAAAACATGTGCGAACACATACCCAGAACATAACAGATTACTAAGTACCTCTTACGACTGCTTCGTACGGTGCAAGACACTTAGAAAATATTAGACAAGATATAAATGAACATACTAATACATATTGATATAACACGACCATGAAGGGGCGCAACTGTGCGTCATACAATAAAACGGGGCCGAACCCCACAAAATAAAATTACAAGTTAATCAAATGGCATGTAGGCCAAAGCATAAACTAGGGAAGATTCACTGCTCCTCTTGCTGGGTCTCCTCTTGGGTCACTTGCCTCTGCCCTTCGCCACCTTCACCGAACATGAGGAACTTGGGGACGACTATCTTGCCTTCCTTGACTGTATAAAGGAACCTTGTGCCTTCGATAGTCAGCTCGACACCAGGGTTCACCAGCTTCAATTGGTCCACAGTGTTCCGGAAAGCCTCTTCGTCGATAGCCACAAGGTCGTCTCAGGCCTGAGTAACCCGGGAAACCAACTCTGGCTAAGTCAACGACTTCTTCGTCTCCTCAGGCTCATCTTCAGCAGGGGCAGCAGTAGTTTTTAGTTTCTCCACGAAGTCCTCGGTGGCTTTCTTCTGAAACAGCTTCTTCGTCTCCTCAGGCTCATCTTCAGCAAGGGCAACAACAGTTTTTAGTTTCTCCACCAAGTCCTCGACAACTTTCTTCTGGGCAGCCAGGGCGTCCCCTCTTCGTGGTCATCTCCTCGCGGCCCTTCCGTGCAACCTCTTCGAGCTCCCTATCCCGCTCCTCCTAAAGCTTCTTGACCTTTTATTCCACCGGCGCCACCGCAACTTGGGATTTCTTCAGCTCAAGCTCAAGCGAAGAGACATATTTTATGTACACCACATCAACATCCAGGATCCTCATCAAGGCAGAGGCATCCTGCGCAAGCATGACCTACTTGTTAGGGCGATCCATTTCCTTGAGCTTTAGAGATTCTGCCTGAGGAATGGACAGGGAGGACTCCTCGAAGAACTTCTTGTTATGTAGGCAGGGAGGCAGCATGAACTTAATTTTAATGGACTCCCGATTGAGGTCCACAATCTCATTTATACGGGCGCGCTTGGGCCTAGAGCTCATGGGCATAGGGGACGTCTGAGTGGCTAGAAGAGTTGATGAGGAAGTCCTCGATCTTGTCTACAGGTGAGTCATTCGTTGACCAAGGCGACTTCTTCCTAAGGCAGCTGACCGGTAAATTAGCAAGTGTACTATTGTATCGATGTAGTAATAAGGGGAAATTCCCCGGATATCGATCTTGCGGACTGCGTATGAACACAAGTGCTATAATAATACAATTGAACAAAAATTCATAGGGGTTTTGGTTTGTTTCTTTAGAATTATCAAGCCAAAGGCAAAAGCAGTAAAATAAAGGTTTTAAACGGTTATGAGAAGCATGCTAGGGTAGGGTGTATGAAAAAACCTTGTAATAACCTTAATCCTTAATTTTTAGAAATCACTGCTCAACTCAATCGTTACTGGTTTTAAAGATTAGTTGACTCTAATTCCTTAGCAGAAAACCCTTTGGTATTCTCCCTATGCCCCAATTCCTTGGCGGTATAGGAATAATACCAAGCAATATATTTTATCTAAAATATTACGGTTACTATAGGGTATCCCCATTCCTAGGAAATATATACTATAGTATTATCGTATACACGCGTTAACACTTGTTCTTCCAAACCTAAGGTTAACCGTAAATCATATTCCCATTTGTCAAATAAGAAAAGCCATAAAACATTATACGATAACAACGATGATTAGAAAGCAGTGAAATATATAATTCAAGAAACCAAAGGTTATTACAGAGTCAATTCAGGGACAACCCCTAGCATTGGGGGGTTTAGCTACTCATAATAATAAAAATAAACTCGACAATAAAATTCAACATTACAAGAGAATTGGTTGCTTTGATCTTCAATCGCTTCCGCTCATGAGGATCTTCCGTTCCCAAATCCTTGATCGCTCCAATCTTTATCGTGAAATTTCTTTCTTCTCCCAAAAAGTCCCTTCTCCTTATTCAAAACACGTATCAAATAGTCTTCATTCAAACTCAGTACCAGGGAAATGCCCAAAATACCTTCAGGGATCACAAGTGTCAAAAATACAAGAAAAATAGGTGATGAGGCGTTTCAACCAACACGGGCCGTGTCAGACAACACGGGCGGCCGTGTTGGCTTCCTGACACATTTTTCGTGTGAAATTTCCAAGTCCCAGGTGTCCTGACACAGGCAGTGTCACGTGACACGGGCGGCCGTGTCAGGCCACTGTTTTTCACCAAAAATCACCTCTTCTAAGCATATCTTGACACGGGCTGTGTCACACGACACGGGCACCCGTGTCAGGTCCCTCTTGCGAATATGACTTCGAATCTAACACAAAAGTCGTAGCTCTCTCTCTTAGCTTTCCGGCGGTTTTTAGAACGCCTCAAACGGATTCCCGGAACTCCGGTTATGATCGTTTTCGTGCAGACTGCTAAAGATTTTTCCGAACAAAACTCTTCCGAAATCTTGCCATTTTCCCCCGGTTTTTGCTCTGCTTCTCCTTTATTGTTTACCTGAACCTAGAAACAGTGAAAATACCAAATCGACGCATAAAATGTAATAAAAACAACTAAAATGCGATAAGACAAAACAAATGATTAACTGAAATAAATGGTAAAATCACGTGTAAAAACCACTGATCAGCAGCGCCGCCCTTCGTCTTTCTATGGGCATGCTTTACCATCTTCGCCCGTGCCAAAGGCATATTACATGCAAAAATAGCAAGCACGTCAGCATGTGGAAAGAGGAACATCTCGAACAAAATAAGAAAAAGCGAGAAGCTACCCAAAAGTTTGAGAGCCTCCTCACGAGTGCTACACTCGAGGAGCTCTTTAGTATTAATACCGGGCTTCCACATGTAGCCCTCCATATTCCTCATAAAGCATCTGCCAGGTGCGAGTCTCGCAATGGGCAGGAAGGAAACTATGTGTAAAGTGAGCCTCACTCTAGCAGAAGGGGAATGTAAACAACCTCCGGGAAACTATTTTGCCCTCTTCGTCTATCAGATCCTCCCCGTTTTCGTCCGTTGAGATCTCCCACACAAAGGTCGAGTTGGTAGCTTTCTCTGACACGGGCTCGATCACATAAAATCTCTCTTTAAAGGTCCTGATAGATTCGAATAAGGGCTTTAACAATTTCCTTTCCTGTTTCAAGGAAACCCAACCGAACTTCCTCCCTGGCACCTGTCGTTGAAGATGAAAGATGGTGAAGAGTGGAAGGGTGGCCCCGATTTGGAAGTATTCACACACCAATTCATACGCCCGCATGAAGACAATGGAATTTGGATGCAAGTGAGAAGGCGCCAAGTCCGTATGCACGGAGATTTCCCGTTGAAAGCCCGTGAAGGGAAACGTCAGCCCTATCTCTTTAAAAACATATTCGTACATGGGAAATCTCTCCCCGTACACTGAGCATATACGTTCGTCCTCTGAGGGGAAATGGACCCTCCACTCTCCCTCTGGCTCCATCTTAGTAAACGTGTCTATGGTGTATAAAGCAAAGAGCGAGGCATGCTCCACCGACTCAGCTACGGTCCACTCCTTAATTGATTTCCTCGCGGTAGTCATCCCTCCAACATCAGGGGACGAGGAGTCATCGTCCATTTCATTATCCTCTGAGGAGCTATCCTCGGACAAATCCCTGGGGTGTTCATCTTCGTCAGCCCTGCGTGACATCGCCTTTACCTGAAAAGCAAAGGAAAAAAGTGAATTTGATGACAAAATCAAATCCACCCTTCCAGTGTTAGTCAAGTGAAAGGGCGCGTAAATGGATAAAGACAGAATCCTTGACCTAAGCCCTACTCAAGTGGCACAGTTAAACAAACAAGGAAGTGCCCGAGAGTTCTCCCTGGCACATTCGGGGAAAGGTCCCCACAAACAAAACCCAAAACTCTCATGAGGGAACCACCGAAACCCATGGTCCCCTCCGACAGCAAACACCACCATGCCATCACTACTCTGGGATCAACTAAAACCTATGGCTTTCTAATTTTCTCTTTCCTAAAAGCGGCCACTACGGCACCGACGGTAGAGGGATGGTCGTGCTACAGTCTTCCACCAGTAGCCACCATAAAAACACCCTAAAATTACCTCGTTTCAGCCCTAACCATATGCATTCTAAAGCATCAAACAAGAAAAATAGAAAGTAAGCAAGGAATCGACATACTTACTTGGTCGAGGAAGAAAATTTTGGGTTTGAGTAGCTCTGGTCGAACCTCGAACGATGGACAAAAAGAAATTGGATGGCGGCGAAGGGTAGAGAGCGAGGAAGATAGAGCAAGAGGAGAGAGAATTGAAAATTCTGAATGAACAAACCCTCTCATTATTTATAGGCAAACTCTAGATACGTGCACGAGCACGTGCGGGTAGGCCATCATCATGGCCCTAACATAGGCATCATCACACATTTAATGCAGCAAACGACTCGAGGCACAAGTGGCACTCCTACTCTTCAGATTCCATCAACTGTTGGGCTCCTCGAAGCTTAAGCTCTCCGACGACAACGTCTCTGATGCCCGGGCATAAATTCCTCTAGTCACAAGGAAACTTACGACGACTATGCCTAGAAAACAGATCATCGTTAAGTCATCACTACCATGCTCGGTAGCAACGACTTGGGGGGCTACTGTTCCAGACTGGCCCAATGGCTAGGCATGACCCAATCCACTTCTGCATCCAGAACGACCCAATGACCTAAGTCCAATCACTTTGGGGGAGAATCTACCTTCCTGCCCCTCCAATAGGGGAGGCTGACCAGTTTACCCTTGGTCACAACACTTCTCCTCGATAGTCTCTTCCCGTCACGCATGGTTCCACCATCAAGAAACAATCAAGATGCTTGTGGCCGTAACTGCGCCTCTGCCCGTAGCAATGAATAGTTATGGCTGTTACCTATTCTTCGGGAAACAGTTATTTCGCCTCAAAAATAGGGACCAATGGCCAAGCGCTTGGGGCGTTATAAAAACCCCCTTACTTGAGATGGGTCAGGTATTCAATATTCACCCTGAAACACTCATATTCTGTACTTGCTCTCTCTCTTGCTCGTTTTCTTACTTTAGCATCGGAGTGCCTTGCAGGTACACCCCCTCCTCCTCTTTCACACCGCATCACATACGCTTGTCTTTGGCCCACCTCAAGTTCTGATCAACCGGTAAGATCAAGACTCTTGTGTGATTTAATGTTAAATATAATAACAAAACTTGAAGCTTCAGAGTGTGAAAGAGAGGAATTGTGAAAGTTCGCCTAATCGTGTCCGTCCAAGTGATCAGTGTATTTTAAATACACAAGGGCATTTTTGTAATTATTATGGATAAGTTTCACACTTCAAATATAAAGAAGCCTTTTACTTTTTTGTTAAAACAACAATAACATTTTATGGAGCCTAGCCAGTTGACTAGGGAACTATCTGATTGATTAGGACAATTTTTGAAATGTATAATCAACTAGAACATATTTCTAATCGATTAGATTAAGCCTAAATAAGTCCATAAATGATTATGATGTTCTCTTAATGATTGTTAATAGCTATCTATCTAAACCTTCTAATTTGGGTAGTAATAATCTATTATTGTAAGTGTCTAATCGATTAGGTCATTTAACAGGCCTATTGATGGTTTCCATATTTACACCATTTTTGGACTATAAATAGAGAGCTTCTCTATCATTTCAAATCATCCATAAAATGTGAAAAACATCACTTTTCACTTCTCTCATAATCTCTCTAAATCATTTCAATTTTTCTCACATACTTTAACCATAGTATTTTGAGAGTATTCTTGAATTTTGTAAGGAATTTGTTCTAGGTGAGGATTTAATTGTAAATTTGCCAAGAGTATTTTTCTCTTGGGTAAATAATTATTCCTTAGGAAATGATCATTTTGGTTTAGAGCTCAACTATTATAAAATCTCTTTGTTTGCTCTTGGCGATTAGAATAAGTCTTTATTTTGTTTTTGAGCTCTGCCTTTGAAGAAAAGTTCTCCTATTGGGTTTGTGAAGAATAACTAAGGAAAATTATTCAAAAAGGTTTATTAGTTTGAGATCAGCATGATGTAAAATCTCATTTGGTTTTTGAGTTTAGACTGTGTAAAAGCTTAGTAAGTTTGACATTGGCTCGGTAAAAATCTAGGTTCGGTTTGTGGTCATCCAATGCAAAACCCCAGTTCATTTCATATGATAGTCAACTCAAAACTCTATATTTGTTTGAGATCAGCTTGTGAAAAATATATGTTTGACTTAGAGACTAATTACTCAACTATCTATTCATTGTTTGGTTTGAAGTGTAACCACTCCAAGCCTATGTCTATTGTTTGGTTAGAAGACATTCTGAAACTCCATTCCCTTGTATATGGGAGCTCATTGGCTTAAACTTCTAAAAGCTCTCAAGTACTATTGGATATTCTCATTATCAATTATTAGGGAGAGGAGTATGTCACTTCCTTAATACCAAACTTCTATAAATCTCTGGTGTTATCTCTCTCTCTCTCTCTCTCTCTCTCTCTCTCTCTCTCTCTCTCTAACTTTCCACTTGATTTCTTAACTTGGAATTGTTGATGCATATTCAAACATTTTTGATAAAATATTTTCAAACTCTGATTTCGCAAATAATTTGGTTTCAAATCAACGACTTTCAAACCTCCATAATTCAACCACCTTGTGTATGGAGTTACATGTTCAATAAGTGGCATAAAAGTCTTACTCTTGATTAAGAATTAATCATCTCAGGAGGAAGATGACTTCCAATACTATTGTCTTACTCCAATTTTGACCCCGAATCATTGAATTAATGCATTCATCAAGTCGTTAATATCATATGCATATCATAACATGCATTTCATCATGCACAATGCCTAGTCAACTGGAATAATTTTTTGGATTTACAAACAGACCAGTCAACTGATTCTTAAAACACACTTAAAATTAGCTGACGAAAAATTTCAAAATTGAATTTGCAGACGTCAGTATTATTAATCTATGATTCGCGTAGTTTAACCTAGCGTGCTCGTTTTATTTTTTAACTATTTTTTTCGGTCACATTTTGATCAGCCTGAGACTTTTAACCAATCAAATTTTATTTCAAAATTATATCAAACACTGTATATTTTCGAGAAATTTATTTTGCATTGATCATTTTGGTGCATTCAATATAATTTTTTGGATACTTTTGCGGCCGATTTTTATTCATTTTGAATCCGTTTTTTCTTATCCCTTTACCAAAATGTTTGAAATAAATTATTAGAGTTTTCTATGTTTTTGTTTCGAGTTAATTTTAATTATTTAGATTAATATAATTTCATTTAATTCAATTTTTTAAAAGTAGTTTTACATTAATAATACTCACCAAAACGCTGACATACCAAGAGAAAGAAACAGTCCTCTCTCGTTTCCATTTTTTAAAAGGGAAATCTATGTTATGGGAAGCACACAAGGATGCAGTAGCAAGGCTAGGCATCACTTTTAGAAAACCATTTGTTTTATTTGTATGAACTTGGTGCTCTCTCTCCCATTTTAAAACCAAAACATGAATAGAAAGGAAAAAAGTGAGAATGAAGGTTGTTTCATGTTTATTTTTCTTGCATTTTAGTTCCTTTTCCATTTTCATTTTTTATTATTTCTTTTATTTTGTTATCACTTATTTTATTTTATTTTTATTTTTATTTATTTTGATTTTATTTTTACTATTGCTCTTAGTTTTATATGTTCCTTCAACACTGTTGAAAGTATGCTCTTTTGTTACCATTTTTATCTGGGAAACTCTTAGGTATTTATGATAAAATAATTGAATATCAGTGTCTTTAGTGTAAATTGAATTAAAATATTAATTTATTTTTAAATAAAATATATATAAGAAATGACATGATATTAAATGTAAATATTTTATTGGATAAGAGTATTAATTATTCTATTTTCTTTCTGATTGCTTTTATGCATATTATTCTAAGTGTGTTTTATTTAAGTAATAATGATATAACTAGTATTGTTATTATATTGGTTTGTTAAATTTGGTTTTATATAGTTTTTCATTATCATAGTTTTGTTTATCAAAAATAGTTTTGTATGTGTAATTTACAATTGATTTTGTGTATTTTAAGTAAGCTAACACTTTGTTTTATGTATGAAATTTTAAAATAGTTTAAAACAATTGTAAAATTATAACACTATTGTACTAATAATAATGTGCTTGTGTGCTGCTTGATTTATCATTGTGTTGTGATCTAAGAGTTAAAATACAATTTAACTTTCAAAAATCGTTAGGACGCATAAATTTTTGCTTGACATCTTATAGAGTGATTCCTACATGAATCCACTCTGAATTAGCTTAGAGCTAAGTTTAGTTGCTTTTGACTTTGGTTTATTTCCGATCTTGTGGCTTACTTTTGGACTTAAATCAAACATATTATCAAATCATTTTTTTTATAAATAAACACGAAAGAAGACGACTGTTGGAATCCAGTATTTCGGTAGGAACACTCGAATAATCGGTCTTGAGCCACACGTTTTGTGTTAACCGTTCATTTATTCTTTCGTTTTTAAGATACTTAATAATTAACTTGGATAAAATAACGGCCGTTGGGATCAAACATTTTGGCGCATTTCTCTAAATAATTGATTCTTATCAAGTGTTTGTTGTCCATCAAACAATCTTTTTTGATAATTTTTAATGAAAAATGATTGTTGGAATCTAACATTCTGGTGGAACCCCGAATGAGTGATCTCAAGACTTAGGTTTTATTCTTATCAAATATTTATCATTCACTTATAAAATACATCCAACCAATCAAACTTTTTTTTCTCACCACCATGCGATCTCAAAAACCTTTTTATAAACGAAAGACATTTTGCCTTAAGATGATGCAAATCAATGCTTCATCCACAATCGTTGAGTTGAGATAAGTGAGGTTTTCCCATGAATGTTGATTTGTAAATTCATTCAATGTGATACAAACGCTCGCTCCTCACTTGTTTTGGGTAAAACAATGTTTTTCGTCGATTAATACAAAATAGCTTTCGCTAAAATCGGGTCACAACAAACATTTTCTACACAGAACTACGTAGTCTTGAGTTCTCTATTGTACCTTGTTGTGAATCGGATACCTTTAAATAAAGTATAAACTGGTTTCTTAATGATCAAAAAACACACAAGGGTTAGGGTTAACAAAGAAGACAAGGTAAAACAACAATGATTGGTTATAAGCTGCTATTCTTTCCTTTCTCTTAGAACAAGATTACAAGTATACAAGAATAACAAAATAACATCTCTCTCTTGAAATTAGGATTTTACCTTCCTATTTTTCCTTATATCAAGATTGAGAAACTATCACCCTATTTATAAGAAAAATAGCACACTAACTTAATGGCCTTTTTAGCAATTACCCATTACAAGCTAACTTAGGGTACAAGCTAACTTAAACACTTGGGCTTACATGCAAGGCCGAGTCCAATATGCTAACAACCTAACAATGTTGACTAATGCATGTTAGAACAAACTTCGACTATAACACGCATTATCTTCGACAACAACATGCGAACAAACTTCGACCTCATGCTTAATTCCTGTCAAACTAGAAGCTACCCTTCGACCATACTAGAGTTTGATTCAATATCTCATAAATCTCCACCTTGGAACAAACTTTATAACATCAAGGAACTAGCTTTCTTCATGCAGCTTTATCAACTGCATACAGTGGAAAAACTTGCAACTAGGCAACGTCTTGGTGATCATATCAGCAGCATTATGATCTGTCGAAACCTTTAGCACATGGACTTCTCCATGCTCGATTACCCTCTAACAAAATGCAGCCTCACATTAATGTGCTTGGTTCTCTCATGATAGGCTGAATTTTTTGACAGGTGTATTGCACTTTGACTATCACATTTAACAGTGATAACTCGACCTTGAAGTTTTAGCTCCTTTGCAAAACCTTCAAGCCACAATGCTTCCTTCACAGCTTCAGTTAGGGTAATATATTCCGCTTTAGTGGTTGATAAGGCAACGACCTTCTGAAGTGTTGCTTTCCAACTGATTGTTGTCCCAAACATAGTGAGCACATATCCAAAAATAGATTTTCTAGAATCCATACAACCTGCATAATCAGAGTCGACATATCCTTCGATTGCTGTTTTACTATCTTCACCCAAGGCTCCACCATAAATTAGGACTCTATTCAAAAACCCATTTATGTACCTAAGAATCCACTTCAATGCTTGCCAGTGAGCCTTTCCAGGATTCCCCATGTACCTGCTTACAAGACTTACTGCATATGCTATGTCGGGTCTAGTATAGACCATATCATACATCAAAAAACTCACTATATTAGCATATGGAATGCTATTCATATAAGTTCTTTCAACATCATTGATGGGACACTAATCTATACTCAACTTGAATTGAGGGTTTGTCGGAGTCACAACAGGCTTTGAATTCGACATACCAAAATTTTCGAGGACCTTCCGTAGGTATGCCTCTTGAGATAAGTATAATTTCGACCGCTTTCTATCTCTTCGAATGTCAATCCCAAGAATCCTGGATGCAGCTCCCAGATCCTTCATGTCGAACTTCTTATTGAGTTCAGCCTTCACCCTTATTACATCTTCGACATTGTTGATTGCTATTAGAATATCATCCACATAGAGCAACAAAATAACAAATGAATTACCCGGTCGAAATCTAAAGTAAACGCAGTCATCGAACTGACTTCTGATGAAACTTATGCGTGCCATGAACTTGTCGAATCTCATATTCTATTGTCGAGGAGATTGTTTCAGTCCATTTAAGGATCTATTCAGCTTACACACATAATCTTCCTTCCCTTTTTCAATATACCCTTTAGGTTGCCTCATCAGGATTGTTTCATCTAAGTCACCATACAAGAACATGATCTTCACATTAATATTTTCAATTTCAAGAATCAGCTTGTTGAACATATCTAACTGCTCAGCCAACACTTTGTCTTCACTCATCTTAAATGAATGCAAAGCTTGCTTCAGGTAGAGTCGATTCACCAGAGATTTGGTCATATATATACTTTCAAGTTTCACCCATAATCCCGATGATGTAGTCTCCTTTGATACCTGTCGAAGAACCTTATCACCAAGGCTCAACAATATTGTGATATGGGCTTTCTCGATCATGCCCGTATTTTCTTTTGTTGTTAACGCAGTATCCATGGCTGCCTCACCTTTTAATGCTTCCAAACAACCCTGCTGAACCAGTAGGGCTTTCATCTTCAAGCTCCACAGACTGAAGTCGTTCACTCCGGTGAACTTTTCAATCTCATACTTCGTTGAAGGCATCTTCTCCATGCTCACCGCACCAATTCGTTGTAAATCGGATACCTTTAAACAAAGTATAAATTAGTTTCTTAATGATCAAGAAACACACCAGGGTTAGGGTTAACAAAGAAGACAAGGTAAAACAACAAGGAACAACAAGGATTGGTTATAAACTGTTATTCTTTCCTTTCTCTTAGAACAAGATTACAAGTATATAAGAATAATATCATAACCTCTCTCTCTTGAAATTAGGATTTTATCTTCTTATTTTTCCTTATATCAAGATTGAGAAACTAACATCCTATTTATAAGAAAAATAGCACACTAACCTAATGGGCTTTTTAACAATTACCCATTACAAGCTAACTTAAACACTTGGGCTTACAATCAAGGCCCATTCCAATATGCTAACAATCTTGCAATATTGACTAATGCATGTTAGAACAAACTTCGACTACAACATGCATTATCTTCGACAACAGCATGCGAACAGACTTGGACCTCATGCTTAATTCCTGTCGAACTAGAAACTACCCTTCGACCATACTAGAGTTTCGATCGAATATCTCACATACCTAGAGATACGTAGAAGCAGGATTGCGAAATCTTGTCAGCCCCCTAATAATAAAGATTCTTTTTAGGTCATTCTTTCTTTACACCCTAATAAAAATGATTTTTTTTTAATCCTTGATAAAATATCCAAAAAAATTTCTCTTTTCTCTTTTCTTTCTTTCTATCCCAAATAAGTAGAATATTAGAAACTAACAAAAGTTAACATTCATTCGACCCTAACTAAATAGTTCATGTTGAGTACAACGAACGTGAGGGATGTTAATATCTTCCCCTTGTATAACTGACTCTCGAACCCTGATATTGGTTATGATGATCATATCCTTATAATAATTTTTATAGTTTTATCATTATTTTCCCTTTCCCTCTTTGAGAATAAATAAAGTTTGATGTCGACTCTATTAATTCCATCCCGTAAGCATGCAATTACGCTTTGCAAGGTCATATTCTCATTTTTCGATGTACGATAGATGGCGACTCTACTGGGGAAACACCCCTCACAGAATCTTGGCAGAAGATTTCCTGGCTAATCTTGACAGGAGATTTCTCTGTACAGCTCGACATTAGGTATTTGTTTCTCATTGAATCTCGATAGAAGATTCCCTGGCTTGATCTCGACAGAAGATTTCCCAGTAGACCTCGGCAGAAGGTGCTTCCCCATAGAATCTCGACAATAGATTCCTTGGTTGATCTCGGCAAAAGATTTCCTAATAGAGCTCGTCAGTAGGTATACATCTCTCAAAGTGAATCTCGACAGTAAATTCCCTGTTTGATCACAACAGTAGATACCCTGGTTGAGCTTGGTAGATGATTTCACAGTAGACCTCTGTGGTAGGTATTTTCTCAATAAAACCTCGATAGTAGGTATCTCCTAATGAGTCTCGGCAGTAGACACCCTAATTAATTTTCTTCTGAATCTTCCCCCAAGGAAACTCGGCAGTAGTCTTCCCTAGTGGAACTTCTTTAGAAGATATTCTCAAAGAAAATGTAAGCTGTCAGAATAGTTGATCACTTATCTCCCTAGTGATTTCACCTTGTATCTTGCCAAGCCTCATTTCATGTCATTTAATGAATGTTAACATTTACATCTCATGATCATTCACATATCATGTATAGAAACAAAATTCATAAATCATGCATAGCCGAAGTGTAATTCACGCTCATTTTGCATTAACCCCGATCTCTTTGGTTGATTTTATATCCCTTAACCTTAAAAGTCCAATTTGGCGCCCTTAAACAATAGTTTTATTTTCGCAGGCATAAAATTCGTTGAAGTCGATAAATACTTCACTGATGCCTTCGGTCAAGTCCAGTGTTATCTAATAAAATCCATTGAAGTAGGTAAATATTGTATTGATGCCTTCGGTCAAGATTAGTGTTATCTGGAAAACTCTATTTAAAGTTGGTAAATATTTTACTGATGCCTTCAGTCAAGTCCAGTGTTATCTGGCAAACTCCATTGAAGCCGATATTTATTTTACTGATGCATTCGTTCAAGTCCAGCCTCGCCTGGCATGTCATTTTTAAAGTCCAGCGTGGTCTGGTATTTTGTCATTTTTAAAGTCCATCGCTGTTTAGCATTTTGTCATTTTTAAAGTCCAACACAGTTTGGCATTCTGTCATTTTTTCCTCACCTGTTTTGGATAAAACAATGTTTTCCGTTGATTAATACAAAATAGTTTTTCGCTAAAATCGACCAACAAATAAACAATTTGTACCCAGAACTATGTAGCTTTGGATTCTCTATTGCATCTGGAGATACGTAGGAGCAAGATTGTGAAATCTTTTCAGACCCCCTAATAATAAAAAACCTTTTTAGGTCCTTCTTTCTTTACATCCTAATAAAAAATCTTTCATTTAATCCCTAATAAAAATATCCAAAAACATTTCTCTTTTATCTCTTTTTCTATCCCATATAAGTAGAAGATTAGAAACAAACAAAAGCTAATGTTCATTCGACCCTAACTAAATGATTCCCGTTGAGTACAACGGATGTGAGGGGTATCAATACCTTCCCCTTACGTAATCGACTCCTGAACCCTAATATTTGTTGCGATGACCATATCTTTATCCTTCTTTTTAGGGGTTTTATCTATATTTTCCTTTTCCCTCTTTGGGAATAAATAAAGTTCGGTGGAGACTTTTTTAATTCTATCACACAAGCATACGATTGCGCTTTGTGAGGTCGTGTTCTCATTTTTAGAGGTACGATAACTCCTTTTAACAAGAGGACTTTCCTAAACACACACCCACCATTTAATGGTGATATGTTTGAATTGTGGAAAGCAATATTTAAAATATAAATTCAAATGTTTGATTTTGAATTGTAGGGAACCATAATCAATGGTTTGTTTATCGATACTCGCTACATTAATGGTGAAGTAGTATATAAACCAAAATCTCTTTGGACCATAGAAGAAAAGAGAAAGTTTAAAATTGATTTTAAAACTAAAAATTATTAGTCATGTCTTTATATGAAAATCAATTTTTCAATGTCCACACTTGTAATTCCTTCAAGGTAATGTGAGACACTCCTGAGATGATCTATGGAGTTTCTCTGAGCATCGAACAAGAGATAATGAACACTCGAGGCGAAAAAGATAAATGCTCTTTTCAAAAATATTTCTCTACCTGTTGCACCCCAAAATTTGCCCAACATTTATTTACCTAGCTTATGTTTCATTTCATGCACATTAGCATTATCATTTGCATTTCATTGACATGTATGCAGGAAATCAAGAGGTATGATTACCCATCAAGGGCTACACAAGACTTTGAAGCTAGCTGGGAGGCTTATTCAGGTGTTCAAGGGTTGATATCCTTGTCAGAGAAGTTAAAAGATCCTCAGAGAGAGTGATTGATGCCAAGAGGGTGTGTCTCCTAACTTGAGAGTTGTGGGAAGTCATCAGATGATTCTGAAGCTATGAAGTTAGACTTGAGGTCTTGAGAGAGCTCATGAGAAGTTTTGAAGATCACTTTGAGGCCTAGACAGGTCATTGTGCAAGATTAAGAAGCCTCAGCCATGAGTGGTGCAGTTAGGGTTTGACTGGGTCAACCCTAAGTCAACTGATGATTTAAATAAGGTTGAGACCCAATTCAAGAGCCATGTGATCATGGATTGATACATTGAGATGTTATAAGGATTATTCCAAGGTCAACTCATCATGATTGAAGAGTTTGAGAAGTTTCAAGCTAGGGTTTCTAAGGCTTGACAGTGTAAAATCCCCTAGTTGGACCCCTGTCTTCAAGACAATTTAGCTTAAGATGTGATTGTCATCTCATCTTACACCCAACATGAATGTTGTAGATCATGATCTTAGCTTTAATTTGAGTGCTAGAAGTCCTTGATAGGATTTGTAGAACTCAAGTTATGACTTTGACAAGTTACAGGTCATCTGAGGTATGTGAATTTGAGAGCTTGAAAGTTGTCCAACTTGCATGAAACTTTTGCCCTAGAAGGATGATTCCTATGAACTTTTGGTCAACATGAATGTTGTTCCTTATCCTCTTAGCTTTCTAGATAGTACTAGAAGTCCTTGATAGGATTTGTAGAACTCAATTTATGGCTTTGACAAGTCAAGGGTATTTTGGTCATTTGGAGATTATAGGTCATTTCAACCATAAGGCCATAACTCCTATTTCCAAGCTTCAAATGAGAAAATGTTCAACATCAAACTTGTTCAAAATGATGTTTTAAGGCTAGTATAGAGGTCATGAGATGTTGGATTTGCTTGTGGCTCAAAGTTGCAAAAATGACCTAAAACAAGGGTATAAGTTAATTGAACCAAAGTTGGAAATTGATACTTTTGATCTACACATCCAAACCAAGGAAGGTAATAGGTCATTTTGACTCTAAAAAGAATTTTAAGAACATTGGTTTAGCCACATTTTTGAATTGAGGTCTAATTTGTGGACTTGCTTTGAAAGGTAGTTACTTACCTCATAAGTAACATGTGCAAAACTCAAATTCAAGGCATGATCAAGATCCCTTGCAAGCCAAACACTTCCAAAATGTCATGAGGGGAGAAATTGGAAGGAGTTGGGATTGATTTCAAGCTGTTTGCAGAGTTGTGCATACCATGGCATATTAAGTGAACTTCTCATGTCATGAGAGATTGAATTTCTCCTTGGAAGGATCTAGAGGGTTCTACATCATCCCTACACATTCTATATATGGAATAGAAGTGGTTCAGATCATTTTTTGGTGATGATTGAGAGAGAAAACTGAGCTTGCACTTTGAACTTCCTCATTGCAAATCCAAATCGGTTACAAGGTTAGAGGCCATCTCAGTCCAAGAAATTGATCTCAGTAGCTTGCTCAGAGGTTGGTGATCAATTCCATATCAAATGCAAGGCACTGTGGTGGAAGAATCGTGAAGTAGCCATTGGAGAGTGAAGCTTGCAACTCAGAATCGGATTTGATAATTCAAGAAGATTCAACTCTTTTCTTTGCATACAGAAGATTGATTGTGATTCAGTGAAGGTTTCTGCAAGTTTTTGAAGGTTGAGTTGAAGATTCAACCCTTCTGTTCGTTCAAATTTACCAGGTATGCAACTCGTGTGCTATGGCTTAAATTAGGTAGAATTAAGGTGAATTGCTATGGTAGATGCATAGTAGAATGGTGTAGGAAGATTTCTGGACAAATTGATTATTGACCAATTAGGGTTCATGGAATTTTCGGGTGAGATTATTACTCTTGGATTCTTGAACTGTTAGCATGATTAAATGGCATAGGAAGATTCCTTGTGAAAATTGGAGTGAGTTTCATGTAGAGACCTCTTGGAATGGAGGATCCTAGAGAGAGTTAGGGTTGAGGACGATGACCGGAGCACCACCGGCGGTGGATGTGACTGCGCGCGAGGTTCAGAGATTCAAACGAAGAAGATGACTTTAGAGCCCTTGGATTTAGGTGGACCTTTGACTGGAGAAGTGATCCAACGGCCACGCGTGTGTTTCATATTGTGAAAGGATCTGAGATTTAATGAAACACATCGTTTCATTTAGTTGTGTTTTTGGGCTTAGTGCAATAACTGGTACTCACACCCCCCTGATGGCCCAATCCATGATTTGAACTGCTTTCCACTACTATTTGCACCGTGCATTTATTATTTTACTTGGATTTTCTTTAATTTCTTCATTTTATTCATGGTTCATGATTAAATCATAAAAAATGGAAAAATGATCCAATTGAACCCATTCTTTTTGCATTAGATTCATGATAGAATCTAGTATTGTTTAGATAAAAAATATTATTATTTCATGCATTTTCTGATTTTATGGGAATTTCCACATTTTAATTGATATTAAAATAGTCATGTTTGATACTTGATTTTGTGGAATTTTGTGTGATCATGTGATGATGATTTTGATCCTAATTTTTTGTATGTGGCTAGCATAGATATGCATGATCCCCATAGATTTTTTTCACATTTTTGTGATGAACATAGATGGTAGTTTAGGTTGAAACCTTTAGAAGCTCCATTTTTAGGGTTTATGGTTGATACCTTTGGATTTAGGACTTAATAGATGATTTAGTCCCTGGTTTTTGTATGAGGCATTCTTAATTGAATTAGGATCCCTTAGGAATTTTTGTAGAAGTTTATAAGATAGTTTACTATTTTTGATTGATTTTAGTTTAGGTGCTAGTTTTAGATGATTCTAAGGCACTAACTCAACTAGATTAACATCTTTAGTTCCCTTAGATTAGGGTTTTGTTTCTATTGTTCTTGGATGATGATGAAGACAAGTTGAAGATGCATTGGATTGCTTGAAGAGGCTTGGATTTGAAGATCTTCCCTTCTTTTGGTGTAGTTTTGATTAGGCTAAGATTAGGGTTTTGTAGGCAGAGCTTCTAGATAGTTCTCTTCCTTCATAAACATGGATGATGTTGATCACTTCCATTCTTACCTATGATGAAAGGTCCCTTTGTAAAGGCCTCATCCCTCCTTTGGTAGGATGTGTGGCTCTTTGCAAATTGGTAGAACCTTTGAGGGTCCCTTTCTCTGATGACAGGATGCTTAGTGGTGACCTTTGGTCTTCACTCTGCTACCAATCATCCAAACTTTTCTCTTGATAGATGAATCTTTCTCCCTTGTTAGAGGATGAAGTTCCTTGCTTAAAGAAGATTGAAGGATGAAGTTGATACTTCTTTGTGTTTGAAGATTACCTTGAGAAGCTGAAACTTATAGATGAAGAGGAAAGCAAGTTGATACTGGTAGAGCAAAGAGAGCTAAAGCTTAAAGACCAAGTTGATACTTGTGAAGAAGATCCAATTGAGATTGAGTGAAGAGATAAGGCTTGAGGAATTAAAGATAAGTTGACACTTACATTGATGCATTGAGAGCCTGAAGGAACAAGTTGATACTTGCTATTGGGATTGAAGCCTGAAGGTGGGGTCTGCTTTGAAGCTGAAGCTTGGAGAAGAAGAAGGACAAGTTGATATTTGTGTTTGATATGTTGAAAGCTTGAAGAAGAAAGTTGATACTTGCTATTGAAGGTGATAGCTATTGAAGGGTGATTGAAGTCTGAGGACTGAGCTGCTGTCAGAAGATTGCTTTGCTGTGAAGCTGTGGGAGTGGTTGATCTGCTTTCTTTTCTTGTCTGTTTTCTTTTCTGTACTGATGTGCCTTGTTTGATTTGCTTGATGCATTAGAATAAGTTCATATCTAGACTGACTCAAGCTAGGAGCATGATTGCACTAGAGGTTGAGTTGCCCCCTCTGCTTGTATTTTTACTGTATGGCTTTGCTTGCGGGTATTCGGTAGAGCCCAGCTCCCTTGCCCATGTGGTTTGTGTTTGCTTGATGGCATTTTATTTCATTTCCTCTGTATGATTGCAGTTTATTATTGTGGTTGCTTGATGGCATGTTATTTCTCCTGTATGATTGCAGTTATTCATACTTGGCTTGAGGTTGAGATGAGCTTGTGGAGGCTAATACCCCACGCACATTTCCTCCCTCACTTGCATTGCATGCATTTTATAGTCGTTTACTGTTTACTGTTTAAGCTGGTGCTTTATCTGTTTCGGTTTATCATTGACATGATCCCTTAGGAATCTCACTTCCTTTGATAAGGAAGTGATGATTAGAACTTTAGGTTGAAACCTATGCATGATAACTTCTAGGAGTTCCCTGTTTCAAACTTCAACCATAGGATGAATCCTTGGCATGACAACAGTAGGACTTGATAGTCTTCCCTTAGTTGTCCCTCTCTCTTCTCTTCTCAAAACAAATGAAAATACAGTAATAAAGGTCAACTGATGTCGTACGTTACGATCCTTAAGCTATCTGAAAAAGGATTGTTGGAGAGTTTCTTTCCAACAGTCTGGATGTTTAGTATGGCACCCTTTGGGTGACATGCGACGCATTCACTCTCAGGTCATAGTCTTTAGTGCGATTGAAATTGCAAACACAATAAAAAACAGTTCTTCCGTAAAAGACAGAAAACAAACTTCAAACTTTTTGCCCCGTGGGCCCATAATTCAAAGGAAGCTTTTCTGAAGAAAAGAGTGTCGTTAAACTTCAGCGCCACCGCAAACAGGCTTTGTCCCTAACTGCTGGAACTGCTGTTTAACCCTACTTGATAAAACAGATGAATATGAATCCCCGTAATCCGTATTATCCCGAACTACGTAAGCTTTGATCTCTCATGCCTGTTGAGAGTATGTAGGCACAATACTGACGTATTGGCGAGCCACCTTCCCCATAACCCGTAGTTAGTCGAACTACGTTGACTCTGATTTCTCATTCTCTGATGGGAATACGTAGGCATAAAGCGCGACGCTTTGCCGAGTCATTTTTCTTTTCTTTTCAGGCCAACCTTGATAGGTAGATAGATAAAACCAACTCGTCCAGTAAACACAACAAGCGTGGATCCCATCGAGTACGATGGACGTGAGGGGTGCTAATAACTTCCCCTTGCGTAACCGACTCCCGAACCTAGACAATGGTTGCGAAGACCTTGTCTTATACCTTTTCGTCAGGTTTTTCCGATCGTTTCCTTTCCCATTCTGAGGGATAAATAACGAAACGTGGTGACTCTTCTGTTTTGCCGGCACCTTATTTTCGCGGAAGCGACAGCTGGCGACTCTGCTGGGGAATTGATAGTTTCCTGGGATCCAACGTCCCGTATGCGAGTCAGTCTGGGGATCCAACGTCCCCTGCGAGAGTCAATCCTAGCGCTTGTATGAGTACTTGTTGGGTTGTGTTTATTTATCGCATTTTATTTCTAGTATGATATGATTATCTGTGCTGTTGTGGGAGGGGCATTCTGATGAGTGAGAAGCCAGACCCAGGCTTGAGTGAACCTAGCATTAGTTGTGGAAATTAGTGGGCGCGTGCTTGCTTGGCAGGCACTAGTGTCTCATGAAATCCACGCTCAGACGAGGTTCTCCCGGTTGACTTCTTTTTCAACCCTTTAGGTTGAGGGGGTTGTTGGTTTGGAGGATTGTCGACTCTGGGGACCGATCATTTGGAATTCAGCTGAGTGAGGCCGCTTCAGGAGCTGGTGATGCCACACCTTCTAGGTATCGTATCACCCCTCTTGAATGTCTGTGACGCTGATGACCGCATAGGATGCCGAACTTGAGTCAGTTTAGGTCCATACCAATGAGCAGGGTCGGGTTTGTTGCAGGAAACCTTAACCTTCAGACTACCTGGTTTTCTTGATAGTGAATCAGTTTTGGTTGGGATTAGAGGATCTCATCAGCAGATGTATGTTTGTTCTTGACAGAGCAGAGTTTTGGTCCTGTATCAGAGGTCCTTATTTTCAGAGATGTTTGTTCTTGACAGAGTAGGTTTTTGATTGGGATCAGAGGATCTCGTCGGCAGATGTATGTTTGTTCTTGACAGAGCAGATTTATGGTCCTATATCAGGGGTCCTTATTATCAGATATGTTTGTTCTTGACAGAGCAGATTTATGGTCCGACACCAGGGTTTTCTTCTTATCAGATACAGTGGTTGTTCTTGATAGAGCAGGATTATGGTTTTGTTGATACAGAACCTCCATCTCCTCAACAACACAGTTGCCTTGATCTCCTGCTGCATGACTGCATTTTACATTGCTTTGCATACCCATTTGCATTTCATTAACGTGTGTCTGTGTTGCAGGTACCGTTTCCCCCGATCCAGGATTTCTTGCCTTCTATTGTACTATCATGGGTACTCTGAGGAAGACCGTGGCTTACAAGCTCCCTGCTCCTGATGTTGTTCAGCTGACTGGTTTGATAGCTTTAGCAGATGATTCTGTGAAAGATGAATTCAGAAAGTCTTATGGTAAACTACTCAGTTTGGTTCGTAAACCCTCTGTGTTTGAGTTGAATGGGTTGCACGCTCTGTTGCAGTTCTACGACCCTCCGTTGAGATGCTTTACTTTCCAGGATTTTGTTCTCGCACCCACACTAGAGGAGTATGTTGATTTGCTAGGTGTGCCTATCAAGAGTCAGATGCCCTTTGTTCATATGGATGTCGAGCCTGATCTGGCTAGTCTAGCTCCTTCACTGCATCTGGATGCCTCCGAGTTGGTATTGTCTAGTTGGAACAAGGTTCCCGGTTTCTCCTTGCAGTTCTTAGTGGGAAAAGCTTAGCAGTGCGCCAAAGACGGATGTTGGGTCGTGTTCAACGCCATTCTCGCTCTGTGCATATATGGCATCATTCTATTCCCCAACATGCCTGACTTTGTGGACTTCGACGCCTTCCACATCTTTGCTTCCGGGAATCCAGTCCCTACCTTGATAGGAGATGTCTACCATTTTGTCCACTACAAAAACGAGAACAGAAGGGGTAAGAACGTCTCGTGATGTGTGCCCTTGCTCTATAAATGGCTTGATAGTCATCTACCCAAGAGGGGTCCCTTTGCTTCGTCTGCAGCCACAACTGAGTGGTCCGAGCGTTTGATGAGTCTGTCAGCGGAGGATATTGCCTGGTTTGAAAGAGATAGGTTGGGTACCGAGATCATCTTCAGCTGCAGCGGGTTTCCGAACGTGCCTTTGATAGGCAGGAAGGGCTGTATAAACTATAATCCGTCTCTGCTGGTCCGACAATTTGCTTATGCTTTGAGAGCTCCGCCGAAGGATGAAGAGGTGCAGGAATCTATGTACCTCACTGGTCTTCTAGAGGGGGATATGTTATCCAAGCTTCAGCGCGCTTGGAATGGTATCAGTAAGAGGGGAAAACCATTGCTAGGGAAAAGTAATAGCCAAGCCTACGCCCCATATGTGACTTGGATCAGAGCCAGAGCAGATGCTATAGGGATGCCGTTTCCTCCTGCCAAGCCAGAAAGCCCTCCAGTGATTGAAGAGCCTACCACCGTGCCTATTCAGCAGCATAATCAGGTGTTAGCGGAGAGAGATGAGTTAAAGAAGGCAAATGAAGAACTGGAGAAAGAATTGGCTCAACTCAGAAGCGAGAGAAGTGAAGTCATCCATTCCTTCAAGAGGCAGATAGAACTGGTGAACCAGTTAGGGACAGATTGGACTAAGCAGATAGCTGAGCGCGAGCGCATGGGTCGAGACTTCAAAGCTGTCAACGATGTACTGGCCACGAAGAAGCAGCACTTGGACGAAGCGTATCGGAGGATATCCAAGTTTAACCAGCATTGGAAGGCCACTCTAGCCAACAGGAAAGAGCGGGAGGACAAGCTGATGCAGCAGATCTCCAAGCTGAAAGCCCAGGTGAAGGCCAGTGAGAAGAGGTTTGATGAAGAAACCGCTCGCAGATATGCCGCCGAAGGCCAGCTCAACAGGGCTCTTGCTAACCTGAAGGAGCGCAAGCTGACGTTTGCATCCAAGAAGCGGAAGCTAGAAGATTGTTTCGGCGAAGGAGCATGGGAAGATTCGGTCGAAGGTCTTCAGTACACCATTATGCAGAGGGAGTTACTCGTCGAAGGGTTACTCACTCGGCATGATCATCCAGAAACGAAGGGGTTGTTAGAAGAGTTTCGCGCCCGTGGCCGTACTTGACTATTTGTGTTCCTTTTGTTTTGATCATCGTTGTATGCTGACCATCACCAGGCCTGTTGGTTGAGGTCATGCTATTGATTTAGCTTGTACTCACTGACGTTATGTACTGCCTTGATGGGCTTTCTTGATATATGAGATGTTATTTCCATGATTGGACTCAGACTTCTTATTATCAGCACTGGCACTCAGGCACTAGGATCGGGGGATACCTCCCCAACGCACAGACACATGTTTGCATTTGCATGAAGCATTTGCATAATGAGCACTTTGTTGTTTTTTCTAACCCTTTTGTGTATACAGGTTGTTTCAGGTTGTTTCAGGATTGATCAGAGACCTGTCCACCGCTATCCGACCAGAGTAAATCAAACCAGAATCATAGAGCAAGTTCAAACTGATGTTCAAGAACTCCACGAAAGAATGGACCGCTTCATGGAGCTCATGCAAGCGGTCGCCAATGGCCAGGATCAGCTCAGAACCTTGGTTCAGCCTCTGATTTCAAGGGTTGATAGCAATGGCGTACTCCATGGTGGGACCGTGCCTACCCCTCCACCAGTTGAAACTCCTCAGAATGGCGTCCCCGTGACCGGGGGGAATGGCAGTGCCAACGACAATGTGATAGCTAACATGGGACTCAACGGCAATACGACGGGCGTCGGTAATGGGAATTTTGAAGCTAACGTCAACGTTGGGCTGGGCAACGGCAATGCAGGTGTTGGAAATCTGCTTGGGCCTCAACCGTGGTTGGAAGACCGTCAATACGATGTGTTCTCTCAGAGAGGTGCTGAAGGGGAGCTGACTGCTGAAGCACGACTTAGGTTCAAGGCCCTCGAAGACAAGATGAGGAATATCGAGAACCAGAACACCCTGGGTGTTGATATGTCCAAGTTGGGACTGATTGCTGATTTCAAGGTACCTCCCAAGTTCAAGGTACCTGACTTTGAAAAGTACAAGGGCACCACTTGCCCTCGCATCCACCTGAGATCATATTACAGAAAAATGTCAGCTCATTCTGAGGACGAGAAGTTGCTGATGCACTTCTTTCAGGACAGTCTGTCCGGACCCTCCCTCGAATGGTACATGAGTCTGGAACCTACCAGTGTGCGCACGTGGAAGGACCTTGCTGAAGCATTTGTGCACCACTACCAATACAATAGCGATTTGGCTCCAAACCGAGTCCAACTGCAGAATCTGTCGCAAAGGAACAATGAAGAGTTCAAGGAATACACCCAGTGGTGGCGTGAATTGGCAGCCAAGGTTCAGCCGCCGATGGTTGAACGCGAGCTGGTGCAAATGTTCGTAGCCACCCTCCCAGGGGTTTATTATGAGAAATTGGTCAGCAGTATGTCCGGAACCTTCTCAGATCTCATTATCACGGGTGAGCACATTGAAAATGGGATCAAACTGGGGAAAATTCAAGGTGATTCATCCTCAGCTGGAGGAGGCAAGAAACCTTATGGTGGCAAAAGACGGGAAGGAGAGACGAGCGTCGTGTCCAACGCCCGAAGGAAGGGTTAAGGCCCTCACCAACAGGTGGCCAACATAACTATCCCGGCAGTCCCACAGCCACAGCAGCAGCCGAATCAACAAGGGTACAAAAAGTACCAGAATCGGGCACCTCTATCGAGCCGTCACCTCGAGACTCTGCCCATGTCGTACGCTCAACTATTGCAGACTCTGCTCCAGCTTCAGTTGATCCAAAAGAGAACCCTGGCTCCCTTGACAGGGGCACCTCCGCCGGGTTATGACGCGAATGCAACTTGTGAATTTCACTCAGGGGCACCAGGCCACACAATAGAGAATTGCAAAGCCTTCAAGCATAGGGTGCAGGACATGGTGGACGCTAAGATCATCAACTTCTAAGATAATGTGCCAAACGTCACAAAGAACCCTATGCCGAATCATAGGGGAGATGGAGTAAACGCCGTTATTGAAGACAAGAGTTTGGATTCGTTGACTGACGTCAGAGATCTGAAGACGCCGCTTAGCTTCGTTAAAGCTAAGCTGATGAAAAGAGGTTTCTTTCCAGGTTGTGGAGAGTTGTGTATGGGTTGTGCGACAAGTCCTGATGGATGTGAACAGCTGAGAGAGGGGATTCAAAGTCTGATGACCGAAGGAATCCTGCAATTTAGCCGAAGGGCCGAAAGCGGACCAGGAGAGGTAATGCTGAAGCAAGATGATGAGGTTGCCACCATCACCATCCCTCGCCAGACGATAACTATTTCTGCACCCAGGCCGCCCACGATTACCATCACCAAAGCTGGGCCAATACCGTTCGAAAGCACTAATGATGTCCCGTGGCACTATGGGGCAGAGGTCTACTGCAACGGACAGAAGTTGGAACTAATACCGTTTGGGTCGTCTGTGGAGAACCTAGTGGGCGTTAGTGGAATTACTCGCAGCGAAAGAGTATTTGCACCACTTGAGGTCGTGGCGAACAAGGCGGACAAAGCTGATGCGACTGATAAAGGGAAGAGTAAAGTCGTTGAAGAGATCCCTCGTGGGGTAGACAAAGACTTACTTGTTAAAGACGCTGAGGAATTTATGAGGTTGATTAAAAAGAGTGACTACAAGATCGTGGATCATCTCCATCAGACACCCTCGAAAATTTCCATCCTGAATTTGTTGTTGTGTTCTGAAGCACACCGCAACGCACTGCTGAAGGTGTTGAACACCGCATATGTACCGCAGGAAATATCGGTAAACCAGTTGGAAGAGGTCGTAGCCCACGTAAATGCTGGAAATGGGTTAGGGTTCACTGACCTAGAGCTGACGTCGAAGGGGAGGAACCACAATAGCGCCCTGCACATCTCGATAGAGTGTAGGGGAACAATTATGTCTCACGTGTTGGTAAACACTGGATCGTCGCTCAATGTTCTTACGAAGAAGGCATTAATGAAGTTAGATACTCGCGGAGTGATTTGCACACCCAGTGATCTGGTTGTGAAAGCGTTCGATGGAACCAAACGCCATGTTTTCGGGGAGGTGACGTTGCCAATCCAAGTCGGGCCGGAAACATTCGACGCGGTCTTTTACATTATGGACATCATGCCTGCCTACAGCTGTCTCTTAGGTCGGCCATGGATCCATTCTGCGGGTGCCGTAACCTCCACGTTGCACCAAAAGCTCAAGTATGCTGTCGGAGGTAGCATCGTGACTGTTTGTGGCGAGGAAGACATAATGGTGAGCCATTTGTCGTCCTTCAAGTATGTTGAGATGGATGGGGAAATCCACGAAACTCTATGTCAAGCGTTCGAAGCTGTTAAAGTCAAGAACGTAGCTCCTGCGATCACTGAAAAGCCAGAGATGACTCTCTCTTCCTTCAAGGAAGCCCGGGCCGTTGTTCAAGCCAGATCTACCCCAGGCTGGGGGCGAATTTTGGAGATACCTAACAAGCAAGACAAGTTTGGGTTGGGATATTCTCCTGCGGCTGAAGCCTCCTCTTCTTCTAGCAGTGCGTCGCGCGGTAAAGGGCCGATCCAGTTTACTAGTGGCGGGGTGATATTTGAAAGCATCAATGCAGCGTCTGAAGACAGCGGAGATAGCGACTGTGACTTAGAATCTTGGATCCAGCCAAGCAAGCCAGGCGAGAGCCTCAATAACTGGTCCGTCAAGGATATCATCCAGATGACAAGCAAAGAGTAATGATTTACTTTTTCCAATCATTGTACAATCCTATGTCCTACCCGAGGCATAGTGGTTTTATTGTCGGGGCCTCGTTGGATTATGTACATGCATTTTATCAATAAATCAAAAGGCGTTTTTCTTCGTATTCAAATATTGTGATCTCTGTTATTCCTGTTTTATATTTGTTTTGAAAAACAATAAAATGGCAATGAGGTTTGTGCTAACCTGCATATCCTTGTTTTAAGCTTAACCCTTGTTATTGCAGGATCCACATAGCAGATGACATCAACTCTGGACCTTCTACGACTCACTTCGACTTCGATTGCCCGATCTATCAAGCCGAAGAAGAGATTGATGAAGGCGAAGACCTTCCCGAAGAGTTGGCCCGCTTGTTGAAACAAGAAGAGAAAGTTATTCTGCCTCACGAGGAGGAAATTGAGATTGTGAATCTGGGTTCTAAAGAACTTGTCAGGAACATCAGGATAGAGGCTGCATTGCAGAGCGATGTCAAGCAAAGATTGGTCGAGATGCTAAGAGAGTATAGTGATGTCTTTGCTTGGTCGTACGAGGATATGCCCGGACTTGTCACTGACATCGTGGTCCACCACTTGCCGCTGCGAGAAGATTGTCCTCCCGTTAAGCAGAAGCTTAGGAGGACGCGACCGGATATGGCCGTTAAGATCAAAGAAGAAGTGCGGAAGAAGCTTGATGCTGGCTTCTTAGCGGTCACTACTTACCCTCCGTGGGTCGCCAACATAGTGCCTGTACCGAAAAAGGACGGTAAGGTACGAATGTGCGTCGATTATCGGGATTTGAATAGGGCGAGCCCTAAAGATGATTTCCCGCTCCCCCATATCGATGTGTTGGTCGACAATACAACTCAGTTCTCCGTATTTTCATTCATGGATGGCTTCTCCGGCTATAATCAGATCAAGATGGCGCTGGAGGAAATGGAGAAAACTACGTTTATCACACCCTGGGGAACGTTTTGCTACAAGGTAATGCCTTTCGGTTTGAAGAACGCAGGGGCCACTTACCAACGAGCAATGGTCACTTTGTTTCATGATATAATTCATCATGAGATTGAAGTCTATGTTGATGACATGATTGCGAAGTCCCAAACGGAGGAGGGACATCTGGTCAATTTGCTGAAGCTTTTTGAGAGGCTTAGGAAGTTTTGGCTGAGGCTGAATCCTAACAAGTGTACTTTCGGAGTACGGTCCGGAAAACTACTGGGGTTTATCGTGAGTGAAAGAGGCATCGAGGTTGATCCTGCAAAGATTAAAGCAATACAAGATATGCCAGCGCCAAGAACGGAAAAAGAAGTTCGTGGTTTCCTGGGCAGAATAAACTACATTGCAAGGTTTATTTCTCAGCTCACGGCCACGTGTGAACCGATGTTCAAACTACTAAAGAAAGATCAGGCGATTATCTGGAACAAGGATTGCCAGAAGGCATTTGATAAGATAAAGCAGTATCTACAAGAACCTCCAATCTTGATACCCCCAGTGGCCGGAAGACCCCTAATCATGTACTTGACAGTTCTTGAGAATAGTATGGGGTGTGTTCTCGGTCAGCACGACGAGACGGGCAGAAAGGAGCATGCCATTTACTACTTGAGTAAAAAGTTCACAGACTGTGAATCTCGCTACTCGATGCTGGAGAAGACGTGTTGTACACTAGCCTGGGCTGCCAAACGTTTACGACAGTACATGCTCAATCACACGACCATGCTAATTTCGAAGATGGATCCGATCAAGTACGTCTTCGAGAAGCAAGCGCTTTCGGGCAGGATTGCCAGATGGCAAATGGTGTTGACGGAATATGACATTCAGTATGTTTCCCAGAAGGCCATCAAGGGAAGCGTATTGTCTGAATACCTGGCCGAACAGCCGATCGAGGATTATCAGCCGATGAAATTTGAATTCCCTGATGAGGATATCATGTTTCTTAAAGCGAAGGATTGCGATGAACCGTTGCCCGACGAGGGTCCAGATAGGAAATCCCAGTGGAAATTGATATTTGACGGGGCGGTTAACTCTTATGGAAGTGGCATAGGGGCAATCATCACGACTCCCCATGGATCCCACATCCCGTTTACTGCGAGACTGACGTTTCCGGTCAGCAATAACGAAGCGGAGTACGAATCATGCATCATGGGTCTAGAAGAAGCAATTGATTTGAGAATCAAGAACCTAGACGTATATGGTGACTCGACACTTGTGATTAACCAGATTAAAGGGGAGTGGAAGACTCGTCAATCGAATTTGGTGCCGTACATGAATTATGCCAGAAGGCTGCTTCCGTTCTTTGATCGAGTGGAACTCCATCATGTGCCCAGAGCAGAAAACCAGATGGCTGATGCCTTAGCCACGTTGGCTTCGATGTATAAAGTCAATTTTTAGAATGAAGCTCTAAGAATTGTCCTTTCTCGTCTTGATAGACCTGCATTCGTCTTTGCGATCGAGGAAGCCTCCGATGGCAAGCCATGGTTCCACGACATCCAGACTTTGCTTATGACTAAGGAGTATCCTGCGGGAGCGTCAACCCAGGATAAGAAGACTCTGAGGAGGCTGTTTGGAAACTTTTATCTCAATCCTGATGGAGTTTTGTATAAAAGAAATCACGATCTCGTGCTACTCAGATGTGTAGATGAGAAAGAAGCGAGTATGCTCATGGAAGAAGTCCATGAAGGTACATTTGGTATGCACGCCGGCGGGCATGCTATGACAAGAAAGATCCTGAGAGCAGGATACTACTGGCTGACGATGGAATCGGATTACTTCAGATTCGCGAAGAGATGTCATAAATGCCAGATTTATGCTGATAAGATTCAGGTGCCGCCGTGCCCGTTAAATGTCATGTCCTCCCCGTGGTCGTTCTCCATGTGGGGCATCGACATGATAGGCAAGATCGAGCCCACTGCGTCTAACGATCATCGCTTCATTCTATTAGCTATCGACTACTTCACCAAGTGGGTGGAGGCAGCCTCATATGCTAATATGACCAAGCAGGTGGTGGCTAAATTCATAAAGAGGGACATCATCTGTCGTTACGGAGTTCCCGAGCGGATCATTACTGATAATGTTTCGAATCTGAATAACAAGATGATGAAGGAGCTGTGCCAGAGTTTCAAGATTAAACACCACAACTCATCCCCTTACCGTCCGAAGATGAATGGCGCCGTTGAAGCGGCCAATAAGAACATTAAGAAGATTGTGCAGAAGATGGTTGTGACCTACAAGGATTGGCACGAGATGTTGCCATTTGCACTGCACGGTTATCGTACGACGGTACGTACATCAACCGGGGCAACTCCTTTCTCCTTAGTGTACGGTATGGAAGCGGTCCTACCGTTAGAAGTTGAGATTCCTTCTTTGCGAGTTTTGGTTGATGTGAAACTCGATGAGGCAGAATGGATTAAGAACCGACTAAACCAACTTAGCCTGATGGACGAGAAGAGATTAGCATCGATTGCGTATGGTCGTCTGTACCAGAGCCGAATGAAGAAACCTTATGATAAGAAGGTGCGCCCTAGAAGCTTTCAGACGGGTGATCTCGTCCTAAAGAAGATTCTTCCTCCACACTCCAATCACCAGGGCAAGTGGACTCCTAATTACGAATGTTCGTACGTCGTCAGCAAGGTCTTTTCGGGAGGAGCCTTGTTGTTATCCACGATGGATGGCGAAGATTTTGCATCCCCGGTGAACGCGGACGCAGTTAAAAAATACTTTGCTTAAAAAATGACCCGCTGGAAAGAAAAAGAATATCCAGGCAAAAGGGGGCATCCCGGCGAACCGTAAAAAAGGAAAAAGGTTCGGGCAAAAATTAGGGATATAAAGAAAAGAATGTACACCCGCAAAGTCGAAAACCTGGATGGGCGACTTTGGTAAAAAAGGGTATCCCGGTGAATCGAAAACCCGAAAGGGCGATTCAGGCAAAAGTTAGGGATTTGAAAAAGCAAATGACTGCGTTCCGCTTATGGACTTTCATTGTTTAGTGGTTCGGAAGACCTGAGGGCCGTTTACCTGAATCAATCTCTTCTGAAGCTGAAGCGTCGGAGAAGTATCAAAGTCGAGTGGGTCATAGAGGGATCAACTCGTGGTGTTCGTCTACGCATCATTGCCGACATTTGTGTATATACTGATGTATATTTATGTTTTATTTTTGCGCGGCTTCCTCATTCCAGGAGCTTGCCTCTGTTGTAAAACATTTTGGCCCATTCAGGGGTTCGTTATCAATAAAATGTATACCATTCAGCAATTCTGTCTGTCTGTTTAGCATTTATCTGTTTTGTTTGCGAAAAAGAACGCCAATGTTTTTGATAAAATGCGCATACATAAACCTACCGGCTTAGGCCACTGATTGTTGAAACAATAAATTACTTGAACATTGTCACAAGATGATAACCTTGATAGGTCCCTTTGAGAAGGGTGTCTTGTCTGTTTGTTTGTGTTGTTGCAGGTGTAGCATATACCAGGCAGTATGCCGTATGCGTCCCCGAGCAGGATGATTCCTTCCTCTCCAGCAAGTTCAGCAGTCTCTCCCCACAGAGTCTAAACATGAGATCGTCAAGCATTGATATGTCTCCCCAGGCAGAGAGGATTCTCTCCCCAATCAGATGCATCCTGAAGGAACACCGTCTCCCCAGCTAAGTCATACACTGAAGTGTGCAGCAATTGATAGTTCCAGACTGAAGTCTCCAGGAGAATTGAAATTCCCCACAGAGTCGTACTCTCCCCAGTAAGCAGGACGATTCCTTCTTCCCCAGCCGAGTTTGCAGATCCCCAAGAGAGTCGAGTCCTTGGAAGCCGTTTGGGCCATGATTGGTTTTCCCCAGTAGAGTGTTGAATAGCTGATGCTGTGTTTCCCCACCGGAGGTGTTATCTCCAGGAAAGTTTTGTTGCGAATACTGCGCAGTTTATTTCTGCGATTGACATCGCTTTCCTCAGCAGGTCCAGGTTCTCGTAGAGCTTCGTTCCCCTGCAGCAGTCAACTGAAGGTCGTTTCCCCAGGCGGAGTCCGATTGAGATTGGTGGGACTGTTTCTCCTCGGCAGGATGATTCCTCCTCCCCACCAGAGTGGTTCTGTCTCCTTGACAGGAGGATTTTCCCTTCAGCATTTATTTTGCTGATGGGGTCGTAGCATTTTGCATGATTGCATAGCATTTACCCGAAAAACGCGTAGCATTTCCACCGTGTGGAACATTGCGCCGTTGTCAAAGCATATGCATACTAAAAATGAGCTAGGTCGTTACCGTTCTTGTTTTGCAGGTGTTCCTCCGCAGGGTCGCTTGCTTAAGATGATTCTTGAAACCCCCTAGCAAAAGTCGTTTGCCCAAGATGATTCTTGAATTCTCCAGCGAAGGCGCTCGTTTAATCCCCAGTGAAGTCGAAAGAGTTGGGTTGATCAAGTTGCCGCTTGGAGTCCCCGGCAGAGTGTTTGCTCAGGATGATTCCTGAAATCTCCAGCAGAGTTATTGGTTCAAGATGATTTTTGAAGTCCCCACGGAGTTATTTGTTCAAGATGATTCTTGATTTCCTCAGCAGGAATGGTTCACCCAGAATGATTTCTGGGACCCCGGAGCAGAGTTACTTGATAGTTCTCTAGAATCCCAAGCGGAGATGTGTCATCCCCAGCAGGTTTCTGAACAGCGAAGTTGAAACTTCCCTCGAAGACTTGATGATTGAAGTCCAGCCGTATTGACAAAGCAGTTCTCTCAGCTGATGTAGAGTTCCTGATGGCAGAAGTTTGGATATCCCCAATTGGTTCATTATTGACTGAGAATTCTATTCCCGACTTAGTGACGAAGTTCGGCTGAAGCCCAAAAACTGCTTTGAATGCCAGATGGCATGATCAGCTTGGTTGTTGACCTGATGGGTCCTGAGGAATCGTGATGCCTGACGGCATGATCGACCATGTATCACCGGTTACCGTGTGACCAATTCTCCAGCTAGTTGCCGTGCAACTATTGTTTCAGTTTCCGAAGATTTGTCCCCATCAGAGTACCGTGTACTTGTGCAGTTGGCAAATTTCCGGGTTTATTGGTATTCAACCGTCTTTTACCTTGATTGTTTGAGGGCCGTTCGCTTCTCACCCAGTCAGGTCCAAGCCGTTTGAATAGGGGCAGCTGTTGCACCCCAAAATTTGCCCAACATTTCTTTACCTAGCTTATGTTTCATTTCATGCACATTAGCATTATTATTTGCATTTCATTGACATGTATGCAGGAGATCAAGAGGTATGATTACCAATCAAGGGCTACACAAGAATTTGAAGCTAGCTGGGAGGCTTATTCAGGTGTTCAAGGGTTGATATCCTTGTCAGAGAAGTTAAAAGATCCTCAGAGAGAATGATTGATGCCAAGAGGGTGTGTCTCCTAACTTGAGAGTTGTGGGAAGTCATCAGATGATTCTGAAGCCATGAAGTTAGACTTGAGGTCTTGAGAGAGCTCATGAGAAGTGTTGAAGATCACTTTGAGGCCTAGACAGGTCATTGTGCAAGATTAAGAAGCCTCAGCCATGAGTGGTGCAGTTAGGGTTTGACTAGGTCAACCCTAAGTCAACTGATGATTTGAACAAGGTTGAGACCCAATTCAAGAGCCATGTGATCATGGATTGATACATTTAGATGTTATAAGTATGATTCCAAGGTCAACTCATCATGATTGAAGAGTTTGAGAAGTTTCAAGCTAGGGTTTCTAAGGCTTGACAGTGTAAAATCCCCTAGTTGGACCCCTGTCTTCAAGACAATTTAGCTCAAGATGTGATTGTCATATCACCTTACCCCCAACATGAATGTTGTAGATCATGATCTTAGATTTAATTTGAGTTCTAGAAGTCCTTGATAGGATTTGTAGAACTCAAGTTATGACTTTGACAAATTACAGGTCATCTGAGGTATGTGAATTTGGGAGCTTGAAAGTTGTCCAACTTGCATGAAACTTTTGCCCTAGAAGGATGATTCCTATGAACTTTTGGTCAACATGAATGTTGTTCCTTATCATATTAGCTTTCTATAGAGTACTATAAGTCCTTGATAGGATTTGTAGAACTCAAGTTATGGCTTTGACAAGTCAAGGGTATTTTGGTCATTTGGAGATTATAGGTCATTTCAACCATAAGGCCATAACTCCTATTTCCAAGCTTCAAATGAGAAAATGTTCAACATCAAACTTGTTTAAAATGATGTTTTAAGGCTAGTAAAGAGGTCATGAGATGTTGTATTTGCTTGTGGCTCAAAGTTGCAAAAATGACCTAAAACAAGGGTATAAGTTAAATGAACCAAAGTTGGAAATTGATACTTTTGATCTACACATCCAAACCAAGGCTTGTAATAGGTCATTTTGACTCTAAAAAGCATTTTAAGAACATTGGTTTAGCCATATTTTTGAATTGAGGTCTAATTTGTGGACTTGCTTTGAAAGGTAGTAACTTACCTCATAAGTAACATGTGCAAAACTCAAATTCAAGGCATGATCAAGATCCCTTGCAAGCCAAACACTTCCAAAATGTCATGAGGGGAGAAATTGGAAGGAGTTGGGATTGATTTCAAGCTGTTTGCAGAGTTGTGCATACCATGGCATATTAAGTGAACTTCTCATGTCATGAGAGATTGAATTTCTCCTTGGAAGGATCTAGAGGGTTCTACATCATCCCTACACATTCTATATATGGAATAGAAGTGGTTCAGATCATTTTTTGGTGATGATTGAGAGAGAAAACTGAGCTTGCACTTTGAACTTCCTCATTGCAAATCCAAATCGGTTACAAGGTTAGAGGCCATCTCAGTCCAAGAAATTGATCTCAGTAGCTTGCTCAGAGGTTGGTGATCAATTCCATATCAAATGCAAGGCACTGTGGTGGAAGAATCGTGAAGTAGCCATTGGAGAGTGAAGCTTGCAACTCAGAATCGGATTTGATAATTCAAGAAGATTCAACTCTTTTCTTTGCATACAGAAGATTGATTGTGATTCAGTGAAGGTTTCTGCAAGTTTTTGAAGGTTGAGTTGAAGATTCAACCCTTCTGTTCATTCAAATTTACCAGGTATGCAACTCGTGTGCTATGGCTTAAATTAGGTAGAATTAAGGTGAATTGCTATGGTAGATGCATAGTAGAATGGTGTAGGAAGATTTCTGGACAAATTGATTATTGACCAATTAGGGTTCATGGAATTTTCGGGTGAGATTATTACTCTTGGATTCTTGAACTGTTAGCATGATTAAATGGCATAGGAAGATTCCTTGTGAAAATTGGAGTGAGTTTCATGTAGAGACCTCTTGGAATGGAGGATCCTAGAGAGAGTTAGGGTTGAGGACGATGACCGGAGCACCACCGGCGGTGGATGTGACTGCGCGCGAGGTTCAGAGATTCAAACGAAGAAGATGACTTTAGAGCCCTTGGATTTAGGTGGACCTTTGACTGGAGAAGTGATCCAACGGCCACGCGTGTGTTTCATATTGTGAAAGGATCTGAGATTTAATGAAACACATCGTTTCATTTAGTTGTGTTTTTGGGCTTAGTGCAATAACTGGTACTCACACCCCCCTGATGGCCCAATCCATGATTTGAACTGCTTTCCACTACTATTTGCACCGTGCATTTATTATTTTACTTGGATTTTCTTTAATTTCTTCATTTTATTCATGGTTCATGATTAAATCATAAAAAATGGAAAAATGATCCAATTGACCCCATTCTTTTTGCATTAGATTCATGATAGAATCTAGTATTGTTTAGATAAAAAATATTATTATTTCATGCCTTTTCTGATTTTATGGGAATTTCCACATTTGAATTGATATTAAAATAGTCATGTTTGATACTTGATTTTGTGGAATTTTGTGTGATCATGTGATGATGATTTTGATCCTAATTTTTTGTATGTGGCTAGCATAGATATGCATGATCCCCATAGATTTTTTTCACATTTTTGTGATGAACATAGATGGTAGTTTAGGTTGAAACCTTTAGAAGCTCCATTTTTAGGGTTTATGGTTGATACCTTTGGATTTAGGACTTAATTTTAGGACTTAATAGATGATTTAGTCCCTGGTTTTTGTATGAGGCATTCTTAATTGAATTAGGATCCCTTAGGAATTTTTGTAGAAGTTTATAAGATAGTTTACTATTTTTGATTGATTTTAGTTTAGGTGCTAGTTTTAGATGATTCTAAGGCACTAACTCAACTAGATTAACATCTTTAGTTCCCTTAGATTAGGGTTTTGTTTCTATTGTTCTTGGATGATGATGAAGACAAGTTGAAGATGCATTGGATTGCTTGAAGAGGCTTGGATTTGAAGATCTTCCCTTCTTTTGGTGTAGTTTTGATTAGGCTAAGATTAGGGTTTTGTAGGCAGAGCTTCTAGATAGTTCTCTTCCTTCATAAACATGGATGATGTTGATCACTTCCATTCTTACCTATGATGAAAGGTCCCTTTGTAAAGGCCTCATCCCTCCTTTGGTAGGATGTGTGGCTCTTTGCAAATTGGTAGAACCTTTGAGGGTCCCTTTCTCTGATGACAGGATGCTTAGTGGTGACCTTTGGTCTTCACTCTGCTACCAATCATCCAAACTTTTCTCTTGATAGATGAATCTTTCTCCCTTGTTAGAGGATGGAGTTCCTTGCTTGAAGAAGATTGAAGGATGAAGTTGATACTTCTTTGTGTTTGAAGATTACCTTGAGAAGCTGAAGCTTATAGATGAAGAGGAAAGCAAGTTGATACTGGTAGAGCAAAGAGAGCTAAAGCTTGAAGACCAAGTTGATACTTGTGAAGAAGATCCAATTGAGATTGAGTGAAGAGCTAAGGCTTGAGGAATTAAAGATAAGTTGACACTTACATTGATGCATTGAGAGCCTGAAGAAACAAGTTGATACTTGCTATTGGGATTGAAGCCTGAAGGTGGGGTCTGCTTTGAAGCTGAAGCTTGGAGAAGAAGAAGGACAAGTTGATACTTGTGTTTGATATGTTGAAAGCTTGAAGAAGCAAGTTGATACTTGCTATTGAAGGTGATAGCTATTGAAGGGTGATTGAAGTCTGAGGACTGAGCTGCTGTCAGAAGATTGCTTTGCTGTGAAGCTGTGGGAGTGGTTGATCTGCTTTCTTTTCCTGTCTGTTTTCTTTTCTGTACTGATGTGCGTTGTTTGATTTGCTTGATGCATTAGAATAAGTTCATATCTAGACTGACACAAGCTAGGAGCATGATTGCACTAGAGGTTGAGTTGCCCCCTCTGCTTGTATTTTTACTGTATGGCTTTGCTTGCGGGTATTCGGTAGAGCCCAACTCCCTTGCCCATGTTGTTTGTGTTTGCTTGATGGCATTTTATTTCATTTCCTCTGTATGATTGCAGTTTATTATTGTGGTTGCTTGATGGCATGTTATTTCTCCTGTATGATTGCAGTTATTCATACTTGGCTTAAGGTTGAGATGAGCTTGTGGAGGCTGATGCCCCACACACATTTCCTCCCTCACTTGCATTGCATGCATTTTACAGTCGTTTACTGTTTATTGTTTAAGCTGGTGCTTTATCTGTTTTTGTTTATCATTGACATGATTCCTTAGGAATCTCACTTCCTTTGATAAGGAAGTGATGATTAGAACTTTACGTTGAAACCTATGCATGATAACTTCTAGGAGTTCCCTGTTTCAAACTTCAACCATAGGATGAATCCTTGGCATGACAACAGTAGGACTTGATAGTCTTCCCTTAGTTGTCCCCCTCTCTTCTCTTCTCAAAACAAATGAAAATACAGTAATAAAGGTCAACTGATGTCGTACGTTACGAGCCTTAAGCTATCTGAGAAAGGATTGTTGGAGAGTTTCTTTCCAACAGTCTGGATGTTTAGTATGGCACCCTTTGGGTGACATGCGACGCATTCACTCTCAAGTCATAGTCTTTAGTGCGATTGAAATTGCAAACACAATAAAAAACAGTTCTTCCGTAAAAGACAGAAAACAAACTTCAAACTTTTTGCCCCGTGGGCCCATAATTCAAAGGAAGCTTTTCTGAAGAAAAGAGTGTCATTAAACTTCAGCGCCACCGCAAACAGGCTTTGTCCCTAACTGCTGGAACTGCTGTTTAACCCTACTCGATAAAACAGATGAATCTGAATCCCCGTAATCCGTATTATCCCGAACTATGTAAGCTCTGATCTCTCATGCCTGTTGAGAGTACGTAGGCACAATACTGACGTATTGGCGAGCCACCTTCCCCATAACCCGTAGTTAGTCGAACTACGTTGACTCTGATTTCTCATTCTCTGATGGGAATACGTAGGCATAAAGTGCGACGCTTTGCCGAGTCATTTTTCTTTTCTTTTCAGGCCAGCTTTGATAGGTAGATAGATAAAACCAACCCGTCCAGTAAACACAACAAGCGTGGATCCCATCGAGTACGATGGACGTGAGGGGTGCTAATACCTTCCCCTTGCGTAACCGACTCCCGAACCCAGACAATGGTTGCGATGACCTTGTCTTATACCTTTTCGTCAGGTTTTTCCGATTGTTTCCTTTCCCGTTCTGAGGGATAAATAACGAAAGGTGGCGACTCTTCTGTTTTGCCGGCACCTTATTTTCGCGGAAGCGACACTACCCCTAGAAATTTTGGAAGAAATTTTGGAAATAATATTAGAACTTTCATCGCTAAAAAAATTTAAGAATTAAGAATTTGAATAAAAAACATGATCCAATTCTTAAGTCTAGAGATAAGAATGTTTACGACTTTTAAAAAAGATCCAAGAAGGAAGAAGTCCTTGATAAATTGAATGAGTTTATTCAACTATTAAAATATGAAGGCATGGGCTCAAATCTAAAAGAATATCCATCTACCTCATCAACAAACTTTTGTGAAGAAGAATCAAATCCAGTAATCTCCATCAAAAGAACAACCTCAGTGCTTGAATGATCCTCAGAAGACTCAACAACGAATGGAGGAACATCATCAAGAAGATTATATGAAGAAGAATCTTTATCTAGTGTAATCTTCAAAAGAATAAATATGAAAGAGATCTCAACGAGCAATATATTCAGAGACTCAGCATCAAGAAGAAATCTGAAGAATCAACATCTGGTAGAACCTCCTAAGAATCTTCTTCAAGCGAAGAAGGTGAAGTTTATTTGAAAAATTCGCACTAAGAAGATGAATGTGAGGTAACAAAGTCATCATGCTAATAGTTATTTAAATTCAGTGCTAAGTTAATTAAAGAAAATGATAAGGTTAATAGGTGTAACTTAGATCTTAATGATTATCTTGAGTTTTTAGAAAAGACTAATGAAACACTTAAGTGTGAAATAACTAATATTAGAAATCAAGCTGGAACATGCGAGACATGTGTCTCATTGCAAAAGAAAATGAAGTATTTTCATGAAACCCTAAGTTACTAAGGGTAAAGAAAACCTTGATCAGATCCTATCAAATTAAAGGCCTTCCTTGAATAAAAGTGGGTTAGGGTTTAAATCCAGTAGATCACATAGTAAAGAATTTAATAGGAAGAAAGAGAATCACCCTAGTAACCATAGTCCTCTTAAAACTACTAACTCACTATGACCCAATAAAATTTGGATATGAAAGGTAAAAACCTAGTGTGTTTTACCGAGATGCTTTGAAGCTTTAATTAAGTCGTAGTGGTTATTAAATAATGTTGTGCAAAGAAAACATTATACCTGGCCTACTTGGTAGTGTTTTACTATACTAACGCTTGTGATCCAAGAATGATCGCCGATAGTGTATATTAGCAGTTGTGATCAAAGGAAACGTTTATCTCAACTAACCTCTTAGAAGGTTGAGAAGTTAAGTATGTATTAAATCTATCTATCTCGTATTTATCCATATCTCACATGCAACAATTCAAAGAGAAGGACGTACGACAATGTGTTGTGGTTCCCTCGAAAGAGGAAGGTTAAGTGGAAGGTTTTAGGTAGTACACTTTTTAGAGGTTGAATAATCGGAAAAATTTTATTAACCCTCTAAATAAGTGCTTTATCATTTGCTCGTCGATTTAAAATCATTATTACTAAAAATATATATGAGTATTTTAGCATTTGTACAGAAAATGGTGCAAACATGATGTGTAAGGATGCGAAAAATAGTATGTCAAAGCCAATTTTTAACCCAAGCCTTAAAAGGACCAAAGAGGATAGAAATGCACTAACTAATCGATTATACTCGGTACCTAATTGATTAAAATAGTTCAAATTTAAAATATGGAGCACTAAATAATTAATTAGGGGTAGGAGATAATCAATTTGAACATTGGAAAATAGTGCAATAACTAGTTCCCAACGTTCACTTGCTTATATTCAGATAGGGTTTCTAATCGATTAGGTAGGGGATATAAAAAGGTATTCTCTTCTCTTCTTTATCAATTTATCCTACCTTTTCTTCTATGTATTATCTTAGTGTTTTTTAGATAAAATATTTTTTTCATCTCTTCATCATCATCACAAATGGAACACAAAAGAGCACGCAATGCCAAAGCCTCATCCTCCTACCACTCTAAAATCTTTTCCACTCAAGAGCAAGAAACAAATTTCAACCGTCACTATGCAAAAAGAGAAATATTTAAGTCTCGCTACTTAGATGAGTAACTCTTCAAAGATTTCAACTTTGTTGAAAATTTCACGGCGAACGGTTTAAGGAGCTTCGTCTTTAAAGTACCACAAGAAAAATTTCCCATATTGGTAAGATTATTCTACACCAACCTAAAATATGTAAATGGAATTCTTAGCTCTGAAGTTAAAAAGCATCCAATCCAGATAAGTCTTGAAGAGTTTGCATAACTTTGCAATCTTCCTTAGAATGACTATGAGTACGATGAAAGTGAGGAAGGTAACAATTATAATTGTGATAATGCTGCTATTTCATTTCTAATTAACCGTACCTCTGTCATTCCTACTCCTTTCACCATTGGCATAATATGCTTGGATATTCGATTAATTCACTATCAATGAACATGTTCTCTTCCTAAGAAAGTGCAACTCTATTCATATAAACAAATCGGGCATACCTTAAATTTTGTTTTTGGAAAATATAGTTGAGAAAAATATGGTTGATGTTGTGATCCATCATATGATGGATAGCAAAAATAGGACACACGTTTTTACTATATAGAGTACTTAAAATATCTTGGCGTACTCTGCCTACGATTTAGAGGAGGAATAATAAGAGATTAATGCTCAAAAATAGGAAAAACCACCTTAAGCCAGATGAGGTTCAAAATAGAAAATAAGGAAATTGTGTCACTACCTCCAAAAGCATCGCCAAGACCACGAACAGAGAACATTGAACTCCTTCCTTCCTTCTCCAATATCCTCAACAACCTCTTTTTGAATCAACAAGCTATTTTAAGGATGAAAATAAGGAAAAATTCAAGGATTCGCCGCCTTATCGAAAAGCTTGCAAAAACCATCTCATATATCCAATTGTATCCATTAAGGATGGTGAAGAAGCAAATTAGTTATTTGCTTATTTTTTTGCTTGTTTCAAATATTTTTTGTTTCATTTTCAAATTCCTCTAAGTAATTTTGCATTATGTACATCATATGCTCTAATTAATTAAAAAAATTATTTGAGTATTTTTCCTTTCTAAGCAAATATTGTTATGTGAACAATGTTCTTGTATATTTATATTTTTGTCTAACATATTTACCCACCTTTTTTATTATGAAAAAGGGGGAGAAACCTACTTTAAGGGGAGTAAAGTATACTCTCTACTTATGTGAGGGAGAGTTAAACCACTCCAAAATTTATCTACTTCTGTTTTCTTTTACCACATCCCAAAGAGACGTGTGTTCTTATCATAAAAAATAGGGAGAATGTGGAACTATGTGCTTCCAAGTTAACTAAGAAGTGATATAAGGTTATGGATATCAAGATTCAAGAAGCAACTGCTTAGACTTTGATGATGACAACATCTGAAATAACAACAACACTTGAAGTGGTTTTGATGATAATAACACCTAAAGTCAAGCAACTAGTAAAGTTTGTACAATCAGTCAAAGATGCACTAGGTGGTTGATCAAGATCAAGTTATCCATCTTAATCAAGGTGAAAACTTTGTTTTAAAGTCAACACTTTAGTCTAATGATTCTCAATTGAAGACTTGAAGGTTTAGAGTATGAAAGAGAGGAAGTGTGAAAGCTCATGTGATCGTGTGGAATTTTTGTAAGTATTATGGCTAAATTACACACACACACACACACACACACACACACACACACACACACACACACACACACACACACACACACACACACACACACACTTAAAATATAGAAAAGCTCCTCGCCTTTTTATTAAAATAATCAGAAAATGTTTTTGAAGCCTAACCAGTTGATTAGGGGAATGTCTGATTGATTAGGATAATTTTCTTAATAGACTAATCAATTAGAATATATGCATAGTCGATTAGATTAAACTTAATCAACTCCTTAATAGATTATGACAATCTCTTGATGATTGGTAACAACTATCTATCTAAACCTTCCAATTTGAGCAACTTAAATCAATTATTGCAAGTGTCTAATAGATTAGGTCATTTAAAAAGACCATGGATTGTTTTCATATTTACACCATTTCTTGGCCTATAAATAGAGAGCTTGTCTATCTTTAAAATCAACCACAAAACATGATAAATCCGACTTTTCACTTCTCTCATATTCTCTCTAAATTATTTAGATTTTCTCACATATTTGAGCCATAGTGCTTGAAGAGTGTTCTTGAGTTTAGTGAGGAATTTGTTATAGGTGAGGGCTTGATTGTAAATTTACCAAGAGTAGTTTTATTTTGATTAAATCATTCTTCCCTAGGAAGTGGTCATTTTGGTTTAGAGCTAAACAATTATAAAAGCTCTTTATTTGTTGTTGGGGGATTAGGATAAGTCTCCATTTGGTTCGTTAACTCTGCCTTTGAAGAAAAGCTCTTCTTTGGGGGTTTGTGAATAATAACCAGAGAAAAATCTTCACAATAGTATTGAACTTATCCCGGTCAAAAGCTCTATATATTCGATATCAGTATACTATAAAATCTCATTCGGTTTCTGAGCTCATCCTGCGTAAAAGCCCAGTAGGTTTGAAATTAGTTGGTTAAAAGATTTCATTCAGTTTGTGGTTAGCCCGTGTAAAACCTCTCTTCAGTTTAGAGCATAGCCAACTCAAAACTACATCTTGATTCTAGATTAGCTTGTGTAAAATCTTTGTTTGGCTTAGAGACTAATTGCTCAAAATCTCTTTATTATTTGGTTTGAAGACTAACCGCTTCAAGTCTCAGCTTCTTGTTTGGTTAGAAGTCAACCTAAAACTTCATTTTCTTGTATAACAGGGTTTATGGTCTTAACATTCAAAAATATCTCAAGCATTATTGGATACTATGAAGATCAATTCTTAGGAAGAGGAGTAAATCACTTCCTTAAACCGAACATCTATAAATCTCTGGTGTTATCTCCCTTCCCTTAACTCTCTTACTTTTTGATTAATTTATTTACTTTAAAATTTTGTTGTATATTCAAACATTTTTGATCAAATGTTTTCAAACTCTGATATCAAAAATAATTTTGTTTCAAATCAATGATTTCCAAATCTCCACAAATTCACCCCCCCCCCCCCCACACACACACACACACTCTTGGGTATAGAGTCAAATGTTTAATAATAACCAAATTGGTGTAGATCCCAATGATCAAGAAAACAAAACCTTCACATGTCCATTTGGATTATATCCTTACCAAAGAATTTCATTTATTTTTTGTAATGCACTAGCCATTTTTTGAAGGTCCATGTCGTAACACCCTAATAACCCCACGTATAATTACCGAATATATTAAGTATAATTACACAACACAAGGGTGTCACACTTCATGAAACACAAAATATTCTGCTCCGAAACACGGGTTACAACCAACATATTAACCTGTCATCGCATTCTCACCTTCATTTAAGTATCATCGCAGCAAAATTAAACATCAACATCCAAATAAGGTAGAGTAGCATACGGTATTTAGTCTTAAACTTCCATTTTAATAACATCTTAAAGAGTCGTAAACAGTTCAACTCAAAAATTAAAATATTCAACATAATACGATTCATCATAAAGCATTATAGTTTAATCCAAACATTCAACCCCAACCCGATGTTACATGATCAGAGCAGAATTCCACAACATAACGACAACTAATGAAATTCACTACAAAGCTTCCTTCCACTTACTTCAACAAGGTTTACTCCTGAGTATCTGTACGATGCCTATGTAGAGGCAACATTCAAATAGAAGGGGTAACTAATCATAATCATTTATAAATGACATAAGTGAAAGATAGCTTACAACAATCATGTATCACAATAATATGTTACTCTACTCACCCCCATCACATCATCATCACATACAAGGATATTATATAATTCATAATTCGTCATCCAACACCATCATTGTCTTAAATAAAAACCAATTAACTAGAATGCAAGGTTAATGCAATGCACTAACTCAATATGCATGCGATACAGGTTATGAACACTCAGGTTCATTTCACTCCTTATTCTATCATCATCAGATACCGGATCCCCACCATAGGATCTAGTTCACTCTTGAACTTTAGCACAACAAAATTGCTACCCCACCATAGATAACACTTCATTAATTCTCCACCACAGGAATTAGCTACTCGTACCTGATCCCTACCATAGGATCGAGGCCACAACATAATTAAAATCAAAATTCCAACAAAATGGATGCATGATTCATAATATGCAACAACAACAACATCAAAACACATGCATATTGGTCCACTCTTGACCGTTCACGCCAACATCAACAAAACACCTTTAACGTAATTTCATCATTGTCATATCACAATCATAAAACATCAACATAATATTATCATCATCATACAACTTATATTTCAACAATACGACAACACACCAATCAAATACACAAACCATCACATTAAATTGACATAGTATGCACATGAATAATATTCAGACACTTAATCTATCACTACCAAGTTATATCCCTGAGCCTTAGCTTTCCAATGCTTCAAACAACTCATCAATTGGATACACAGTTAAAAAGATATAACAAAAATTGTCAGAAGATAAACAAATTTCAAGTTCAACATTTCTTTCAAATATCAAAAGCATCAACTATTTATCATGATCAGCCTCTGGAAAAAATTTCATTTGATAGTAATTCGCGTTAGCTTCCCAACGCTTCGAACGACACTCGATTTGGACTTACTTTTTAAAGTTATGGCAAAAATGCTTTCGCAGTACAAAATCTTGAGAGTTGTTACGGCCACCCGTAATGACTGTTACGACCCGTAATGCTCCCAGTCCATAATTTCATTTTTCGCACGTTTCTGGTAGCAGAATCTAGAAGGCTATTACGATCATCCGTAATAGCTATTACGAGACGTAATAAAGCCCAGAAAACCACTTTTTCCATGCGATTTTTTGTGATCTCTCTTATTTTTCTCCCTTTCAACATACCGCAAACCCTATATTTTGACCTCCGACAATCCCAAAACATATCATATCGCATGGCACATGAATCAAGGGAAATAAACACATCACAATATCAACTCGTCATCTCTAAATCACCATTAACACATTTAAGGTCACAACCTTCAAACATCAATAAATGGCATAATATCATCAACCACATCAAAACAGAATTTATGCATACACGAAAGGCACACGAATTTCCTCATAAAATTGTGACCAATTATTTCTCAACATTCATCATCAAATATTTCATAAGTTTCATCATCAATCAAAAGAAAACTAAAACCCTACTCTACTATTTCCTCATGCCAATCACAATTGAAGACAATTACTCACCCTTATCTTAGATTTCTTGCAAAAATTCTGAATTGGAACCTTCACTCTCCTCCCTTGATCACCTTGCCTCTTGCCTCTTTTTGCCCTAACACTCTTCCTCCTTTCTCCCAATTTTCACGTATGATGCAATTGACTTTTATTATTCCAAAAATATGTTTTTCTAATAATAATATTCCTCTTTATTATGTTTTCCCTCATTTATCCCTCAACTTACTCTTGCAAAAGATCACATTGTCCTTATTTCCTCCACACCTGATATCTCTATTTTATTTTAATTAAATAATAGTATAAAACTATTATTAATATCACATTTCCCCTAACCTATCAATTCTCACAACACATTAGTCAATTAATCTATTATCCTCTACTATTCCTCTTCACTTCCAACTTAAAGACACATAACCCACTAATATACAACAATCAAAAACATCATGAAAAGACATATTCAACAAATAAAACATCAAAACATCTTCTAGAAAGAATTAGGGTGTTACACATGCTTTCCCTTTTTTCTGACATGATTGAAAACTCTATGGAGGTATTTATGGACCATGTTTCTAATATCGGTGGAATGTTTTACTCTTGTTTAAAAAATTTAGGTTCTTTTTTGAAAAGATGCATTGAATCTAATCTAATTTGTAAACAAGGAAAATTTTCATTTTGATTGCAATTTCATTGACCAGAGGAAGACACCTTCATTAATCAAGCAAAATACTGCAAAGAACTACTGAAGAGATTTGGCATGGATAAAGAAAAGCCACTTTCAACCTAAATGAGTATGTCATGTAGTTTAGATAAGAACGAAAAAGGAAAAGAAGTTGAAGAAAGAAAATAATTAGGTATGATAGGATCTCTCCTTTATCTTATTGCATCTCATCCTTATACCATGTTTTATGTCTGTTTGTCTGCATATTTTCAAACAACCCCCAAAGAATCACACCTCACCATGTCAAACACATAATGTGGTATCTCACAAAAGCATCACTTATGGGTTTATGGTACCCCAAAGAGTCGAATTGTACTTTAGTTGGTACTTGGATTCCAAATTTACTGGTTGAAAATTGGATCGAAAAAGTATTAAGAGTATGTGACATTTGGTTGGAAACCCGTTTGTTTCATGGCATAGAAAGAAACAAGCAAGTGTTGTGTTATTCACAAATGAAGTAAAATATGTCATTGTGGGTAGTTGTTTTGCACAAGTTATATGAATGAAGCAAGAGTTAAGTGATTATAAATTTAATCTTGGAATTATCATGATAAAATGTAACACTAGCGCCATAAATCTCATAAAAAATTAGGTGCTTCACTTTCAGAATATACATGTTGATATTAGGCCCCATTTCATTAGGGATTGTATTGAGAAAGAGGATTGAGTAATTGTGTTTTTGTCCTCACTTAATAAACTATAAGATATTTTTACAAAACCTCTTCCTAATGAAAAATTATGTTTCAAAAAAAGTGATTTAGGAATCTTAAATTAATCATGCATAGAATAATTTGCTTTGTGTTTTTTCTTCTTTCCTCTTTGATAATGAAAAAGGAGGAGAAGTATACTTTCAAAGGACGTAAGGTGTACTCTCTTTATTTTTGATTGAGAGTTTAAACAGTTCAAATATGTATCTATCTTTTTCTATAAATATCACCTTCTTGAGATATGCATTTTTATCATAAAAAGGGGAGAATATGGTTCTATGTGTTGTGTAAGTATAACCCTCGATTAGTTTTGATGATGATAAATGTCAAGAAGATTTTAAAAGATTATGACTCTTTAAGTGAAACAAATTTTGGATGTTGATAGCTCTTTTTAAGAGTTCTTTGTGACAAACATCAAAGGGGAAGTTTGTATCAACTGTCAAGTAAATCCTGATGATGACATCTCATCAAGAAGAAGATATCTCAAGCCTCATCACTCAAATGATTTAAAGATCCAATTAAAGTGTTATTATTTTATGATTTTTAAAAATTTCCACTAGAGAAATTATTGAGTCGAGTCGAAGACTAGGTCGCTCTATTTAAGAAGTTTTGTAGCACTGTCCAAAACTGTGCAAAGTAGACGATCAACCACGATACCTACAAGATAATCCAACTCAATTCTATAGTATGATTACTAATTACATAATACATAATCATTCCTGAAATACACTAATTTTATAAAGACCGATAAAATATGGTATAAATATCACTCGTAGTATCTAATATAAATATCAGCCGTAATGATTTCTCAAATGAGAAGAAACTCAAATAATTCTCAATAGAGAATTCAATAATGGTTGTTTTACCATTCAAACTAGGAGAAATTCAAATAATTCTAAAGAGAATTCAAAAATACTCGAAAAACTCAATAAGTAGAAGGAATGGGGGAAGAAGTTGACACTTAGACAATTTGAAAACGCATAGTAAAGAGAGTGAAGAAGTAAAAACTCAAAAGAAGTTTTTGGTGTGTGTTAGAATGAAATATGTGTAATCCTTATATAATGAAGTAAGCTAAGAAATGTATGTGATCTAAGAAACGTGGGACTTAGGGTTTTCTCAATTTACACACAAACACGCATAGTTTTGCAACAATGTGGGACTTAAGTCATTTTTTCAAATTCATCCCCATATTGGAATATTTAAATATTTCAAAAATCACCCACTTGAATTTAAAAAAATGTTTCAAAAGTAATGTCAAATGTTTCTAATATTATGTATAAACTGAGTTGTTCATAACTTGAACCTTTGTGTGGAAATAAGATTTCAATTTAACAAGAGCGAGTCATTGTCTTAAACTCTATCTTAGATATAAACCCACACATAAACTTTTCTTAAGCAGTATTATATAAGCTTGTTATAAATGTGCCTTAAAACTGTTAGTACCATGGTTCTATGGTTCTAGGATTGGATAAATTTTGGTAAAATATGATCATGAACTGATGTTAAGCAGGATATTATGACATCTCCATCTGTTGTGGTAAAAGAACTGATGTAGAGTGTTTTAAGGTGAATGTCATGTTGAATGTCGTGACATCCATCACGACATCCATCTGATGTCATGACAGAGCTACTGTCATGTGTGAGAAACAGCAAGAGTAGTGGTGTAGCAGGGGCTTATGACTCATGACACTGCTACTGATGCAGCAGGAGCTGGTGAAGAACTGTTGTTATGCTGTCATGTGCTGTAAACAGGATGTCATTACATATGGTGCAGCAGGAGCTATGTGCAGCAGGAGCTAACAAGAGCAGATGAAAGAACTGCTGTCATGAATGTCATACTGAATGTCATGACGTTGATCGTATGACATCATGTCTAGTACAGCAGGGGTTGCTATGACATAGCTCTTGACAGAAGTGTTTTGGTACTGTTGGATATTCCACATCAGTATGTACATGCCAAAGATTTGTTAGAAACAAAGTGCAGATTTAATGGGTGTTCACAAAAAGGATCATTGATACTTTTTAGGGAACTATAAAGCATTTGTTTCTACTGTCATGAAGAAGATTCAGCAGAAGAGTGCAACAAGAGCAAGCAGGAGCTAGTAGAGGCTGAAGAAAGGACTGCTTTCATGGATGTCATTACCAAAGTAATGACATAGCTGTCTGGCACAACAGGCACTGCTATGGGTTAGCAGTAGCCTAGTTCCTCACAGGCAGTGTGAGGTGTGCAGCCACAACAATGTGAGTTGTGGTGAGTGAGGTGTGTTGTCATGTGTTTTAAGCAAGACATAGTTGCAAGATATAGCTGCATGACAACAGAAGGAGCTGCTAGTGTATATCTCTTGGCAGAATTGGTTTGGATTGATGAGACCATGTTGAAAATACCTCATCAGTAAATATGTCAAGGAGATAGATTAGGAACAAGAACATATTGTATTGGTATTCATAAAAGGATCTTGGAGACCTTTTAGAAAACTTGAATATACTTGTTTCTAATATTGTTCTGCAGAAGATTAGAGAAACCATGACTGTCATGATGAAGATTCCACAGAAGTGTTCAGCAGGGCAAGCTGGTCAGCTAAGAGGAAGTGAAGCTGAATGTCATGACCAATGTTATGACATTGATCGTATGACATCAGACGGGCTCAATTTGTTTTTCTGTTATGAGACCTGATATATCTCAGGCTAAATATCAGGAAACATGTTGTGACTTCTGAGTTATCTCAAGAGAGATTCAAGGCAATGCTGACCATGCCATGACCTAATTGGACAACACCTTGAATTGTGGAAATTAATTTTATTTTGTTAAAACTAATATTTGTTACTTCTGCACAGCCCAAGCCTAGTCTGTACGACTATAAAAGGAGGAGCAGAAGCAGAAGAAAAGCAAGCACTCACATCAAGAAAAACCAGAGTGTAAAATAAAGGTCTAGGGTTGAGAGTCCCTTGTGTGTAAGTCACCCTTTGTATCTTTTGATACATTGAGGTAGATATATTTGTAAGTGAAGCAGGCTAGTCTTCACTTGTAAATCTGTTTAGGAATACTTGTAATCCAAGCAATTGTCTGGTGGATGATTGTTTTGGTTAGGTAGATTCTAGGCTGTGTCTCACTCGAAGCTGTGAAGCAAGAGTGTGTGAGTTCCTTGATCAAAGCTGTGAATCAAGATCAAGGTGTGTATGAAGTGTATCTTCATACTATTTTTGTAATTGTTTGAAATCACTGTTGTGTGATTGTAGGGAGTGATTGGGTATACTCAAGTACTAGAGTGTCTCTAGGCTGAAGTGTCATTGGGTAGAGATTAAGTGAGAAGTGAAAATTGGAGGTTTGACTTTGAATTGATTCTTCTAATAGTGAATTTCCTCCCTGGCTTGGTAGCCCCCAGATGTAGGTGTTGTTGATACCGAACTGGGTGAACAATTATTGTGTTATTTGTCTTTCTGCATTTACAATTTTGTACTTTAAATGGTTAGATAAATAGTATGACAGACTGCAGATGTCACAATAGAGGTCGTGACATTGGGACAATTTAAAGAAATTTAAATTGGCCATGGTATGTCCTCATCCTTGTTGAGAAGAGATCAATGTTCTTGGAACACATGTGATCTGCATACCAGAATTTCAAAAACCTTTGTTGATGAAGAGAAAGAAAACATAGTTTGGAGATTGCATTTACCGCAAAAATTGGACAAAAAGTCGAGAAAAAAAATTGATTGGTGAATAGTGTCGTATGTACGGTGAATAGTGCTATACGTACGGGTGAATAGTGGCGGTCGTACAGTGAATAGTATTGTTCTTATGATGAATGATGTTTTCGAGTTTTTGGGCTTTTTTCGATTCGGTCCATGGATCCATGTGATTTTAGGCTTTGTTTGTTAGGTATTTGCTATTATAAATATGTATCTCTTATATGCTTGGTGTGTAATAATCTTAGAGTTTTCACCAACAAGGGAGACCAAGGGTTTAAAAGCATAGCATATGATTCCAGCTATTCACAAGGAAAACCTTATAAAAGCAAATGTTTAGGGAAACATTTGGAGTTGTTTAAGGTTATTGTGAAATACTGTTAGACCTTAGGTTTAAGTAAGGATTTGAGTGATTCATATATTGAGAGTTGGAGAGGTTGGGAAACACTTGGTTTGAGTGATTCATATATTGAGAAATACTTGGGTAGAAAATAGGGTTGTTCTTGGGAACCTGAAGGCGGGGGCTATTTTCTTGTAACTTATCTGTAATCTCTTGTAACAACTTCTTGAATATAGTGAATTGAAGAGTTGCTCTATCCTTCAGAGTAGATCGTTTGATTGAACTGAGTAATCAAACCTTCGATTTTTTCTTGCCTTATTCTGTTATATTATTTGTTTATGGATTATTAGTACTGAAGACCATTTATTTTGGTTGCTATTGTTATATTCCTCACAAATTGATATTTAGTTTTGTTGTAATTCACAACAAGATTCACAACAAGTGGCATGGTGAGCATGGAGCAAAGAGATATTGCTGACAAGCGAGCACCATGGTTAGTAGATGGCAGATCGAGAAATTTTCTGGTAACAATGACTTCAGATTGTGGAAAATTAAGATGCAAATAATTTTAATTTAAGAGAAGTATATCAATGCTTTGAAGAGTGAAACATTGATGCCTGCAGGGCTTACACATGTACAGAAGACCGAGATGGTGGATAAAGCCAGGAGTGCCATTATCTTGTGCCTCGGGGATAGAGTTCTAAGAGAAGTCTCTAGGGAGAAAACTACGGTTGCTATGTGGGCAAACTTGAATCATTGTATATGAAAAAGTCTTTGCCACACAGGTTGTATCTGAAACAAAAATTCTATTCATTCCGAATGGTGGAGAACAAATCCATAGTTGGGCAGCTCATAGAATTTCACAATATTATCAATGATCTTAATAATATTGAAGTGAAAATTAACGATGAGGACAAGGCTTTGCTCCTGTTGAGTTCATTACCTAGATCCTTTGAGCACTTTAAGGATACCCTTCTTTATGGTAAGGAAGGTACTATTACTTTGGATGAAGTCCAGACGGTGGTGAAATCCAAAGAATTTTCAAAGTCGAAAGATTTGAAGGTTGAAGATAGTGGTGAAGGTTTAATGTGTCAAAAGGAGGAGGTGAGCGTAAAGGGATTTCGAAATCAAAGAGGTCTGACAAGTCAAAGGTAAAATGTTTTAATTGTCAGAAATCAATCATTTTAAAAGGGATTGTCCTTAAAGAAAGGTCAATAAACATTTTGTTCAAGTTGTAGTTGCATTGGGTGAGGAAAGTTATGAGGATATCAAAGCACTAGTAGTATCAAGTTTGGAAACTAAAGATAGTTAGGTTATTGACTCAGGTTTCTGTTATCACATGTGTCAAAGAATATAATACTTTGAAACTTTGAAGATGGTGCAAGGTGGAGTAGTTCGCCTAGGTAATAATAAGGCATGCAAGGTTCATGGTATTGGTACGGTCAGATTTAAAATGTTTAATGATTGTGAACTTCTTATTCATAATGTGAGGTTTATTCTAGAGCTCAAGCGAAATTTGTTATCTATAAGTATGTTTGATGATCTAGGCTATTGCACTAGAGTTGAACGTGGAGTGTTGAAGATTTCATATGATGAATTGATTATTGCTAATGGGTCTAAAATATATGGTCTATATATTTTAGAATGTTCAAATATTATTATTCATTCATTGTTAACTAGTGGAGGCTTTCATGACAAGGAAGAGCTATTGGATTTGATTTTAAGGCGTTATGAATGCCTTGAGAAAGTTTCAGAGGAGTACAATAAATTTTGCAGAAATCAAGGGATAAAAATGCATGTTACCACTGAGTTGTTATTGAGTTTTTGGGGAAGAGTTGAGGTTAAAACAACTTACTTGGTTGGTAGAGAATTTCTTTAGAAGAATAATAGTGAAAACCAAGGGAGAAACTATAATGGAGAAAACTCAGTTTGAGGTAAAGTTTCTTACTATGGATGCTAGCAGTAGTGAGGGAATGATTACAGAGATCTTTGATTATCATTTGACTCATGACAAGGTAATAAGGGTTATTGTAGCATCTCAAAGGGACGATTGTGTTAGCCTTGGATATTATGTTTTTAATGGGGCTGAAGGAGTGCAAAATAAAAGAAGAAAAACCTTCAGGGAGGCATTTGAAATTAGGTGGAGTCAAAGGTGGTTGAAAAATCATACTTGTAGGCCTGTTAAATTACCTAGGAAGAAAAAGGTAATTGGGAACAAATGGATTCAAGTTGTGAGATCAAGATTCAAGGGTTGCTTGAATTTGATCAAAGTTATTGATTAAAGTTTCAACTTGGTAGAGAGCATCAATGTTGTTGATTGTTAAATTGGTATTAACACAGTTTAAAGTCAAGGTGGAGATTGTTGTAAATGCGCCTTAAAATCTTTGTTTGTGAAGAGAAAGAAAACATATTTTAGAGATTGCATTTACCGTGAAAATCAGAAGTTTTAGAAAGTCGGACGAAAAGTCGAGAAAAAAAATCGATCGTTGAATAGTGTTGGTTGTACGGTGAATAGTTCTATCCGTACGATGAATAGTAACGTCCATACAATGGATAGTATTGTCCGTACAATGAATAGTATTTTCGAGTTTTTAGGCTTTTTTCAATTCGGTTCATGGATCCATGTGATTTTGGGATTTGTTTGTTGGGTATTTGCTATTATAAATGTGTATCTCTTATATGCTTGGTGTGTGACAATCTTAGAGTTTTCACCAACAAGGGAGACCAAGGGTTTAAAGGTATAACATATGGTTTCATCTATTCACAAGGAAAACCTTAGAAAATCAAAGGTTTATGGAAACCTTTGGAGTTGTTTAAGGTTATTATGAAACACTGTTTCACCTTGGGTTTGAGTGAGGATTTGAGTGATCATATATTGAGAGTTGGAGAGGTTAGGAAACACTTGATTTTAGTGATTCATATATTGAGAGTTAGAGAGGTTGGGAACCACTTGGGTAGAAAATAGGGTTGTACTTGGGAACCTGAAGGCGAAGGCTATTTTCTTGTAACTCATATGTAATCTCTTGTAACAACTTTCTGAGTATAGTGACTTAGAGAGCTGCTTTATCCCCCAGAGAAGATCGTTTGATCGAACTGGGTAAACAAACCTTCGATTTTTTCTTGTCTTATTCTGTTATATTACTTGTGTACAGATTATTATTGTTGAAGACCATTTATTTTGGTTGCTATTGTTCTTGGCCTCACAAATTGATATTGAATTTTGTCGTAATTCATAATAAGATTTACAATAAAGCTTGTAATTTAATGGCCTTGAACATCTCTCCTATTTAGTGATGAATCTAGGAATTCTGCCTTAAAACTCCATAAGAACTAACCTAAGTTCGACAATCACATATGTGAGTTTATAAAGAGTACTCTCGTATCTATGTACTCCACTCATATATAGTATAGATCTCATTAATATTTATAGTATATCATCATCTTATCGCTTCAAGATTGATGCTTATCTTATTTATACTATAGTGGTAATCTCATATCGCTAACAATTTGTTATTACCCATTGAATCTAATTCTAGGGATCGCTAGTTTTTTAGGTTGGGTTGCCATCTTGAAGAATTCACTTATATGTAGGCATTAGCTCCATATTCTTGGATGTATTATGGATTTTCTCTCTAGTTAATCCTTTCTTCAAAGGATATACTTAATTTTCATTAGTGAGTGCATGATCCACTCTTACAACTCCTTTAGATATATAGTCTTTAACAATGTTGTGCTTTATTCTTATTTGACGTATCTTACTATTATAATTCTCAATTTTTGAAATAGTCACGATACTTTCGCAGTGGATAAATACATATGGAATAAGTTTTTCCCACAAAGAGTTCTAAGCTAGCAAACATATTAACCAACTTGCTTCTTCACTAGCAATTGATAATGCTATCATTTCAGAATCCACCATGGACTGAGCCAAGATAGTATTTTTTTTCTTTTATTTCCAAGATACATCTTCTATAAGTATATTAAATATATAACCTCTAGTTTCTTTGGAATCATGTCATAATGTTTCCCAATTTGCATCGTTGTATCCTTTAAGCATATACCAGTAAATTTCTGATAATGTAGACCAAGTTCTGCCTTCCTTTTTAGGTATCTCATAACTCTCTCAATGAATTCCTAGTGCTCATTACTCTTTTGTATTCATCTATATTTTGAAAATTACATAATCATAGCGGACATGAAGAGAGACATCAGCTTAACCTGTGCATTAGGGGCAACACTAGGCTTTTCTTAACATACATAATGCACATACCAGGTTAACCTATGTATTAAGAGCATTTCATGTATGTTGAGAAATTTAACTCAAAACATACATGAATACAAAAGATAATAAAGTGTTGTTGGGATATGCTCACACCACTAAAAAGACTTTGATTTTGAAGGATGTCATGCATGTCCTTAAGATTAGAAAGAATCTTGTTTCTAGGTTTCTTCTGAATAAGGAAAAGTTTAGTCACATTATTGGAGTATATGTTAAATACTTTTATGATTAAAATTGAAAAACAATTTAGTACAAAAATTAAGAGTTTTCTTAGTGATATGGAAAATTGAGTATGATTCAAGTCTATTTAGTGAGTTTTATAAACAAAATGGAATTTTACATGAAACCATTCTATCATATTCTTCTGAAATGAATGGTAAAGCATAAAGAAAGAATAAAGTTATTTGTTGCTATTATGTTGAATTCTGGTGCTACATCTCACTGATGTGGAGACATTTTATTAACAATTTCTATGTCCTAAATAGAGGTGCCAAGTCTAAAAATAAGATCTTTAATTATGAGATATTGAAGAAAAGACAACCAACCCTATCTTATTTTAGAACTTGAGGTTGCCTGACTTATGTTATAATTTTGGATCCGAAGTGAGTTGAACTTACTAGTAGAGCTTATGAATGTGTACTTATGGGTATACAGTAAACAATAAGTTAGTGGTTGCTTCCTAGCTATTTGAGGAATTGAGACCCTCGAAGGAGTCTTATTCTTAATTCGGTTAACATCATTGTAGTTCTAATTCTTTAATGGTTTGCTAAATATCTTTAGAAATGCACCAAGTTTTTTTTAGGCAAAAATATTGTCTAGGTCATTTAAGTTATTTTAAAATAACAAGTTAGTCCTTAAGTTTTTTTTAATGCTTTGGTCCTTTATGTTAACAAACGTTTGCGTCATTGTCCTTTTTAAAAATTTTCGTTACAAAAATGCATATGTGGGACAAAAGAAACACATGTGGCATTTAACTGAGATGATGTATTATTTTATTACATTATTTATTTATTTTTTTAATTCCACGTAGATTTTAATTTAGTTTTTTACTTTTTTATTTTTTCTTGAATTTTGATTAACTCTTAATCTTCTTCCATAATTTTCCTTGTGTAAAGTCAATATCCTCTATAAAACTTTTATTGTGAACTAAACAATTCATAATTTGCAAGAAATTGAAAGATTCGCATAATTTTGAATTCTACACTTCATAACATTGAAGTTGTTGTTTGTTCTGCAAGAGGAATCTCATAAAACCAAAACAAAAACAACAAAAATGTCAGATTAAGCCAAGGGCATGGGTCAAATCTAAATTTTGCTCAGACATGTTCGTCACTTTCATAATATTTATCATATTTAACAATATTCATGAGCAAAAATCTGGAAATCACAAAAGCAATGAAATAAATTACAAATTATATACTGTTGGACTTGAATTTTCATCCTGAATTAAAATATACAGTCAAATTTATCAAACAAGTTATGGTTCATGAGAATTAGGGAAATTAGTGAACGAAATATATAATGAAAAATCGTTCGAACCGACCAAAATACACAATCAAACGCAAAACTAATTACATATTTGTGATCAACATGAAAAACCAGTTCAAATGGTATATGAGTTTGCAATTTATTGTTGAGATATTGTTGAGATTCAGAGTTTTTCCATTTTTGTGTTTATGAACTCATGAGTGTTCTTGAAATGTATTGAGATTTAGAGTTTTGAAATTCAGAAATATAAGAAACAAAAAGACAAAAGTCAAATCAACAAACTTCAATGTAAACTCATCTAAGTTAAATGCCACATATGCTCCATTTATGCCACATATGCGTTTTTGTAATGATAATTTTTAAAAAGGGCAACAACGCAAATGTTTGTTAACATAAAGAACTAAAGCGTTACAAAAAAACTTAAAAGACTAACTTGTTATTTTAAAATAACTTAAAGGACCTAGACAGTATTTTTGTCTTCTTTTTATTATTTGAAAAAACTAATACATAATCTTTTTGATCTTTTTTGTAAGTTTCTTCTAATTCAAAGGAGAACAATTGAACTCTCAATTGAAATTCTTTTTTTTTTTTGGCAAAGCAATTTTTTTAAAAAATATTTCAAACTAGGGGAATGTTTGTCGATAATAAATGCAATTTGAAATTATTCATATAAATACATACCTTTAGTGATGATCTCATGAGAAATCTTTTAAAATTTGTGACATTAAGCATCCACAGACCTTTCATCTACCATCTGATACTTCAGGTAGTGACTAACAACATACTTCTTTGCTCTAGCCTCTTCGTTATCACACTTCATTTTAAGAGCTTTCCAAACTTGTTTTGTAGTATCACATATAGTGTAATATTTATACAAATCATACGTGAGTTCATTCATAATATGGTTTTTTGTAGAGACATTCATTCTCTTTCCATAAGGAGATTTCTTTCCTCAGCTTTAAACCCTTTTCTTTAATATGTGCATCAAATTCATATTTATCATAATTAACTATTTTATTTAAGTCCAGAAATTTCTTACTAATAATTTTCTTGTTTGATACAAAAGGAACAATAGAAATGTCATCGGTCAAAACATTTGCAACATTTTTTTAAGGTTAAGAAAAATCATATTTTTTATTGTTAGCGTTTGAAGTGATTTCTTTCAAACTTGAACTGTTTGTTAGAGAAAGCAACAGAAGTATCAATAATTTCTTCAGTAGCCATGGCAACTTGAAAACATCTTAAAATTGTTGTTTTGCAATTTTGGAAAAATTGCCACTAAAGAAATTATTGAGTGGAGTCGCAAACTAGATTGCTCTGTTTAAGGTGGTTCACAATATAACGTAAAATTGTATAAGGAAAACGATCAACTATGGCGCCTCCAAGATTAAACAACTCAAATCTATGATGTATGATCACTACTTGTACAATATATAATCATTCTATAAATACATCCTCTTATGGTACAAAGACCAATAGAATATGGTATGAATATCACTTATAATATATGATAGAAAGACTAGTTATAATAATTTCTCAAACAAGAGGAAATTCAAATAATTATCCTAAGAGAATTCAATAATAGTCCTTTAATCATTCAAAATAGTTTCTTAAATAAGAGGAAACTCAAATAATTCTTCAAAGAGAATAAAAAAAGAAATACTTGATAATTTCTCAAACAAGGAGAAATTCAAATAATTCTCTAAAGAGAATTCAATAAAATATTCTAAAAAAATTAATGAGTAGAAAGAAAGTGGAAAACGTTGACACTTCAACATTTTGAAAATGCATAGTAAAGAGAGTGAGGAAGAAAAAACTCAAAAGAAGTTTTTGGTGTGTTTTGGAATTAAACATCTGTATTTCTTATATAATGAAGTAAGCTAGGTAAGGTATGTAATATAAGCAATGTGTGACTAAGAGTTTTCTGAATTAGCCCACAAAGATACATAGTTTTATAACAATGTGGTACTTAAGGAATTTATTGATACAAATATAAATGTTTTAAAAACCAAAGTTTTTATTAATAAATCTCGAATTTCAAATATCACAATTCACCCATTTTTCCATGCCATGTTTGGAGTCACTTGGTCAACATAAATATAGAGTTCTCAGAGGCTTTGAGCATCTCTTGTCTAGGGATATTTGGTTGTGGTGGAGGTTGTTTGTAGGTTTGACCTTTTTGAAAATGTTGAAAAGGCTGAAAAGTCAGAAAAACTTGGAGTGTGTTTTGTCCGATAATTGGAGGAAATAGATTCTAAGAAGCTGGAACCGAAGGAGAAAGTTCTAGGATTGGATCTTCATTTTCTATTGGAGGAGGGGAGTATCTCCTGTTGGATCACGAACGTTAAACATCATACCAGTGGCGGGGACATTACGTTGGGGGACTAATCAATTGGACTTCGATGTAACCATAATTTGCATAAAATTAGTCGAATAATAGAGTAGAAAGAAGATTGGTTGAAGCGAGTAAGTGGTGAAGACATGATTACTTTCAAGGGAAATTAAGGGAATCAATATTTGTTCCAAAAAACAAAGTCAATGTTCGATGGTGGAAAGAGAAAAAGGAGGTGTTGGGAGAACGAGATCATCTAATGCGATGGTGAAAGCTTCGAGTACGGGGGAACGTGGAGGACCTGTAAGGTTAACACTCCAACATCCAAATCAATGAACTCAGAGAGATGTAGTTTGAGAGTGAGAATGAGATATTACCTATAAAGGTTGTGTGGTGGTGCTTATATATGATCGAAGGTGAAAAGCGGTTTCGTCTACCTGTTGTGTAATGTGGGGAATCGTCTAACCAGATTTAACAGTGAATGGTGTACTAGTAGCTGAGATCAGCCTTTTGATGTGGTCTTACATGTTCCTCTGTCGGCTAAGCTGGGTCACATTGATTGGGTCTCACTGTTGAGTCTTCTTCTTTAGACATTTGACCAGTCCATAACAGTTCCAAAACAACTTCCACGTAATTAAAACTATTGTAATGTCCAACTTAAACGTTACCTTGTAAGACGAATTCAAAGTTCTAACTAACTTATAAGATATAGGTTTATGAGACATATTTTATCTTAATTAGTATTAGTTTGATATGGAAGATAACTTCTAGAAGTAAATAGAATTTAGTTCGGTTAAAGCAAATCAGTTGATAGTTGGGCAGGGCCATCAGATATAAAAGCGTGAGTTTAAACCCGCAACATCCCACTTGTTTACCTTTAAATAGTGAGTTGACTACTTGATAAAAAAATAAAAAAAATTTATAGCCATCAATTTGGTTTGTGTTTTTAGTTAAGTAATTCTCTTAATTTATTAACCTTTTCAAATGTTTGAATAAGCAACACTAACTCGGGTCAACTTTCTCAAATAACCCATTCTTCACAGCTTTCTTTTCTTCCTATATTTTAGTTTTTATTTTTGAGTTAAATATGCTTGTGATCTCCTATATTTCACTTTTAGTCTATTAAAATAATTTTTTTATAGAATGATCCTCTTAAAAAATTGCATCCACACTTTTGGTCTCTTCTACTAAAATCGTCACTAAAATCACTGTTAATTCAGTCGTTAAGTAATAAACTGTCATTAATTTTATCGTTAAGTTATAAAAATCTTCGCTAAATTACAGGAAGGACAAAAATATAAATGAAAAATTTTAAAAAAACTATTTTTTTAAAAATTTTTTAAAAAAAACTAAAACTAAAATATAAAATATTTAGTAGAACTACAAACAAATTTAACCATTTATTTTTGCATTCTACTTGATTTTTCTTTTTGAAGTTCTTAAATTAGAATGAAATAATCCTCGACCTTAAATTAAATCCCTATAAAAAGTGTCAGTTTGAAATCGATCTTGTGTAGGTGAGTTCAATTTTGACTGAAATATGCCTAATGACATTAATCAGATGTTACATTTAGAAAGAAAAAAAAAACAGCAAAAGACAATTGAAAAGATAACCATGTGATATACCACATGGCATAGATAGTGACTAAGACTTATTTTTAAAATTTTCAGTTTTTAGTTTATTTCCTCAGAAAATAATCTAATCTATTTTCTTTTTCCATGTATGTTTATATTGGAATTTTTTTTTCCTATTCATTTTACAAATTTAAGAAAAACAAATATTCGAGTTATGATTGAGACAAGGTTTAAAGCAAACTAATATTTTCAATTATTAAATAAGGATACAAAATTCACTTTAGATATTATCCTTACATACTCTATCCAAATTTGCAACCATGGCATTCAGATTTATATCTTTGTATATTTCTATCACAACAAACGACTTTCCTAGTAATCAATATGTGACTGAAACATTCTTATACAATCTTATTTGTATTTCGGAGAAGAACAAGAAATCAATGATACAAAGATAAAGAATTTTTATGATATAGAGCCGTTTGTTTTGGCTTTAAAATATTATAAATTTTTTTATTTTATTTTTTTAATTGCAAATCTAATTTTGATATTATATAATATAAATATACATTATTGAAGATCAAAACATAGTTGAAATAACAATTTTTGAAAAAAATTGTATCTCAAAAATGATTTTTATGAAAAACTATTTGAAATAGCTTCAAAATTAAGTGATTTTTTTAAATTTTGATATCCAAATTATTTTTCGATAAAATGTTGATATATCTAAAATCACGTTTTAAAAATAACTATTCAAACCAAATTTTTATTTGAAACTTTTATGAAAAGTTTATTTGTAAATTTTTTTTGAGATACAATTATGTTACACTATAAAAATCATTTTTTTAAAAAGGAAAAACAAACGGCCCCATAGTAGTATGAATTTAAGATGGGATTGAGCGGAAGTAGATCGTCAAGGTTAGTATTTTAAAAAAGTATAAAAATAAGAATGAATGAAGAATAAAACTTGTACCTGCACGTGGTGAAGTCTATATATCAGGAGCAGTTAAAACCTTTTTCATTTGAACGAATGTCAGATGCAAAAGACCGCTCAGTTGAATCTGACAGTTGATGATGGGCACGCAAACCAAATCAGATACATGGCTTTTGGAAATAGTCTACCTTTTCTTGCTAAAAAATATTAAAAGATTGACTTCTCCAATGCTAGTTAGGGGGAGCCTTAAATGATTGGCTAAGTGTCTGTGAATGTTTTGCTCAGGTAGTTCTTGTCCTCCGTGAATGATTTTTCGACACCCTTTATATAGGTCCATTCTTCCCCCAACAATCATGACGAATATTTTCATCTTCCTTCTTGCATTCATGACCCAGAAACCTTCTCTGTTTAATCATTTAACTCCTTTTCTCAATAACTTGTAAGGTTTTTTTTTCATAATTGTGTTGTTATGACCCTTCATCTTCCAAGACCGTTTCTAGATGATGTCCCTACACCGATGATGACCTCGGTCTATCAGGGGTCACAACCCAAAAACATGAGGACTTCTAGCTCTCTCTATTACTCGGCAAGGTCGGTTTCTAGTTCTGACTACGACCCGACTTTCATCTGAACCATCCCTATTTCATCATAGACTTCTTCCGACTTTATACATCGACTGGTAAAATAATTTTCGGGATGAACATAAGCCCTCTGAGCATGAAGTATAAAAAAATTGAAATGTTCGAAAAAAAGAAGCCTGGAAATTTTATTTTCATCGAGGATCCAGATATTCCTCGGCCCTATCATGTCGTTGTACCCGTCTTTAGCGACGTGGTCAATTGTGGCAGATGTGGGAGCGTATCTTCACCAAATTCCCTCTTTCTTCCAAAATGATGATTTTTATGGGGAATTGATCCTTTTCAGTAATCTAAAACGCTTCACATTTTAGAGTTGTTTAAAAAGGGACTACTCCCCCTAATTAAAGTCACCTCTTCCTCTTCTTGCTAATCATCAATTGAAGTAACTTATTTCTTTTTCAATGCGATTTTAGAGCTTCCATCTGTTCTTCAAAATCAGTTATGTTTATTTTTATCTCTCTGTCTGCATTCTTTTCTTTTAAGCAATGACTATTGTTCGTGAATTTAACAATAATGCAAATGTATTAAGAACCCTAAGTATTCTAGAAGGGAAAAGTCTTTGTGACTTTTGTATGAGAGGATGTAGGGATACCCTGAACAAAGATGACTTTAATCATATTGTAAAGGAAGCTTATGTCGATATTTCCTCCTCTTTTAGCGATTATGATTCTGAATCTTCGTCATCATGTTCATTAGTATAAGTGTTGATAGAGGTTGTTAATTCCTTTGATCAAGAAGTGATGAGTTCCGACCACGGTTCCATTGATGAAGTAGGGATCACTAAACTCCAATCTTTGAAGAATATCTCCTCTACTGGAAACGAGGATGATGTTGTTTTGGATCCCTACATCCCAGGGGAACGTGTTTGCATAGTTTGTCCTAGAGGAGTCAAAGACGAGTATTTCCACTTCTACGCTGATGTATTAGAGGATTTTATAATCCATATACTCTTTACCGATTTCAAGTCCGATATGTTAAGAACCCTAAACACTACCCTTCCCAACTTTGCCCCGATAGTTGGGGGTTTATCAAGACTTTCGAGAGAATCTATGAGGCCATAAACATAGAGCCCACCATAGGCTTGTTTTTCTCCTTTTTTGAAATCAAAGGTGTTAAGAAGGGTGGTTGGGTCACAATTAGTGGCCTTCCTGACAAGAGTTTTCTTCAAGTTTACACTACCAATTATAAGGGTTTCAAGGACTGATTTCTTCGAGTTAGGTTTGGACCGAGATGTCCTCAAGTAATGTATGCATTAGACATATCTCACTGTTTTTCCATCTATTGGATTAGAAACTCACTTCCGGTATCTGGATTTGATTTCGATAAGCTAAATGCTCTAGAAATCAAGTCTTTGACCATATTAGATTCATTTCGTATGATGAAGGTTCAGGATCTACTGCCATTACCCGAAGAACAAGTTCTTCATTTTCTAGGTAATACTCATTTATTTTCTTTTTGCGTTATTCATTGTATTACACTTCACTCTCTTAATTCCTTCCCTATCTTTTTTGTAGAAAATATGATTGACTTGTCCGTGAAGGAGTAGAAAAAGATGATATTGAAAGCCCGAACGACGAGAAGAGTAGTCACCCAACTTGCTGGTTAGTCAGACCTGTCTGGTGTAGAAATCCGGATATTGAAGAAGAGAAAGGTAGCCCCGAGAAAAATAGACCCAAGTATTTTTTTATCCCCATGTCTCTACCATCCCGCCACTAGAAGACTCTTGTCTGAACTCCCCAAAGAAAATAAAAAATTTGATGAGTGATGAGGTTTTCAGAGCCGATTGGGAAATTTCATCTTTGATGCGAGAGGCTGGTGGTAGCGACCAAGCCAAACCACCTAATGAGTTCAAATTATGGAGTAACAACTTTGATTGATTGAGATTCCTATATGACCATTTTAATGCCACGGAAAATGTAAACAAGGCGAAGATAATAGGTCGGCAGAAGCTGATCTAAAACATCAGTTCTTATTTGATAAGATATGTTGTCCTGACACAAGGATTGTTTGAATTCGGGGATGATTACGAGCATAATGAAATTAAGCTCAACAGGAGATCAATAAGCTAAAGAAATAACAAAAGATGCAAACGGATATAATATCCGACCTGGAGAAGCAATTGTTGAATGAGAAACTAAAGAGGGAAAAGTTAGAAGTTGAGAACTAAGAACTGCAGTCCACTGTCACCAAGCAATCTGCGGAGATGACATTAACTCGGGATTCGAATGACCAATTGCAAAAAGCCTTAGAGAAAGCTCATATTTACATTTTTTATGTAGGTGATGAGGCTATAGACAGGGCAAAGGCTCAAGTTTTGTGTCTTCACCACGGGCTTGACTTGTCTGAGATAGACTTTTTCAAAGTTGTGATGGATGGCCTTCTCATGGATATGGAAGAAACTGAGCCTTATCTTGCTGATGATCTGTCCAAGGAAGACCGTGCTGATGACATTAACCTCGAAGTTTTTGATGAAGGCAATAATGAACAATAATGTCCTTTCTATTCCTTTTTTGCCAGTCATCCATTAGGGTGCATTTTGTGACGTTTTTAAGCATGTTGTCCATTTTGTTTTATATCTGAATTCAGTTGTGATTTGTAACATCTATGATAATCTTTGTATTTTTTCCATGTTACTAGTTATCCTCTTTTTAATTTGATCGTTATAATTGGTTTTCTGAGGTCAATTCAGATATTTCTATTTTGATAGACCACTCAGGTACCTTTACTAAATATACCTCGAAGCACTTATAAGACCTCGATTAGTTCATAACTCAAAGACCCCAATTATGATAGGTCTTTGTTAATTTGAATTCGGTTAGACCAGATGTTTCGATTCACTTAGCCAGGCCGTAACCGATTAAGCCAGAGGTTTCAATTAACTTGGACTTAAGTTAGGCCAGAGGTTTCAATTTGCTTATCTCAGCAGCAGCCGATTATGCTAGAGGTTTCAATTAACTTAGACTTCATTTAAGCCAGAGGTTTCAATTTTCTTAGCTCGACTACAACCAATTATGTTAGAGGTTTCAATTAACTTAGACTTCAGTTATGCCATAGGTTTCAATTTACTTAGCCTGGCCGCAACCAATTATGCCAGAGGTTTCAATTAACTTGGACTTCTGTTAGGCCAGAGGTTTTAATTTACTTATCCTAGCCGCAGCTAATTATGCCGGAGGTTTCAATTAACTTGGACTTCAATTAGGCCAGAGGTTTCAATTCACTTAACCCGACCATAGCCGATTATGCCATAGGTTTCAATTAACTTGGACTTCATTTAGGCCATAAGTTTCAATTCATTTAGCCCGACCACATCTGATTATGCAAGAGGTTTCAATTAACTTGGAATTCAGTTAAGCCAGAGGTTTCGATTTACTTAGCTCGACCACAACCAATTATGCCGGAGGTTTCAGCCCATGGATTTTTACTCACTAGCTCGGGACTTAATGTCGAATCATGTCCCAGGAGTGTTTTGCCTTCTTTATAAATTTACAATACAATTGTTTTAACTATGGGTGTCTCATTAAAAATCTTTGTCCTTGCATGGGAAAAAAGTGTTTTACCACAATTTTATTCATGATGTTTATTACATAGTCTAGATAAAATAAAACGCAAGGTTAGTTATATTTCATGCCCTAGGTATTTCAACACCCTCTAGACTTTCTAATTTATAAGCCCCATTATGCAACTTCTGCCGCATACGAAAATGTCCTTCCCAATTAAGAGCTAATTTTCCTTTCTTCTTAGCGCCCGTCATCTTTTTCAACACCAGATCTCCTTTGTAAAATCCTCTTTTCCTTAATTTGATATTAAACCTTCTAGCAATTCTTTGTGTGACTACAAACTCCCTTATGTGGGCTGTGTAACACCCCCTTTCTATACCCTCAATAATAATAATAAAAAAATATATAATTAAATCATTTAAGCACTAGGTAAAAGTTTCATCAGAGTTTAATTAATACATGATATAAAAGAGGTATGTCACATTATCATGAAGTCAAACATCTACAACACCTGCTCAAATGGATATGCAACAATGGGTAATTCACAACTGAAGAACATAGTTCTAAAACTCACACCTCAATATTTAGAATAAAGCGGAAACTTCTAAACATTGAATCAATACATTCATATAAACATATATACATCATTCAGTTAATTCATATGTACAACATCCATTATCAGATACATACGCAGATGTATCACAAAAGAAAATCAAAGCAAAGTATCTCCAAAAAGAACCAAAGGCTCCCTAACTACCCAGATGTTACATATCAGAGCCATCGACCAAAAATAATGAAGACCTGCTTCACAAAAAGAACCTCCAGCAATCCTACTCTGCAATGCCTCATAGAGCATTAGGAAACAGCAGAAGGGTGAGAAACAATATCATAACAGTCAATACATATATTTATATATATCTATATACATACATGAGATTAATACAATTCAGATTCTCACCACAATTCATCATATACCTCACAATGTATATTCACACAATCAAGCACAATCATCAAATCATACATCTATACACACTCATCATTTCCACATAAACATCTAGAATTATGTTCAATTCACTCCATGCATCATATAAAGATGACCAATGCAACTCATAGAGACCGACTCACGACTCTATGCAGATGCAAATGCGGTACCGACTCAATTCAGCAGATTCTCCAAGGAATCAACATCGCTAGGATGTACATCATGATGCCTTTATGCAAAATGACTCACAACATTACTCTACATGCATACATATTCGCAAATATATCACTATGCATATTCACAATATACTTATACTCCATAAAACACACATACTCTTCATTTCAACACATACCATTCCATATAAGGCATATATTTTTCACAATCAAAGTTCCACATTCTAGGATTCACGCCTTGCGGCTACCCATACATATCATACCACACGACACACAAAACTATTCAATTCGATAAGGATTAAACATAACTGAACAAAGAAATCCGCATAAAAAGGGAAAACACAGAAAATAGGAAAATGCTGTCGCATTCGCAAACCTTCGCCTGGCGAAGCCTCTGGCGAACCTTCGCTACTTAGTTCGCCGGGCGAACTTGCCAGCGAAGACCACTAGGATTTATTCTGGAATTACTCGCTAGCACTCGCCTGCGCACTCGCCTGGCGAACCTTCGCCACACTCATTCGCCTGGCGAACCTTCGCCACACTCATTCGCCTGGCGAACTTGCCAACGAAGACAGGGTGGATGCTTCTGACTTAGTTCGCTGCCGTTCGCTGGGCTTCGCCCGACGAAGCTTCGCTGTCGTTCGCCTGGCGAGCCTGCGAACTCAGAACTTCCATGGCTGTCCAAAGCTCAAACCTCACAAACCGACCGATTCCAAAACCAAACAACCCCAGTAAGTTCAACCCAATAACATATCCTACTCCATTCATTCTCGATTCTAACCGGTTAAAACCACGTTCTACCGATTAAATCCTAATGTTGCCCTAAGATGGAAATGAGTAGAAACTCTTCTCAATCCAACATCAAACGATCAACAGCATACATAATCATACACATTAACAGTATAATAGAGTTTCACACCCTTACCCGATTGATCGAAAGCTTGGATGTTGATCCTTGATGAAATCCTAGGCTTTCCTCTTCTTTCTCCTCTTTCTCCTCTTTCTCTTCTCTCTTCTTTCTTTCCCTTGTTTTTCCACTAATGTTTCTATCTATTCCTTTTTCTCTCTTATCTCATGTTCTATTTTCTTTCCTCTCCATTTCTTTCCAAACACTTACCAATTAATTCACACACAATAATCCACTTAACACTTAATACTAAATGTCTAAAATACCCTTTACTCTATTTTTCCCGAAAACTCTCCGAATCGGTAAAATAGCACAATATTGAAATTAAACATATCAACACATAAATTTCACAATTAAAATACCAATTATCCAAATGAATTAAAAAGGACTCAACAAAAATGGGAAATTCAGAATTTGGGGCGTTACAACTCTCCCCCACTTTAGAAATTTTCGTCCTCGAAAATATTACCTGATTCAAACTACTCTGGATGCGACTCTCGCATCTTGCTCTCCAATTCCCAAGTCATATTGCCCTCTGCAGCACCTCCCCAGGCTACTTTCACGAGTGCAATATCCTTGCCCCTTAGCTTCTTAACTTCACGATCCAAAATACTAATCGGTAAAACCTCAATCGTAAGGTTATCTCTTACTTCAACCTCGTCCATAGGAATAACATGTGACGGATCCGGAACATACTTCCGAAGTTGCGAAACATGGAACACATCATGCAAATTCGAAAGGTTCGGAGGCAACGCCACACGATACGCCACAACACCCACACGTGCAATAATCTGATACGGACCAATAAAATGAGAAGTTAACTTTTTCGACTTCAAGGCACGACCCACTCCCGTAACCGGTGTAACTCTCAAAAAGACATGGCCGCCTTCTTGAAACTCAAGGTCCTTCCTCCTCTTATCATGGTAACTCTTCTGCCTACTCTGAGAAGCTCTCATCTTTTCCCGAATAAACTTCACCTTTTCCGTCGTCTGTTGTACCATCTCCGGTCCAACTACCGACCTCTCACCCATCTCATGCCAACACAAAGGTGTTCGACATCTCCGGTCGTATAAAGCCCGAATGGTGCCATACCAATGCTCGACTGAAAACTGTTATTATAAGTGAATTCAATCAACGTCAAATAACCATCCCAAGCACCACCTTGTTCCAGCACACAAGCACGCAACAAATCTTCTAACGACTAAATTATCTTGTCGGTTTGACCGTCCGTCTGCAGATGGTAAGCTGAACTCAACCTCAACTTAGAACCCAAGGCACCTTGCAAACTTTCCCAAAATCTTGAAGTGAATCTAGGATCTCTATCTGACACAATACTCTTAGAAACTCCGTGCAACTTTACAACCACGCGAACATAAATCTCGGCTAATTTCTCCAAAGGATAACTAATATCAATCGGAATTAAGTGGGCAGATTTAGTAAGTCTATCAACAATCACCCAAATAGCATTATGACTTCTTTGCATATTCGACAATCCCGTAACAAAATCCATCGATATGCTATCCCATTTCCATTCCGGAATATCCAACAGTTGCATCAATCCACTAGGTTTCTGATGTTCCACCTTCGACTTTTGACACGTCAAACACGAATAAACAAAATGAGCAACATCTCGCTTTAGTCCGGACCACCAAAAGACCTTTTTCAAATCTTGGTACATTTTATTCGCTCCCGGATGAATACTCAAGTTACTCCGATGACCTTCTTCCAATATCATCTTCTTCAACTCCACATCGTCGGAAATGCAAATACGACCACGGAATCTCAAAACACCAAATTCATCAACCTTGAAATCTTCATTCTCATTCATCATCAAATCAACGAACTTTAAATCCAATTTTTGTTTTTCAAAAACGGTCGCAAGAAAATCATTCGTAATATGAAGCATACCAAGTCTCACACTTCTCGGAGTCACTTCACAAACCAAACTCAAATCTCTAAAACTCTCCAACAATTCCCATTCTCTTATCATCAACGTTGACATATGAACCAACTTTCGACTTAAAGCATCGGCTACTACGTTTGCCTTACCCAGATGGTAATTCAAACCAAAATCGTAGTCTTTCAAAAACTCTAGCCATCTCCTTTGTCTCATGTTCAACTCTTTCTGGTCAAATAAATATTTCAAACTCTTGTGGTCGCTAAAAACCTCAAATCTTGCACCATAAAGATAATGCCTCCAAATTTTCAAAACGAACACCACGGCTGCTAACTCCAAATCATGCGTAGGGTAGTTCTTCTCATGCACTCTCAATTGTCTTGAAGCATAAGCCACAACTTTCCCATCTTGCATTAAAACACCACCTAAACCAGATAAAGAAGCATCGCAATAAACCACAAATGACTCCGTCGGATTCGGTAAAATCAAAACCGGCGCCGTTGTCAACCTTCTCTTAAGCTCAACAAAACACTCCTCACAATCAATATCCCAAACAAAAGCCTTTCCCTTACAATTCAATTGAGTCAACGGAAGTGCCAACTTCGAAAATCCTTCAATAAACCTCCGATAATAACCGGCTAATCCCAAAAAGCTTCGAATCTCCGTAACTGACTTAGGAACTTCCCACTGCATTACCGCATCAATCTTGGATGGGTCAACACTAATACCATTTCCAGAAATAATATGTCCAAGAAAACTCACCTCCGATAACCAAAACTCGCACTTTGACAACTTGGCATACAATTGCTTCTCTTTCAAAATCTGCAACACAATCCTCAAATGCCCCTCATGCTCTTCTTGAGACTTAGAATAAATCAAGATGTCGTCGATGAACACCACCACAAAACGATCTAACTGCTCATGAAAAATACGATTCATATATTCCATGAACACACCTGGCGCGTTAGAAACTCCGAACGGCATCACCGTATACTCATAGTGACCATATCGTGTCCTAAAGGCCGTCTTTGAAACATCTTCTTCTTTCACCCGAATCTGGTGATAACCCGATCTCAAGTCAATCTTACTAAAAACACGGGCTCCAACCAATTGATCCATCAAATCGTCTATTCTTGGAAGCGGATACCTATTCTTAATCGTCACTTTATTCAACTTCCGATAATCAATACACAACCGCATGCTTCCATCTTTCTTCTTTACTAACAATACCGGCGCACCCCAAGGAGAAACACTTGGTCTTACAAATCTCTTATCCAACAAGTCATTCAACTGCCTCTTTAACTCTACCAATTCCGATGCCGACATACGATACGGTGCCATCGAAATCGGTCTAGTACCCGGAACTAGATCAATAGAAAACTCAATCTCTCTCTCCGGCGGCACATCCTTAATATCTCCCGGAAACACTTCTGGAAATTCTCACACTACGGGAAACACTTCCAGTTCCACTTTACCCTCTACCGACAAGGACGCAAACAAACCAAACAACTGAGCTTCGTCCGCTAAAAGTTTCTTCAACTCTTTAGTGGATAGAAAACTCTCACTTCCATCATCTTCCAAATAAGGAAATCTTACCAACTTGTGATAGCAATCCAGATGAACCTTATTATATTGCAACCAATTCATACCCAAAATCACATCCAAATTGTCCAACAGCAAACACACTAAATCCATAATGAAGTCTTTACCATACATGGTCAAAGGACAACTTATGCATACCAAGGAAGTAGTTACCGACCCCGAAGCGGGAGTCTCAATAACCATGCCACCACTCAAAGAAACCATGCACAAATCCAAACGTTTGGCAAACTCAAGAGAAATGAACGTATGAGTCGCTCCAGTATCAATAATAGCAACTAAAGGTACATTATTAATAAAGCATGTACCTTTAATCAAACGATCCGCATTAGTAGTGTCTGCACCGGCTAACGCAAATACCTTTCCGCCTGCTGGAGCTTGCTTCGACTTAGTACAATTGGGCTTAATGTGACCCACTTCGCCATAGTTGTAGCATCTCACCACGTTCCTTCTACAATCCGAAGTGGCATGTCCAGGAACCCCACAGTTAGCACACTTCTCCACAGTTTTTCCACAGTCAAAGGACTTGTGGCCCATTACGCCACACTTGAAACATTTAATCGCACTAGAACCTCCACCGGGCTTCCTATCGAAGTTTTCCCTATGCTTGCCTTTATCAGCAGGCGTCATATAAGGTCCACTACTTACTGGTTGCTTCCCTCTCTTCTCATTCAAACTCTTATAGTGAGTGGAACGAGCTTTACTATCTTCTTCAAAGATTCTACAGCATTCGGTCAAATCCGAAAATCTCCTAATCCTCTAATAACCTACCGCTTGCTTGATCTCAGGGCGCAAGCCATTCTCATACTTAATACATTTGGAAAATTCCGCCGTCACCGCATCATAGTGAGGATGAAACTTCACTAACTCTGTGAACTTAGCCGTGTAGTCTGTCACATACATGTTGCCTTGTTTCAATTCCAGGAACTCCATCTTCTTCTTTCCCTTCACACTCTCGGGATAATACTTCCTCAAAAATTCGGTGTGAAAAAGATTCCAAGTGATTCCCTCATTGTCTATTTCAAGAACTTGCCTCATACTGACCCATCAGTCATCGGCTTCTTCTCTCAGCATGTGAGTCCCAAGTCTCACCTTGTTACCTTCAGCATAATTCATAACCCTAAAGATCCTCTCGATCTCCTTTAACCAAATCTGAGCACCGTCCGGATCAAATCTTCCCTTGAATACCGGTGGTTGGTTCTTTCTAAACTCATCGTTCGCATTCACATTCGGTGCGCCTTGCACCGCCCTAGCCATAGCTTCCAACACCGCAACCATAGCATTGTCATTATGACCAGCCATATTCTGAGGATTCCCAAAAATAACAGAGTTAAACAACCGTTCAACCAACATAACAATAAGACAGACACAACTGACTCAACGCTGGCTCTGATACCACTTAATGTAACACCCCCTTTCTATACCCTCAATAATAATAAAAAAAAAATAATTAAATCATTTAAGCACTAGGTAAAAGTTTCATCAGAGTTTAATTAATACATGATATAAAAGAGGTATGTCACATTATCATGAAGTCAAACATCTACAACACCTGCTCAAATGGATATGCAACAATGGGTAATTCACAACTGAAAAACATAGTTCTAAAACTCACACCTCAATATTTAGAATAAAGCGGAAACTTCTAAACATTGAATCAATACATTCATATAAACATATATACATCATTCAGTTAATTCATATGTACAACATCCATTATCAGATACATACGCAGATGTATCACAAAAGAAAATCAAAGCAAAGTATCCCCAAAAAGAACCAAAGGCTCCCTAACTACCCAGATGTTACATATCAGAGCCATCGACCAAAAATAATGAAGACCTGCTTCACAAAAATAACCTCCATAAATCCTACTCTGCAATGCCTCATAGAGCATTAAGAAACAGCAGAAGGGTGAGAAACAATATCATAACAGTCAATACATATATTTATATATATTTATATACATACATGAGATTAATACAATTCGGATTCTCACCACAATTCATCATATACCTCACAATGTATATTCACACAATCAAGCACAATCATCAAATCATACATCTATACACACTCATCATTTCCACATAAACATCTAGAATTATGTTCAATTCACTCCATGCATCATATAAAGATGACCAATGCAACTCATAGAGACCGACTCACGACTCTATGCAGATGCAAATGCGGTACCGACTCAATTCAGCAGATTCTCCAAGGAATCAACATCGCTAGGATGTACATCATGATGCCTTTATGAAAAATGACTCACAACATTACTCTACATGCATACATATTCGCAAATATATCACTATGCATATTCACAATATACTTATACTCCATAAAACACACATACTCTTCATTTCAACACATACCATTCCATATAAGGCATATATTTTTCATAATCAAAGTTCCACATTCTAGGATTCACGCCTTGCGGCTACCCATACATATCATACCACACGACACACAAAACTATTCAATTCGATAAGGATTAAACATAATTGAACAAAGAAATCCGCATAAAAAGGGAAAACACAGAAAATAGGAAAATGTTGTCGCATTCGCACACCTTCGCCTGACGAAGCCTCTGGCGAACCATCGCTACTTAGTTCGCCGGGCGAACTTGCCAGTGAAGACCACTGGGATTTATTCTGGAATTACTCACTAGCACTCGCCTGCGCACTCGCCTGGCGAACCTTCGCCACACTCATTCGCCTGGCGAACTTGCCAACGAAGACAGGGTGGATGCTTCTGACTTAGTTCGCTGCCGTTCGCTGGGCTTCGCCTGCGAACTCAGAACTTCCATGGCTGTCCAAAGCTCAAACCTCACAAACCGACCGATTCCAAAACCAAACAACCCCAGTAAGTTCAACCCAATAACATATCCTACTCCATTCATTCTCGATTCTAACCGGTTAAAACCGCGTTCTACCGATTAAATCCTAATGTTGCCCTAAGATGGAAATGAGTAGAAACTCTTCTCAATCCAACATCAAACGATCAACAACATACATAATCATACACATTAACAGTATAATAGAGTTTCACACCCTTACCCGATTGATCGAAAGCTTGGATGTTGATCCTTGATGAAATCCTAGGTTTTCCTCTTCTTTCTCCTCTTTCTCTTCTCTCTTCTTTCTTTCCCTTGTTTTTCCACTAATGTTTCTATCTATTCCTTTTTCTCTCTTATCTCATGTTCTATTTTCTTTCCTCTCCATTTCTTTCCAAACACTTACCAATTAATTCACACACAATAATCCACTTAACACTTAATACTAAATGTCTAAAATACCCTTTACTCTATTTTCCCCGAAAACTCTCCGAATCGGTAAAATAGCAAAATATTGAAATTAAACATATCAACACATAAATTTCACTATTAAAATACCAATTATCCAAATGAATTAAAAAGGACTCAACAAAAATGGGAAATTCAGAATTTGGGGTGTTACAGGCTGCTTCCCTGACTTTGACCAATAGGTCTGCAGAATTATCCAGACCGCCTGAGTTGGCATTTTCATCAAAAGCGATGCGCCTCCAAGTCGGAGTGTTTATTTCCATCGCTATCATTACATCAGCTCCGTAAATCATATTGAAAGGAGTTTCCCAAGTAGTTGAATGAGATGTAATATGATAAACCGATTTTGCTTTAGGATGTTCCACTTAAATAAACCGATTTTGTATGCCCAAATCCCTACAAAACTTTACTACTGATGAACTAGTGAACTGTGTGTCTTTGTCTGAAACAATGACCCCGGGAAGGTTGAAACGACATATTATGATTTTCCAATAAAACCGGCGTACCCTTTTCGCTGTGATTCACGCCACTGATTTTGCTTCCACCCATTTAGTGAAATAATCAACATCTACTATTGAGAACTTTAGTTGTCCGACGTTAACAGAAACATGCCTATAATATCTCTCCTCTATTGGTAGAACAACCATGGTGAAAACACCAAATCAAATAATTCAATAGGAAAATGGATGAAGTAGGCGAACACTTGACGTTTCTCACATCAGCTTACGAACTGTGCGCAATTTTGAAGCATGCTCGGCCAGTAATACCCTGCTTTAAGTATTTTTCTCGACAATGCTCTTCCTCCGATGTGACATCCACACACTCCTTCGTGGACTTCTTTCCTGACTAGCTCATTATCCTCTTCTGAAATTCACCTTAACATAGGATTTGATCTTCCGATCTTATATAATTGACAAACAACTATAAGGTACCTAATCGATATCCTTTTAGTGCGTCTAGCTTCAATCTCTTCTTCTGGTAGCTCATCCTGGATCAAATATTGAACAATAGGTACCATCCAAGCACTTGCACTATCTAATGTCATAACTTCCTCAACCTTTGTACTTGGTGCTTCCCGTGTCTCTTGAATTACCGTATTGTTTAAACCAGAACCTCAGTGCTTGCTAACTTGGCCAAGAGGTCAGGTCGGACATTCTCCTCTCTAGGAATGTGGTTTATCTGAAATTCCACAAATGCCTGAGACATCTTGAGAGCTTTTTGCATGTATCTGAATAACGACATATCTTTCGTCTAAAACTCTCCTATGGCTTAGCTGGCAATTAACTAGGAGTAAGTTTGGACAAGCATGTGTGTTACTCCAACCTCTTTTTCCAACCTCATACCTGCAATTAAAGCTTCATATTCTGCCTGGTTATTGCTAGCTTGAAAATTAAAACAAAAAGAATATTCCAAGACCAAGTCACTTGTGTCCTCCAATACTATCTCGGCTCCGCTTTCTTTAAGATTAGAGGATACATCCATAGATAGACTCCATCGAGATGACAACTCTTTCGCGACTGTGGCACTCATTTTGACTAAGAAATTGGCAAGCACTTGAGATTTTTCAATCTATGTGAGGAAGTGGGTAAGTATCTTTGGTACATGCCTTGTTTAAGTCAGTGAAATTCACACACATCCACCATTTTCCCTATTTCTTTGTTACCATCACTATATTATCCAACCAAATTGGGTACTTATTTTCCTAAATGAAACCGACCTTCACAAGCTTCCCACTTCCATCTTCTATCGCTCTTCTCTTCGTTGTCCTTCCGTTTTCTATGAGACATTGGATTAATGGTTGGATCTAGTGTTAGATGTTGACAAACTATGTTTGGATTTATTTCGGGCATGTCAGCCGATTTCCATGCGAACAAATCTATATTCTCTTTAAGTATTCTTATGATCTCGGCTTCCTCCTCCGAGGACAAGTTATAACCAATTTTAGTCATTTGGGACTTGAGCATCTATCTATACCCTTTTCACATCCTTGTTGGGTGTCAGACTATCTTTTGCTGGGTCCTCTCACGAGTCAATATCAACTAGATTCATCTTTAAATGATCGTCTCTTATTGGCTCATCAGCTTGAGCTTTCTTTTTTAGTTTCAGATTGTCTTTATAACATTCCCTTGCTAATCCTCAATCACCTATTATTACCCCTACACGGCCATCTTCGAGAGGATATTTAAGCGTGTGGTATAAAGTAGATACTGCCACCTCCAATACATTGAGTGATGGTCTGCCAACAATAATTTTATACGGAGATGCGACATTGACATTCAAGTATCTAACCTTGACACTTTTCACGTTGTTACCACCACCAAAAGTTTTTATCATGGGTAGATGTCCTAAAACCTGCACCATTTCTCCGGAGAAACCGACCAAAGTACCTTTAAAAGGTTACAACTTGGTGATAACAAAATTCATCCCTTTGAATGCATCCCAAAATAAAACATCAGCGGAACAGTCCGAATCTATTAAGACTCGCCTCACACACCAGTTATGGATTTGTACTTTGATTACCATTGGGTCATTTTCATGAGCCAATATTCCATCAACATCTTTTATGGAGAAACTGATTACGGCCGAGTTTTCATCTTCTTCAAAAAGCGACTTCTGTCTGACATGCATCACTGCCCGGGCATAAATTTTCCTGGATAAACTGGTCTCTCCTCCTCCTTCAAATCCCCAACAATGGTGTTCAATGTATGATGGAGATTCTCCGCCCCTGAGAGCATTTTGATTGGATCTGGTAGCAGAGGTGGATCATTTCGGCTAGGAGATGATCCAGACATCGTAGAGCTAGGATATTAGCGATTTTTGATGATGACTCTTTGTGCGGCTTGGGAAAATTTTACCAGGATCCCACAGTGGGCACTAAATGTTCTTACTAAAAAGACTAAAAGGTAGACTTCGTCGATGCTAGTCTGGGAGAGCCTTAAATGATTGGTTAAGTGTCTGCGAATGTTTTTCTCAAGTAGGTTTTGTCCTCCGTGAATGATTTTCTGACACCTTTTATATAGGGTCATCCTTCCCCCCAACAATCATAACGAATATTTTCCTCTTCCTTCCTGCATTCATGGCCCAGAAACCTCCGCAGTTTAATCATTTAACTCCCTTTCTTAATCGCTTGTAACATTTTTTTCATAATTGTGCTGCTATGACCCTTCATCCTCTGAGACCGCTTCCAGATGATGTCCCTACATCGATGATGACCTCGGTCTATCGGGGCTCACAACCCAGCAACATGACGACTTCTAGATCTGTCTATTACTCGACAAGGTCGGGTTCTAGTTTTGGCTACTACCCGACATTCACTTGAACCATCCCTATTTCATCTAGACTTCTTCTGATTTTATACATTGACTAGTTAAACTAGTTTTCGAGATGTACACTACCTATTTTCGTTCTACTTATGAAAGCATTCTAGATTGATCGTTCGAGTTGGAATATTCTTATTGAGTCATTAGGATGAAGGTTGTTTGGAGGTTTGATCTTGTAAAACTAGTTTAGTAGACTAAAAAGTTAGAAGGACCTAAAATATGCTCTAACCGATAATCAGAGGAACATGATTCTAAGCAGTTGGAACAGAAGGAGGAGTTACTAGGACTGAATTGTCTTCTATTGTTGGAGGAAAGGGAGACTTTCTCGATGGATCAAAAGTGTTAACCATCGTAATAGTGGCAACAACATTATGTTGGACGACTACTTGATTGGACTTTAGTGTTGTCATAATTTACATAAAATTGGCCGAATGGTAGAGTAGAAAGAAGAACAGTTGAAGCAGATGAGCGGTGAAAATGAAATGATTTTTACATGAATTTTAGGGAATCAATACTCATTCTCACAAACGGTGTCACTGCTCTATGGTGGAACGAGAAAAATGAGGTGTTGGTAGAACAAGATTTTCTGGTGCGATGGAGAAAGCTTCAGGTACGGTGGAGCGGAGAGGACCTGCATGGTTATCCCTTCAACATTAAACCAGTGAAGTTAGGGAAATGTAGTTTGAGAGTGAGAATGAGATCATACATGTAAATAACATGTGGTGGATCTTATATATGATCGACGATTAAAAACACTTTCGTCCACCACATCATATAATACAGGGAGTCGTTTGATCGGATTTAACGGTACACAGTATACTAATAGTTGAGATTAAGTATCTAATCTTTTAATGAAGTCTTACATGTTTATCTACTAAGTTGGGTCTTTTTAATTTGACTTTAAAATTGAATCTTCTTCCTTAGATATTTGCTCGGCCAGTTGACATGCATTTAAGACTACCATAATGTTTCATGACTGAATTCAAAGTTTTAACTAACTCATAAAATATATGTATATGTGACACATTTTATTTTAATATATAATTATTATTAATATGTTATTTTAGATATTTTAAAAAATATTTTAAAAAATCTATTTTTTTAAAATTAAAATAAACAAGCTATATTAATATAGCACATATGCATTAAATGTTTTTTTTTTCTTATAACAAGTGGGAGTGTGAAATCCATCCATCTTTTGTTAATGAGTTCAACTTTGACTGAAATAATTCTAATGACATTAATCAGATGTTACGTCTAAGAAAAACCATCAAAAGACAATTGAAAAGATAACCATGTGACATACAACATGGCATATTAAGTGACTAAGACTTATCAGAAAAAGTTATAATTTTTAGTTTATCGCCTCAGAAAAGAATCTAATCTATTTTCTTTTCCCATGTATACTTACATGGAAATATTTTTGTATTTTTATTTTGCAAATTTAAGAAAAACAAATATTTGAGTTATGATTGAGACTAGGTTTAAAGCAAACTGGATATTTCCAATTATTAAGGATACAAAATTGATTTTATATATGTCGTTAGCCATACTCTATCCATATTTGCGACCACAGAAACTTGTATTATATATTTATATATTTCTGTCACAACACACCTTTCCTTGTATTCAATATGTAACATAGACATTCTTATACAAAATTATTTATATTCGGAGTGAAATAAGAAATAAGTGATACAAAAATAAAAAGTTTTTCTGATATGGTAGTACGAATTTACGATGCAGTTGAGCAGATATAGAGAAGGGAGAATAAATAATAGTTGTAGCGATGCCGATTAAAACTTCTCTTGTTTGACTCAACGTAAGACTCAAGAGACCGTTTTATTTGCGTTCTGTTGTAATATGTTTTCAAATCTCAAGTGAAAAAAGAGAAGGAAAAAAACATTTTGATAACGAAGGATTTTCAGGTTTGTTCGTGAATTTGTTTGTTAATGAGTAATACCTTGGACTATTAATGTTTTGTTTGTTATAAATATAATTTTCTCTCATTTATTAGATACAAGTTATGTAAGGTAGAAATTCTAGTGAGACACAAATGGTAAAATTCTTTAGAATTATATTCTAGGGATTTTGATAGTCTTTTGAAGTTATCAAAGAGATTGATAAACACTTTAAACACCTTAGATTTGTATGATTCTAATATTGAAAGTTAGAGAAATTGCGAAAGAGTTGGATAGAAAATATGATTTGTTCTTGGAAACTCTTAAGGATATTTTCTTGTAACTCATTGCAACCGCTTGTTAAAACTTTTGAAGTATAGTGAATTTTTGAGTTGTTCTATCTCCCATACGCAGATCTATTTAATAGAACTAGGTAAACAAATTTTCTTGTGTTCTCATCTATTATATTTTTTATTGCATGAGACCATTTGCCTGGTTGTCATTGCTCTTTGTCTCACACATCAAATTTTTTGGTATGATTGAACTCTGAATAATTCTTCTGAAGTATTTTTAATTATTCCATCAATTTCATGACAAGCGGTGTCCACAGTGGGTAAAATGAATTAAGTTTACAAGTGAGCACCATGATTTTCAAATGGTACATCGAGAAGCTTCCCAGGGACAACAACTTTGAATTGTGGAAGGTGAAGATGCAAGGAATACTAATTCAACAAAGGTGTGCAGAAATATTGAAGGGAGAGACATTGATGTCTACAAGTCATACATAAGATGAGAAGACATAGGCCAGAAGTGTCATTATCTTGTGCCTTAAATATAAAGTATTAAGGAAAATCGCTAAAGGAGTGTTAAACTTGGAGTGTTAAAATTTTGCATGGTGCATTAATAATGGCTATAGGTCCAAAATATGTGGGTTGTATATTTTGGGTGGTTCTACTGCTATTGATCATGCATCAATAGCTAGTCAAGACTTTCTTAATAAGTTAATGTTGTGACATTTGAGATTAAGGCATGTCAGTGAAAGTGATTTAGTTGAACTTGCTAAAAACAGGTTTGATAGGGAGTGAGAAATTAAATATATTAGAATTTGTGATAACTGCATTCTAGAAAAACAACACATGGTGAAGTTTGGGAGTGATATGCATAATTTTAGTAGATCTTTTGAGTATGTTCACTCAGATCTATGGGGTCTGACAAATATGACAACACGCGGGGTGGATTCTATTTCCTATATATTACCGATGATTTATCTAGAAAAGTACAAGTCTGCATTCTGAAAAGTGAAAGTAACACCTTTGAAAAGTTTAATGAATGATATACTCTTATAAAAAAATCAATTGAAAACTAAAATGAATGTATTAAGAATTAACAATGGCATGGAGTTTGTTTTTGATTAATTTAATGATTTTTGCAAGAAACATGGTATCAAGAGTCATTGAACCGTTGTTGGAAGACCTAAACAAAATGGCTTGGCATAATGCATGAACCATTATCGAGAGAGGAATGTGTATGTTGTGGATCTATGTGCTTACAGGTATGTGTTCGCCATAAAAATTGGTGAACAACCGCTGATCTTCCAAATCATAAAATATTTCTTTTTCTTGCAGGATCGACCACACAAATCCTATGACATGTGCTAATTGATCTTAAACAAAGTTTAAAAAGACGACGAACAGTTTGACATAGTTCATGATAAAATAAATTATTTCAAATGTAAATGGAACTGAACGTGAACGATTAAATTTGAAAAATTGATTAAAAAAATATAGAAAGTTACTTGCATAAAGAAAGAATAAATTCTTAATGAAAAAGACTTATTGAATTGCATTGAAATGTAAAAATGGTCTTACATCAACGTACATTCTCACAACTCATTTCTCTACACGCGGGTACTTGGAGTATATTGAGGAATTTGTACACAATTGAACACACACAAATCCTAACACTAAAACTTGCTATTTATACTAATCGAAAATAACTGCCATTAACGGCTAGCAAACTAAATTGAGACGAGTGGCGCTCTGCATGCCTTCGATTCCTAGAAGCATTTTACGTGTCTTCTTTGAAAAATGGATAAGAACGAAGCTTTCCCTCCTTTATTTGAATTCAAATCTTCCTGTCGAAATGCCTTCAGTAGCACCTTTGTCGAATCACATCTTCCATTTGCTAAGAAATATTTCTAAGTCCGTAAAATAGTTTCTTCTGGCAAAAGGACGCCTTCGACTCACATTCCAAAACTATGGCTCCAGTCGAAGTCATCTGATTCTCCAAAAAAACTCTATTACTTTCTTTTCATCCAATTCATACGTCAAAATTTAGAGCCAACAAATTGCCCCCCCCCCCCCCCCCCCCAAATATGTCATTTTCGACATCCCTGAAGAAAAATGCATTTTTTAATAATGTCATTCGACGCGTCGAACGAATTTTGCATGCTTTTGATGTCTATTACTATTTCGAAAAAATCCATGACATCATGATCATCATAGCGGTTTCTGAAATATCTCGTCAAAGCACGCCCCAATTTGTAGCCATCATCATGTTTCCTAGATCCTAGAAAATCGTGCACTAGGCATTAAGTGCCCACGTTCCATCAAACGGCCCTGGTGGAACACGTGTCTCACTAACCATAAGTTCTTTAATGTTGATTTGAATTCCTTTGAACTTCCACGAGCTTATAAATTACTCCAAACTTAGCAATTTTAACTTTTACACTTCCCTAAAATCTTCAAGCGTTTCTCTCTTCACTTTCCAAACCTTCAAAAGATACCCAGATTTTCTTTAAACCTCAACATTATCGTCTTCAACCACCAACATTAAAGACTCCAAAAAAGGCCACAAATCAAAAGACCTGAAGAAGATCTCTCAACTTCTTCCCTTTGACACACTATCAGCGTCAAAGATGGTGGGAAACCAGCAATTCATCCCTGAGCCGCTTGAAGAAGAAAAGAGGAAAATATATGAATCTCAGGTACTTATTCCTGTTACTGTTTCTAGTAAACGACATGCATTATGCGTTCCTTTACCTGCTCTTAGTTTTGATCACAATAAATCTAGGGACCTTTTCCTCTCTTACCACAAATCAAAATCCATAGGACAAGCCAACAAATCTAGGGTTGAGAAAACTTCTTTTGATGCGGTAGTATTGAATAATATAGATTTAATGTATATGAACAATAACTTTAGAGTTTTTAGAGCAACCTCATCCTTCAAAGAATGTGATGATTACATGAACTGGCTAGCAAAAATAGAAAAAGTTAAATCCCAAACTTGGAAAAACCTAGGAATTTACGACGTGATTATGCTGTCGAAAACGGGTCTTAATTATTGTTCGACCATGATGGTTTCTTCTTTGTATTTTTGAGATAGCACCCATTACACCTACCATCTCCCTTGTGGGATGATGACCCCCACACTCTTCGACATAGCCGTTATCATAAGGCTCAAACCCACTAGAAACCCATATGACCCAGACCTAGAATCTGACGACTCCATAGGTTTTGCATCTGCTAAAGCCACACATTCTCACTTCATAACACACTTCTTCGATAAAACAACTGATGATGTTTCCGATAGAAAACACATATCCTTTTTTACTGTATGGCTATCCCATTGTGTCTTCTGCTCAAAATCCCTCCAAGTAGCTAAAAGATATCTAACTCTAGCCACTCAACTTCACAAAGACTACGATATCTGTCTAAGCGAAATGATCTTAGGGAATCTCTACGAATCTCTAATTGAAGGAGTGGCCCAACTCAAATATTTGGGAGAAAAAGAGAACCTTCTGCTGTCTGGTCCCTTTTGGCTGTTACAACTCTGGATAAATGCATCATTTAAAGCTAATCTCTCTAATAAAAATCCAATAAATGAAACTGCTGAAGACTTCAAGAATAGAAGAGTCAAAGGGACTCGCTTGGTCCAGCTCACTCCCAGCAAAGAAGGACAATCCTTTAGGCTAACATTCTTGAGGTATATCATGATGTTTTCTAAACGTCATGAGTTCACGTCGAACATGGCTCCATTTGCTGCAAGGAAGTATGGTCCTAAGTGGTTCACAATATCCTTTCTAGCCCTAACCAAAGCTCAAGAAGCAGAGTCTTTACAGATCTGGGAGGCTTTTCTGATTCCAAGGTTGCTAACCCTTCGACTGAATCTATCGAAGTCTCAAGTGGCTCTGATTTCTTACCAACCAAACTTTGTTGCTCGACAATTTGGGTTGGTTCAAGATCTTCCTAAGTGTATCTTCGAAAAGAAACTTTCCATTCTGCTTCATCATGTGAAGTATACTAAAGAGATGACTTCGACGCAGCTTACCCGCTACACTAATAAGGCTCAGCTCATCCCCACTAGTTTTGAACCGTGTATCCTTTGCACCCAAGAATTCAACAGCTGGTGGTCAAAATATTATGCAAAGGAGTTCTTCGATGCTCCTTCCTTTACTCAACTTATTAACCAAGCTTTCATCACTGTGTAGGAGAAGACCAAGAAAGGTATTTTGACACACATCAAAGAAATCCATTCATTCCAGAAGTAGTTTGAAACTGATTATCGACCAAATGATCTTAGTCGAACCGTCTGTGAGACAGTTGTTACACTAAACGAAAAGTTTCTAAAGAAAATAGAGAGTTTACAACCCCCTTCATTTGTTCCTCCTAGGAAACAATACGCAATGGCTTTCAACAAGT
>OZ012740.1:49874807-49892307 GCA_963859935.3 Lathyrus sativus | reverse complement strand
GTTGTTGTGGTCTGTGCTTCTTCAGAAGTACAGACAATCCAGGTGCGTAGCTAGCTTGGATTGTGGCGAGTCGAGTCGTAGGGATGCTCTGATACGTAACACGGGGCTTTTGGAAGTTATTTGTCTGTCTGATGATTTTGTTTGACTCCGTGTCGTATCATGTTTTGTTGAATCTTTGGATATGTATATGTTTGTATATTTTGGGCGGATGGCCGAATTGATGTAGATGATGTTTAAGTATATATTTATATGACAAATTTTTTCCGCTGCATTTTGTTGAAAATTATTTAAAGTGGTGTTTTGTGGAAACTTTTGGTGATAGTGACATTCCGTTTTGGGAAGAACTCTGATAATTGCTTGATTTAATTTTCTTATTTTATTTTTGGGAAACAGGGTGTTACAACTAGAATCACCATCTTTCTTTTGTAGCGTGATGCCTTGTACTTCGGACAATGATTATAGTTTACATACTCTTTTCTGTATAATATGCAATCATTAGGACATCGTGTATCTTTTCATACTCCAAACTCATCGGACACAATAATTTATTCGCCTCATAATAACGATTTAGAATTACGTTATCTTCTAGAAGCATTTGTGTCAACAATTCAAGCAATTCAGTAAAACTTTTGTCAGTTCACCCATTATTTGGCTTCAAATTAAACAATTTTAACACGATTGACAAACGTGTAAAATTTGTGCATCCCGGGTACAAAGTTTTATCCTTATCACTGCATAAAGTATCATACGCATATGCGCTCTTAAATGAATCTTCTCCAATATCGCGCATCATGTCTTCCAGAAGATCATCCATTTCTACACTAACATGATCTCTTTGAGACATATTTGACTTTGTTACTACTTCACCATGTCATATCCATTGTGTATAACTTTGACAAATCCCTTCACAAATTATATGATCCATTATTTCTTTCTTTTTAAGTTTTGGTTCTTGATTTGCACAACGAATACATGGGCAGAGAAAAAGCACATGAAGACTTTTTTCAGCATTAATTTTAGGAGGAGGAAGATTTTTTTTAGCATTACTTTCAACAAAATGTAGAAATTTCATCACTCCATGTTCGTACTCAACACTTAATTTATTAGCTCTCATCCAACTACGAGTCATACCTATGTTCTGAAATTAATGCATACAGAGTTAAATCATTGGGGCGCCTACAATAGTCTCTGTTTTGGACACATTAAAGAGAACAAAATTCTCTACGTGCAAACATGTGACATTAAATTAAATCATAAAAATTATTCCTAACAAAATGGTATTATCATAAAAATTCTATTTACTCAATTTAAACCCGAATAGAACCAAATTGACATCAAACTCTTTAATATTTTTTCAAGTTCCAAAATAAATATTGTATTGCCTCTACTGTTATACCAATTTTGTAAAAGTGATATTATTTTTTTTAACTCTAACTCTACCTACATCCATATTAGATTTTATATTTTAACTCTAACTCTACACCCAATTTCCTTCAAAAAATATAATGAGATTCAAAGGCATCTATATATATTTGTATTCCATATTTACCCTTTACCTTAATGCTTAATTTCTCACATCATTTATTTAATAATAATACTAAATAATAACTGTAAAAAATAACTTCCTACTATTTCCAATAGTCCTTCCTATCATTAAGGTTCATACTAACTCCTCTATGCAAAGTGAGTCTCTTTCCAAGCCATTTACAAACTATTTCTCTCAATTTGTCAAGCTATTTGCAAATTAATCGTATCCCTCTCTCCCTTTCTTTGTTAAACCGTGCATACCTCCATTATTGGAGCGCAAATAATTGATCTATTACTTCATCTATAATTTATCAAGAGAATCCAATCTTCACTGGTACCTTTGTTTGAAATACAATGGAATGAATGTATAAAGTAGTGTAGATCAGGGCTCTCAACAAACTAATTCTGATATTATTTTTGTCAGGTATTTTTTTTAAAATATAATTGAATGAATTTATTAAAAATTGATCACATCTCCTCCTATTTACATTTCTATTAGTTTACATTCTTTTATGGACATCATTTCTGGATATTAATGGAAACTAACAGTTACACTTGCGTGCATTTTTTGTTTTATTTTTAATTGATACATGGAAGTTTTTTTTGTACTTGATAATTACTGTAACTATGAAATAGTTGCTAAGAAACTGTCGTAACAATTAGAATATTGCATAACTTTTGACGCGCACTTCCAGTATAAATTGGAAATTGCATAACTTTTGACGCGCACTTCCAGTATAAATTGGAAATTATATGATACAGGGATGTTTTGTAGATTATACTAAGAAATTGTTTGGAAGTTTTCAATGGGTATTTGATATATTTTGTGTAATTATTGACGAAATATGACACTACACGTAATTATTACTCCATTACATTGGAAGTCTCTATTAAAATACAAAATTCATAAACTGCCTTAAAATGTTTCCGACACAATATTCATAACCACATGTATTGTTCATTGTAGTATCAGACTGTCATCATCATACACATAAAAGTTTGAAGTAGTATTATATGCTTTGTGGTTTGTGTCAATTATCATGATTTTAGGTATACCTATATATTAGGACTACCGTAATAGAAAGCAGATGGAAGTACTTAGGTATACTAAATTAGGTAATTTATAAAATATACTAATATTTAAGCTTGAAGTATATAGTTCAGTGTATTTACTCTTGGAAAATTATTCCCTAATTATTTATAAATAAATAGCCTTAATTATATATCTCAGAAACTATATATCATATGCTTTGTGATTTAGTCTTAGGTATAATTCTCATTTAGCCTTAACTTGGTATCAGTATAATTTGTTAAAGTTTAGTGTAATTGGTTGTTACTGTTTTTCAACCTCATTAGTCTAATAATTTTAATTTTAAATAAATTACATGCGATTTTTTTCCAGATATACATGAGGCAATAAGAGTAGAACGTCACAACGCCCATAACTGTTAAGCATAGCATCCCAATTCCCCATCCTAATCCTCTGAACGCGTATGGAAGACAGAAGATAAAAAAATATCGGTTGTATCATATATAAAATTCAATAAGGTGGCTTTTGTTTAAGACATGCATGGAAGTTGTTAGGAATGGAAGCAATAATAAAATTACAAATTTTATTATGCATGTTTATCAAAAGAATCATTTATGAATTTTTTGTCGAATTCGGTGACACAATCTCTCTTATGTCCTCTTTTTTATAAGTCTTCTTAACTTCTAGACCTTATTCACTTCTTTTATTCAAAAGTTAAATTCAAGGCATGCAATGAAACAATTTGTCACTCACATGTTATTTCCTATTTTACATATTTGAAAGGACTCTAGGTGAGGAAACATAAACCACAAATCAAGACATGGTAATCGAATTTAAAAATATAATTGCAATTATGAAAGAAACTATAAAGTTACAATAACATATAAAGAGAGGGGGAGAAGAATCAAAGATGCGTTAAAAATAAGAGAGGAGTAATTTTACAAAAAGGATAGAGATGTTATTGGGACAACTGCAACTGTAGATTTACAAAAAAAAAAATATTTTTGTAAAATGAAGAGAGGTTATAGATATCAATTCAAATATGATTATGGAATTAAAAATTATAAATCAATTATTTATAAATGAAAGTTAAAAGCAATAAATGAATGAAAATAATACATTTCAAAATTTATATCTCCTTCATATATATATATATATATATATATATATATATATATATATATATATATATATATATATATATATATATATATATATATATATATATATATATATATATATATATATATATATATATATATATATATATATATATATATATATATATATATATATATATATATATATATATATATATATATATATATATATATATATATATATATATATATATATATATATATATATATATATATATATTTCATCTTTATTTTGCAAAAATCATACAAAAATATGTTAGTAAATTGGTTCCCTATGTGTGATAACCGATCTTGATATTTTTCTAGAAAATTAAGTCTTTCCTAGAATATGGAATGATATCTTTATAGAAGTCTATATATACACACTAAAAAAAATTGTTTAATTAAATAAGTAATATTATTATTTTGCCATCTCCAAAGGATAAGGTCTATGTGTATATTAACTTATATGATATATTGATGTGTTTGAATACATTGAACAAAACTTTATATGAATATTTCAATTCATCTTTGAAATTGTTACAATCAACTTCGTTTTTTTGGATAATTTCATTCTTGCTAGCCTTTTGAACATAATAAAGATAGGAGTATAAAAAAAAGTAAGATAGAAAATACAAACTAATTTTGATGGTGAGTATAATAGAATATTGATGGTGATACACAACTCCTATTAGCGGTGGTTGGTAATTGTCATCTAATGAAACACAGGCTATCGTGAACTCATTTACACTGCTCAAGAATATATTTTAAACTCCCGTATAGATAATATCCTTTTAGAAATATTTAATATAGATGCACTAACATTATGAGTTAACTAAAATACAAAATAATTTGGAGTAACATAGAAATATTACTATGAACCTACAAGGAGCAATTGGAACAGTGAAATCTATTAAACTCCCTTTACTATAACACTATTTTTTCTCATTATTTTTTTAATTAATATATCTCTTATCTATAACTTAAATTAACTCAGTTTTTCATATATTTTTTTTTGTAGCAGTAGTTTTTCATATAATTAAGTTACACTAATTTCATTTCTTACCCCATTTTATATTTTAATCTTTAGTTAATATGCAATCTTTTCATCTATTTGTCCAACATAATTTATGTTTCTTTTTATTGATTGCCCATTTTTTCTCCGTCTTTTTTATATTTTAGTTTTGATTTATATTTTTAACATATGTTTTACAAATAATACTTTTTGGTGTAAACTTTTTTTTTCCAAAAACAAATATATTTATTTTAAATCCCCTCCATATTTACCAATATTTTTCAACATAATTAGTGAAATTATGTTGCTTATAAATTGCATATGTGTTTGGCAGTTACATTAAGAAAATGGAAAATAATACCCGTCAGATATCAAGTCTACACGCAATTTGGTGTAGACTTGATATCTGACGGGTATTATTTTCCATTTTCTTAATGTAACTGCCAAACACATATGCAATTTATAAGCAACATAATTTCACTAATTATGTTGAAAAATATTGGTAAATATGGAGGGGATTTAAAATAAATATATTTGTTTTTGGAAAAAAAAAAGTTTACACCAAAAAGTATTATTTGTAAAACATATGTTAAAAATATAAATCAAAACTAAAATATAAAAAAGACGGAGAAAAAATGGGCAATCAATAAAAAGAAACATAAATTATGTTGGACAAATAGATGAAAAGATTGCATATTAACTAAAGATTAAAATATAAAATGGGGTAAGAAATGAAATTAGTGTAACTTAATTATATGAAAAACTACTGCTACAAAAAAAAATATATGAAAAACTGAGTTAATTTAAGTTATAGATAAGAGATATATTAATTAAAAAAAATAATGAGAAAAAATAGTGTTATAGTAAAGGGAGTTTAATAGATTTCACTGTTCCTATTGCTCCTTGTAGGTTCATAGTAATATTTTTATGTTACTCCAAATTATTTTGTATTTTAGTTAACTCATAATGTTAGTGCATCTATATTAAATATTTCTAAAAGGATATTATCTATACGGGAGTTTAAAATATATTCTTGAGCAGTGTAAATGAGTTCACGATAGCCTGTGTTTCATTAGATGACAATTATCAACCACCGCTAATAGGAGTTGTGTATCACCATCAATATTCTATTATACTCACCATCAAAATTAGTTTGTATTTTCTATCTTACTTTTTTTTATACTCCTATCTTTATTATGTTCAAAAGGCTAGCAAGAATGAAATTATCCAAAAAAATGAAGTTGATTGTAACAATTTCAAAGATGAATTAAAATAATCATATAAAGTTTTGTTCAATGTATTCAAACACATCAATATATCATATAAGTTAATATACACATAGACATTATCCTTTGGAGATGGCAAAATAATAATATTACTTATTTAATTAAACAATTTTTTTAGTGTGTATATATAGACTTCTATAAAGATATCATTTCATATTCTAGGAAAGACTTAATTTTCTAGAAAAATATCAAGATCGGTTATCACACATAGGGAACCAATTTACTAACATATTTTTGTATAATTTTTGCAAAATAAAGATGAAATATATATATATATATATATATATATATATATATATATATATATATATATATATATATATATATATATATATATATATATATATATATATATATATATATATATATATATATATATATATATATATATATATATATATATATATATATATATATATATATATATATATATATATATATATATATATATATATATATATATATATATATATATATATATATATATATATATATATATATATATATATATATATATATATGAAGGAGATATAAATTTTGAAATGTATTATTTTCATTCATTTATTGCTTTTAACTTTCATTTATAAATAGTTGATTTATAATTTTTAATTCCATAATCATATTTGAAAATATATCTATAACCTCTCTTCATTTTATAAAAATATTTTTTTTTTGTAAACCTACATTTGCAGTTGTCCCAATAACATCTCTATCCTTTTTGTAAAATTACTCCTCTCTTATTTTTAACGCATCTTTGATTCTTCTCCCCCTCTCTTTATATGTTATTGTAACTTTATAGTTTCTTTCATAATTGCAATTGTATTTTTAAATTCGATTACCATGTCTTGATTTGTGGTTTATGTTTCCTCACCTAGAGTCCTTTCAAATATGTAAAATAGGAAATAACATGTGAGTGACAAATTGTTTCATTGCATGCCTTGAATTTAACTTTTGAATAAAAGAAGTGAATAAGGTCTAGAAGTTAAGAAGACTTATAAAAAAGAGGACATAAGAGAGATTGTGTCACCGAATTCGACAAAAAATTCATAAATGATTCTTTTGATAAACATGCATAATTAAATTTGTAATTTTATTATAGCTTCCATTCCTAACAACTTCCATGCATGTCTTAGACAAAAGCCACCTTATTGAATTTTATATATGATACAATCGATATTTTTTTATCTTCTGTCTTCCATACGCGTTCAGAGGATTAGGATGGGGAATTGGGATGCTATGCCTAACAGTTATGGGCGTTGTGACGTTCTACTCTTATTGCCTCATGTATATCTGGAAAAAAATTGCATGTAATTTATTTAAAATTAAAATTATTAGACTAATGAGGTTGAAAAACAGTAACAACCAATTACACTAAACTTTAACAAATTATACTGATACCAAGTTAAGGCTAAATGAGAATTATACCTAAGACTAAATCACAAAGCATATGATATATAGTTTCTGAGATATATAATTAAGGCTATTTATTTATAAATAATTAGGGAATAATTTTCCAAAAGTAAATATACTGAACTATATACTTCAAGCTTAAATATTAGTATATTTTATAAATTACCTAATTTAGTTTACCTAAGTACTTCCATCTGCTTTCTATTACGGTAGTCCTAATATATAGGTATACCTAAAATCATGATAATTGACACAAACCACAAAGCATATAATATTACTTCAAACTTTTATGTGTATGATGATGACAGTCTGATACTACAATGAACAATACATGTGGTTATGAATATTGTGTCGGAAACATTTTAAGGCAGTTTATGAATTTTGTATTTTAATAGAGACTTCCAATGTAATGGAGTAATAATTACGTGTAGTGTCATATTTCGTCAATAATTACACCAAATATATCAAATACCCATTGAAAACTTCCAAACAATTTCTTAGTATAATCTACAAAACATCCTTGTATCATATAATTTCCAATTTATACTGGAAGTGCGCGTCAAAAGTTATGCAATTTCCAATTTATACTGGAAGTGCGCGTCAAAAGTTATGCAATATTCCAATTGTTACGACAGTTTCTTAGCAACTATTTCATAGTTACAGTAATTATCAAGTACAAAAAAAACTTCCATGTATCAATTAAAAATAAAATAAAAAATGCACGCAAGTGTAACTGTTAGTTTCCATTAATATCCAGAAATGATGTCCATAAAAGAATGTAAACTAATAGAAATGTAAATAGGAGGAGATGTGATCAATTTTTAATAAATTCATTCAATTATATTTAAAAAAATACCTGACAAAAATAATATCAGAAAGAGTTTGTTGAGAGCCTTGATCTACACTACTTTATACATTCATTCCATTGTATTTCAAATAAAGGTACCAGTGAAGATTGAATTCTCTTGATAAATTATAGATGAAGTAATAGATCAATTATTTGCGCTCCAATAATGGAGGTATGTACGGTTTGACAAAGAAAGGGAGAGAGGGATACGATTAATTTGCAAATAGCTTGACAAATTGAGAGAAATAGTTTGTAAATGGCTTGGAAAGAGACTCATTTTGCATAGAGGAGTTAGTATGAACCTTAATAATAGGAAGGACTATTGGAAATAGTGGGAAGTTATTTTTTACAGTTATTATTTAGTATTATTATTAAATAAATCATGTGAGAAATTAAGCATTAAGGTAAAGGGTAAATATGGAATACAAATATGAAATTAAGCATTAATTAAAGGTAATTGTGGAACAAAAATAGGTCACACCAAAAAGTTGTATCCCCTTTATATATAGTTATAGATTTTGATGATCGGACCTATTAACGTTAAATAATTTTGGTGTAGTTTTTTTACTTCCAATTTTATTTTTAATAAATTGATTCTTTTACACTATTTTTTTTACTGATAGATTAGTAAGTTATTATTCCTCATCTTTTGTAACAAATAATTTATTAATTAAATAAGAAATGATAATAAAAAAGTAGTAGTAACTTCTAAAAATAATTAACTGTTTTATAACTCATTAATCCCACTACTGAATGAAATAGAAGCATTTAATAACTTTCGTACTTAATTAAATTAATTAAATAAGAAATAAGAATAAAAAAGTAGTAGTAACTTCTAAAAATGATTAACTGCTTTATAACTCACTAATCCCATTATTGAATGATGAAATAGAAGCATATAACAACTTCCGTATTCAACTAATATTATTATATTTAATTATATATTTAATTGTTTTAATTTTGAAGATTTATAATGTATTTTATTTATGACTAAATTTATCCAAAATATTTTCTTAATAAAACTGAATGATAATGATTATAAAGTCCGTATACTCTAAGTTTTGATAAATTATATACTTAAAAAAGTGAATTATAATTGCCTGAAAAAATTCATTGGAGTTCTTAAAACACAATTTTTAAAAATATGATTAACCAATATTTTATTTTATTTTAAAAATAATTTTTTTAAATAAATTATAAAATAACTTTAAAATATTGAAAAATCTCAGTCAAATCTAAACCGTCTATTACTTTAAATCCAATGATAGAGGATAAACAGTTTCCTCATTTCCCGCTCAGAATGATATATAAATATCCCTTTCATCTTCTACTTTTCCACATTCAAAATGCAAAAGAATAAAAAGTTTCTCAAAATTTCTTACAAAAATGACAAGTTGTGGAAAGGGTATTAAGGGACTCGGAAAGAGAAGAACAAAGAGGCACATGATGATTATGCGCGACAATATTTGGGGAATTACAAAGTCATCGATTCGTAGATTGGTTAGGAGAGGAGGTGTCAAGAGGATAAGTGGTTTGATATATGAAGAAATTATGTTATTTCTTAAGGTTTTCTTGACAAAAATTATTCATGATACTGCTTCATATACTAATCATGCAAGAAGAAAGGTTGTGACTGCCATGGATGTTGTGTATACTCTTAAGAGACATGGAAGAACTTTATATGGTTTCGGAGGTTGAAGAAGATACTTTTATTTATTTATTATTATGTTATATTTTTATCGTCTAAGTTGTGTAATTTGTATTTCTTTTTCTGCATTTTAAAAAAAGTTTATATCTAAATAATAGTCGGTGATTATACAATGATCACCGTCTAAGCTATGTAATTTGTATTTGTATTTTCAAAAATGTTTATTTTCAAGTATTAGTTGGTGATTATGCAATGATAATGACTAAATACTACAATATGTTTTTTCTATTGTATGGTTTATGGACAAAATTACACTATATATGCATTATATTAAATTTATGATGATTTTAGTTAAGTTAAATCTAATTTTTATAATTATAAATAACCTGAATATGAGTCGTTGGTTATTTTTGTTCTTTAACCATCATTAACTTCCATTAAAATAAACTTATGGAAAATTTAACACATATAACTCTTCTTTGCATGGTGATTTTTTTCTTGCAATTTTTAAAGAATTTTGAAGAGTGTTTGCTGGTGATCATACATAGAAAATAGATTAATTAATTTTTTTCATTATAGTTTGTTAAAAATGAATTTACACATATGTATGTATTTTAATTGATGACTGGTTTTGTTAAGTTACATTTATAATTATTTTGGTGTATTATCCACAAGGTTTTGTCTTATTTAGAAGTCATGCGTAGAAAATATTGTTGTTAGATTTCAAATTATTTTCCTTTCCAAGATGATTTTTCACCATTGACATAGGGATTGTTATTCAACTGTTTTTGAATTAATTTATTGATGGAGGTATCATTATTATTAGAATTTAATTGGTATGCATTAAACAATGCAAACTTTAAAAACCGCTCTATTATGCATGTTGTGCCACATATTGATTTTTTTAGGGATAATAAAGAGGATGACATATTACACTATATTATTTTAAAATAAACTATACTTTTGCAAAGTCACACTTGGCGTGCACTCACTATATTACATTATATTTTTTACTACTAAAATTTACTTCATTTGTTTTGCAGTAAAACAAGAGATATTTTTTATTTCAATTTCATGGTTGACCTTCCTACTAAGCAACAATGTCACTTAATGTCTCTGTTAATGTTTATGTTATTAGTTTAATAAATGTGAAAAACATTTTTTTTTCTTCTTATTTTATTTAAATCTTCGTATGATTTTGTACAATCTATAACAATACATAAATACAAAACTTAATTTTGGTGTAATCTATTTTCTTTTTCTTTAATACGGTATTCATAACCATCAAATTATTCCTTTCACATTATTGATTTGCTTGAAAAAAACCCGGTTAAATATAGTCATCTCATAATGCGATTTTCTCAATTCAAACAAAATTTAACACACAAATATTACATATTGCAAATAAAACTTAATATGCATCTAAATAAATACAATATATTTCATCATATAAATATTTGATATTAAAATTAAACTTATAAAAAAGACGTTGTTAATATTTTCACGCATTAGCGCCGTAAAAAAAGCGGACAAACGGGCACGGAGTGCCCGTTTGGACGCTAGTATATATAGCAGGCATATACGTAGTCAACATTGAAGAAAGTGGTCGGAAACCAATACTGAAGAAAGTGATCGGAAACCACCTTTTTTCGTCTTTCCCTCCGTCTCTAAGCCACTGGTTTATTCTTTGTGGATAAAAGGTATCGATGTTGCAGAAATCCAATTTTAAAGTAACTATAAACCCAATTTCCTTCAAGATATATAATGAGATTCAAAGTTCGGGAGAGAAGGAAAAGCTAAATTTCCACAAAGTTGGTCATTTTACTTTTCAAAGTTTAAACTAAAGAATTTATGAAAGGAAGACTCTCACCTTTTAAGAGCTCACAGAGAGCGCGATAGTGTCGAAGGTGCACACGGTGGTTCGTGCTGACGATGGCTCACGGTGGGTGCGATTCCGACAAAGGGCATTCGACTTCCTACAGAGTATCTCTACTAAATGAAAAGAAACAAATCCCTCAATATTGAAACAACAACGAAATACTTATAATGTTTTCAATTATTAATAAAAAACTTTTAAAAGAACAACATGAAAAACATGATATGAGATACACAAGAATAACCCCGTTCAGAACCAGCTTGAAAATCCGGACAACATACACATACATATGGCTACCAATATTGAAACTACAGCAGAATAACCATGTCCATGCGCACCTCTTGTGAATATCAAGTTATTGTTGTTGGTGCTTGTTTCTGCTTTCGTGATTCACCAGAAATAAAAGGTGTTTGTATCGTCGTTGTTGCGGTCGTTGTGCATGGCAGATGACAATGATTCAAGGTTGCAAAGGCATAGTTGTGTCGGCATTGATACAAAAAGGTTTTCGCCAAACCAAGATGTTGAATTTGTTGTTGCAAGAGCTCGTCGAAAAATGGCAGAGGGAGTTTTGAATTAAGTGCTAAAGGAGGATTGATGAAGGGGGTTTTATGATTTTAAATCAGAGACAGAGGTAAAGTGGAGGCATAATGGTTTGGAATAAAAAATGGTGGAGGGAAGCAAAGACGAAATGTTGTGTTTTTGAGTGAGAGAGATTAGAGGAAGACGAAATGATGCGTTTTAGCGCTAGGATTTTAGGAGTTTTCACATCGGTTGCAAAGAGGCCCGATGTATAGGCCCATTTTTTCACATCGGGTTCAAATCCAGGACCGATATGAAATCCTTTACCTTGTTATTTTTTCATAAGTGAACTTTTCACATCGGGTGCAAATTCAGGCCCGATGTGAAATCCTTTATAACAAAACTTCATATTATTTACGAAAATGTCACCTTGTTATTTTTTTATTAGTGAACTTTTCACATTGGGTGCAAATCCATACCCGATGCGAAATCATTTATAATAAAATTTCATATTATTTATGAAACTGTCACCGCGTTATTTTTCACATCAGTGGAAATAAATGTATGATGTAAAATTCCTAAATCAAATATTTTTCATTTCATATTGTTAGGAAATCTGATGTAAAATCCTTTGATAAATATTTTTTACATCATATATCTTGAAATCGGATGTAAAATCATTTAACCAAATGTCTTATTTTTAGTAGTGCAAACTCCCTAATTATGCGACGTCGATTTGAGTAACCATTATGTCGAGACCTTAAGTTCTAAGTTTTTAAAGTAACCTCTAAAGTAGTTTATACTAGTAGTCAGCACCATCCTAATGTACACACTAAGTGAGGAACCAATGCAAATATGTGTATTATCTCCGAGTTAAATCGGGAATATTTATAGAGAAAAAACAAATGAAAGGATATGTTTCCTCTAAGTTAGGTGGTTTTCACCTGACCATTTAGCTCAACAGAACAGACTCTTCAAATTCGAAAGAATCAATAAAAGAAAAAGAAAAAGAAAATGTATATGATTAATTAATAAGATCATTAGACACTAACAGGTTCACTTACCATGTTCGTACGAGGATAACGGGTTTAATGTGATTGCCTAGAATGAAAAGAGGTGAAAAAGAACGAAGAACATAGGTTGAGTTATAATGGCATGATTCGAATTGGTTTGCATAAGGGGGAGTTTTCGTCCGCGAAATACGAAAATGTGTCATTACGATCTCCTTGGTATCGACGTCTAGTACCTATCAATCTAGAACTAGCCTAGCAACCACTTACTACTTAGATTTTTTGTCGTGCCTATGTCTCAGAAACTGTGTTTATTTGCTTTAATGTGTTGGTTGATTGCTTGAGAACAAACAACGGTCTAAGTGTGAGGGAGTCTGATAACGTGAAAATGTATCATGTTTTTAGACTCATAACGCATGTTATTCGATGTTATTTTAGTTTGTTATATCGCTTTTATGTCGTGTTTTGTTTGCTTTGTAGGTTTTAATAAGTTTTGGAGCGATTTCGTAAAGAAAAAGAAAAAGGAGCATAAAAAAGTGCAAAAAATGGCATTTCTGGTGCATGGCGTTCACCATTATCCTAATGGTGTCTGCCATGTACCCAGTCTACGTCATTTAATGAATGATCAAATGGCGTTCGACATTGGCCTAATGGTGTTCGCCATTATGATGCAGTAGCAGAAAAACGTAAAAATCAGTTTGGACTCCCTCTTCTCACTATCTGGTTCTTCTCAACTCCCCTTGCACGATGGAAGGACAGTTACTAGGATCATTTCCTCTATATAAGTCCATTTCTCCAAAGTTCAAGGCATTTAAGTTTGTGCGAAAGCTCTGACGATTTTTTTTTCATAGACCTATGCACAAAATACTTTTAAAAATGAAAATCGCTCACATCGAGAGATTATCATAATTCTACATTTCCTTTCATTTTTGTACTCTTGGATCAACAACAAGCATGCTGACATTTTAATCGAGCATTTACATTTGTTACTTCAAGTTCCGCTTTTACTTCATCTTTACAGGTTTTTATGCACATTAATTTAATTCTTGTTATATTGCATTCTTCTACTTTGTGATATGTTGTATTTAAATTTAAATATTGCATTTATATTGTTTTTATTTGAAATATTGTTTGGCTAAACATGTCTGAGACCGGCGTATGAAGATCGTCGTTACCGACGGGACTCGGTAGAAAATAATAGGCGTGAAATGATAGTAAAATTTTGTTTTGGTTTTAGTTTTCAATTGTAAGTTTTAATGTTTTATCATGAGAGTGAAAAACAAACTAAGGTTCGAGCCAATAGCATGAGAGTGTGAGAATTGAACCGGATAGTGAAAATTAGGCATCGAACCTAAAAACATTGAGTGCGCTTTAGGTATCATTAGAATCTAATTGATTTTCAAAATACGCTTCTTAATTAAAATGGGCGAGCGAGAGCAAAATCTCATGGTTAGGGAGTGTGACTTTAGTCAATAGCGCGAGAGTATGAGGCAAAGTCTTTGAATTGATATTTTCTATAGAACATAGTTTAATTACATTTAGTGTCTATAATTTACCAAGTCTCTAAGGAACACGGAAACCATATTTCAGCCTCTCTTTAATATTATTTTCGAACCTTTAGGAAATTACATTTTTAATTTTGTCCAAACCTTTTAAATCACTAGCCTTAGTTTTACATAGCATCAATCGATAACGCTAGATTGATTATTAGTCCATGTTTTATAACTACGCTATAGACTATGTACTTGCAGTTAGATGATCCGATATACTCGTAAGGTCGCGATCAGGATTATGAGAGAAATTTAAAATTCTTTGATTTTAAATGTTATCTCAAACTCATAAAATTTAACTTGAACAAAATATTTCATAAATTTTTATCATTTTAACCATTCTTCATATTTTTTTATACAAATAATAAAAAAAAAATTCAAATTATTTTAAATTCTCTTAAAAATATTTCATCAAAATGACTCATCCACATACTCTAATATCAACTTGTTTTTATTTTAATTAATGACATGATTGTACCATTTCTTACATTTCATGCCATCAATATTTATTTATCTTATATCCTTTTTTAATATTAGAATCTCTCTATCTAATCCTTTCTTTTATAATCCAAATTGTATTATAAACCTTGTACTAACTAGTACACCAGCAAGAACCAAAACTAGCTCAAAGCTAGAACATCATTAGAAGCCTAACAGAAACTATTACAAATAGTCAGCAGGATTTTTCATCCAAGAATAATAACTACAATGATTCCTAGTCAGGCTGCAACCATCCATCATCCTCCAAGAGTTTAGAATAATGCTCTTACTAATCATAGATGTTTTAGACAATAAACTTTCTTACTTTATTATACAAGTTTTCTTTTTTTACACAACTTCATTACATAATCTTCGAAGGTGCTAAGTCCAACTCAAACAATATAGATAACTTAAATACTACACTGTATATTTAATTATGGCAAATCATTTTAGTCTTTTTATTTTTATCACATTTTACTCTATTTCTGTATTACATTTTAGTCTATTTTTAATTTGTTCAAATCGATGTGTAAAGAGTCAAAGTGTTTGCGTATTTGATTTTATCATTTTTTTACACTGAAGATTATCTTATCCGATCTTTATAATTTTACTATTCAATTAGGTTATTATTTCAGTTTATTTTAGATTATTTTGTCAACCAAATATGATTTGTTTTATCTAAGTGCACTTGGAAGCTATTATGGAGTCTCTTTCAACTTAATCAAAGATCTTGAGTTCGAATTTAGTTTTGGGCATTTGAGCATTTAGCAATGTTAAATTTTTTTAAAGAAATTTTTACTATCTATGATAGTTATAAACGTCTAAAAGAATTAGTCTCTATAATTCCGCAAAATACATTTCATGATTGAATTTTCAGCTCACTCAATCAAAAACTGAGATAAAATATCAAGGCATGCCATGTTTCATTTGTTTTAATAAATACCATATATTTCCTCGGTTTCTAAATAAACAGTAGGAAAAAATAATTCAGGACATGCTTCGATTTCCAACAACAATCGTTTATATTTTTATTTCTTTACAAATGTTATTTTTTTTTAATTAATGATTTATTCCTTTAATTATATTTAATAATCGAGGGATTAGATTATCATATTTTACTATAAAAACACTCGACAATAAAATTTTACTCTAAATTTAACTTATATTTAGCCGCTCCAAAGTCTTGAGCATCATTCTTTAGGATGAATTGCAAGATTGAAAAAAATCTTCAATATTCTTCAATCTTGAAAAAAATATTTTTTTTTTGTCATTACAATCTATCTCAGATGATGATGTTGATGTTGTTGTCGTATTTTATAATAACACTCCTATGTTGTCAATAAAAATAACATTAAAAACTTTATTATTTTCATCAGTTGACAACATTGAGAAATTTATTCATAAACACAATCATCCATTTCTCTTTCATGTGAAAGCATTTGCCATGAAACATTTGTTCAAGATAATAAAATATCTTTGGGATGGATTGCAAGTACAAAAAAAAACTCTCTAAGTTGAAACAGATAACTTATCAGAAATTTGAAAAGATATGTTGCTCTCCAAGAATCCATTGCCAAAATTTTGATTTGTTTAAATAATTTATTTTAATATTCTACGTAAACAATGTAAATATAAAAAAAAAAAGAAGCTTTTTTTCTTTGGTTTTTAACTAAAATCGAGAGGTATGTGGCGTTTGGAATGAAACATATTTTTATTGTATTTTTTATCTAAAAAAACACATTTCACCTCAGTTTTAATTAATAACCGAGGTAAAATATACGCGTGTTTATTCAATTTCTTCATCGTTCTTAAACAAATCTTTTTCGTCTATTTAATGAGTATCAACACTTAAGACATTGTCACTAGTGATCATCGTGAAACCTAAAACCCTCATTTTAAAAGCATTTTGATTATTAAAAATTGATAATCAAACATTTGATAAGAAAACTTTGAAACTTAAAAAAACATTTATTTTGTTTGAGAAAAGTTCTCAAGTATGAATTGCAAAAGCAGAAAACTGTTTGAGTTCAAGGTTTTGATTTTTAAATAATCATATAATTGAGTATTTATTTTATTAATTTTACCTTTTTTTATAACAGAAATTTGATCTTCCTCAAGATCAATAAAACGAAGATATATATATATATATATATATATATATAT
>OZ012740.1:49732307-49872307 GCA_963859935.3 Lathyrus sativus | reverse complement strand
TACTAGAAGCCTTGTTTCACTTCCATGTGTTGCAAGCAAACCTCGGAGTGCGAGATGCTAATAAACTGTTGAATAGTGTGTACAAAATTGCTCGATAGAAAATGTAAACATACTCGAAGGAAGGCTATAACGCCTTAAAGAAAGCCCCCACAACACTTAACCTCGCAAAAACGTCGTCCAAGAGGTTGCGTCAAGAAGGACTAATACTACCATCTCAGAGCCATTAGGCGCAAATAAAGACGAAACACCTTGATCAGGAGATTAACATAGGATCAAGAAGCATTAGAATCCACCATAGACCCCGAGCGGAGACTGAGGTAGTCACGCTCCTCCCTTAGCTCAAGTAGAGAATCAACTGGGAAAGGTGCAGCTGAAGTATCCACCGGTTGTGAGGATCTTGGACAACAAGATACCTAAGTCCATGGAGAAGTCGCCTAAGCTAGGAGAATATGATGGAAAGAGAGACCTCAAAGAGCATGTGCAGCTCGTCAATGATCGACTAAATTACTTCGATGTTGATGACGCATCCAAATGCGAGTTATTTGAGTTAACTCTTATTGGACCGGTCAGGTTATGGTTCAATATTTTAAGGATTTCTTATTGGATGGTTTTTTATAAGTGGTTCTCTACATGCTTCACAGTATAGAAGATACGACGTATGACTGAAGCCATTCTAAGCGGGATCGTCCAGGGAAATAAAGAAAGATTATTGTTCTACATAGACCAATTCACACAAGTTACTGTCAAAGTTGAGATGGATTTCAATGTTGTATCTTTGAGAATGACCTTCTAAGGGACCATCCATTCAAGTCAAAGATAGGGAGGAAGAAAGTGAAGACCATCCGGGAGATTCTAACTGAGGATGAGTCGTACATGCTCTTAGAGGAGAAGTTGAACACGCGTTTATAAAATCTCGCGTCGACCAAAATCTACTATAGTCGCCTGATCAGGAAGAAGTCTCATTGGCACCAAGATAAATCTAACTGAGGTATGCAGGGACGATATGACAAGTACACCCCCTAACGATATCTCAGGAAAAGATCTACCAGGACTACACCAACACCAAATTTTAAAAGGGAGAAGTCCGACATCCTTATCGCGTCAAGGAAACATCTCACACTAATAAATAGAAGTACTTCTGCTTCCATAGGAATCACAACCACAACACTGACAATTGTATCTAGCTAAAGGATGCCATCAAATGGTTGCTTAAGAAGGGTCAGTTTACCGAGTATATAAAGGGAGGAAAAAGATATATGGAGGAACCATCTAAAGGTAAACCCCCTAGAAGACTGCAGATGCTAAAACTTATAGTGAGAGCAGGGAGGCCATTAAAAGAAAGTGCATGTACATCGCTTCCACCACTAGAGGTGCACCCCGAGAAAATACCCCCTCTGAAGGGACGATGAAGAGAAAGATCAATCAAATGATGGTTGTCTACATAAAGGATGTAAGCATGTCAGTAAAAGTTCCCGATCAGTTCATGTTAAGGTTCTAGGACTCAGAGAAAGTCGGAGTTGTCCCTAACAAAAATTTTCTCCTGGTAATCACCTCCTCAGTAGGTTAGTTTGATGTCTATTGGACCCTCATTGATGGTGGAAACTTCTAAGCAATTATGTACTCAAAGTTGTTTAAGAATATGGGTCTCAACAGGGGCAACTTATGATCGTATAAAGGTTCCGACCTCCATACGTTCAATGGAACCACCACTTATTGGTGTAAGCCCTAGAGGTCATTACTTTTGGTACTTGTATCAAATTATTTATTAATAATAAAAGGCATTTCTTTATTATGTTTGTTTTTCCGAGATAATAAGGTCCCTATAATAGCTAATCCATTTAATGCAATATTAAGTGTGACTTAATCATGAGATCCCATTAAACATAAAGACATTATTCTTAAAGTATTAGTAGTCGAGCTTTGGTGTGAAGTGGGATAACCTTAAAGCATTAAGACTGTTATGTAAATAGACTGATGATCATATCTCATGGATCATGGATAAAGAGTTATCAAGTCTTAACATATGTATGAATATTATAAGTAATACTTATACTGGATTGACCCGCTATGAGACTACTAGATAAAATGTTATGCAAAGTGTCATAAGTTACTCTCATGGTGATAGTGGTGTATACCACCCTTCAACCTAAAACCACTATAAACCCTAGATGTATAGTCAAGTACTTTATTACGTCAAAAAGCATCCTGAATATGATCTCCTCCATAATCCAGAACATCTTTTTCAAAAGTTTCCTACACACTATTAACTAACTCGGCGAGACCACTTGCATTTCTCCATGTAGCCAAACAACCCAAAGTTTGGTATTGTTGCAATTGCAAGGACTTTCAATTCCCAAACATGCAATAATGCATATGTTTGGTATTGCGTCAAAAAGCATCCCATCATTTACATCGAGGATATAAGTTTCTTGAGTATATGTTTGTAAAATACCTACAATATGAATCCCAGCCTCCCATATCCAATCTATAAAATAAACTAGATCATCAAAATGATGACATGTCCAAATCATAGTATGAATACACATTCCACACATCCATTACTCGACCACCAACTCATATAACACCATAAATAAATATCCACCCCTCTTAATATTTCCCCATATTACACTTTTTTTTTCTCGTCACAATAGAAGTGATATATCTTAAAATAATACATCATAAGAGAAACATGCAACCATGTCATCGGAGTAACAATGGCTCCCTGATCGGTGGATTTCACTTGTGTTTTCAAACGCTATTTGTTGTTAATTTCGCAATGTTTTTATTTGTTTTCGAAGCTTTAGTTGTTATTATCTGAATTACTCGTAGTTGTGTGTCTTCAAGACTTATTTTTAAGTTTATATTACTTTTGCCGCTGGTGCGTTTGATTCGGTTTCTTTTAGTGTGTTTTTGGCAGGAATGGATAGCACGACAGTCGCACCGCTTTCGGAGGCAAAGAAAAGTCGGAAAAGGGAAGTCAGAGCTACAACACGGGTACCCGTGTTGCACAACACGGCCCGTGTCATGGAGGACACGGTTGGCAGACACGGGTAGACCAAAGCATAAGAAAAGGAGACTCAGACGTACAACACGGGTGCCTGTGTCATGCAACACGGGCCGTGTTGCAGCCCTTGGAGATGAAACACACCCTGAAGAAGTCAGCAGCCTGACACGGCCACCCGTGTTGCACAACACGGCCCGTGTCAGGGCCACTGAGAGTGAAATTTTTGTATTTTCTGAATTTTCGCTGTCAGACCTATTTCGAAGGGCATTTGAGACATTTCGCGATGTAATTTGAATTTAGATATAAGAGTCACTTTTTAGAAAGTAGGAGACACTTTTGAACTGAGATTAGGATTGACAACTGAGAGGAGAGTTCGGCTGGAAAACAAAGGATCGATCAAAAGCGGAAGCAATTGATATCCAAGGATTTCAACTCGCATTGTAATGATCTTCTCCTTTTCATTTCTAATTGCTTTTATGTTTACAAAGAACATGAGCAGCTAAACCCCAAGTTGTTAGGGGGTGGTCCTAAGTTGCGATGTAACGACTTTTATTTGATTATTCTATTAGAACTATGTTATTCACCTTATATATTTTATTTTGCATTAATCTTAACGCGTATTCATATTGGAAAGTAGAATTCGAATTATGCTTAGGTTTTAATCTGGAAAGTCAACCTAACACTTTGCAAAATAGTATCACGGTCGATATTGCTTAGGAATGAGGATATCCCGTATCACGTATTTTATGGTCGGAACTATTGCTTGATGTTTTTCATGGACACTGAGGAATTAGTGTACAGGAAACTCATCAAAGGGTTTTCATTAAGGAATTAAGAAAGCTAAATTGGCCAACTGATGAATTAAGGTTAATAACTATTATAGCAGAATAATCATACATGGTCTTTACTCGCATCGTCTCCGCTCCCCTAACACTGTTCTTAAATTGATTTATAAGTCTTAATTTACTTGTTATATTACTCTGCTACCAAATAAACCACTAGACCTTTTGTTCCTTTGAATCCTAAAAATCCCGTTAATTACTACGCAGTCCTCGAGATCGATACTTGGGACTTTTCCCTTATTACTACAATTGGTAAAAATAGTACACTTGCTATTTTCCCGATCAAGTTTTTGGCGCCGTTGCCGGGGACTGTCAAATTAACATTGTTTTTAGAATCCAAAAGAAATTTTGTTGCTCTGCGACTAAAATTTTATTATTTACTGCATAACTTTTATCCGCTTGTATTATCTAACGCTTGTCTAATTGTGTATGCGAGGTCAGGCCTCAGCTAAATATTCTTTTGATACAGAACCAGAACGAGCATTACACGAAAGACGGAGAATAGCTAAAGTTAAAAGACTAGAAGAAATAGAGGAAATTATATTTGTGCAGAGCGACTCCGAAGAGAGAGAGAGAGAGAGAGAGACAACACCTGAAACTGTTAAAATGGCTGGAAATCCACCTCAGCCTGAAAGACTGCTAGGAGACTATGGAGGGGCCAATGCTCAACCAAACCGGATGACCATTGTGAACCAACCGGTGAATGTTGCGCATTTTCAGCTACACCCTTCCACCATCCGTCAGTTGGAGAGCAAGCCGTTCGCCGGAAGAATCAACGGAGATGCAAATAAACATCTTCAGAGATTCCTTACAACCACCACCTCGCTGAAGATAGAAGGACATTCCGAAGAGGCCAAGAGATTAGTTATGTTCCCGTTCACACTCACAGACGATGCGTTCCGGAAAACGAGCAAAGGAAGGTGCTCGAAGCATGTCATAATTCAAATTATGGAGGGCATTTCAGTGGCGACCGCACCGCAGCCAAAGTCCTCCAATCGGGGTTGTATTGGCCGTCCTTGTTCAAGGATGCCCAGAACGTAGTTAAGGAATGCGACAGATGTCAACGGACTGGAAATATCTCGAAAAGAAACCAGATGCCGCAGAATTCCATGTTAGAAGTAGAGTTGTTTGATGTTTGGGGGATTGAATTTATGGGATCATTCCCACCATCATTTGGAAAACATTATATATTGGTAGCAGTTGACTATGTTTCGAAATGGGTAGAAGCAGTGGCACTACCAACAAATGATACTAAAGTAGTGGTCAGGTTTCTGAAGGAGAACATATTTTCGCGGTTTGGAGTGCCAAGGGCCCTTATAAGTGATGAAGGAACTCACTTCCTAAATCATCTCATGGAAAAGTTACTCCTTAAGTATAATGTGAAGCACAAAATATCTACTTTGTACCATCCTCAGACCAACGGGCAAGCCGAGGTGTCAAATCGACAACTCAAACAGATAATAGAGAAAACAGTGCGTGCATCCCGTAAGGACTGGGCAGTAAAGCTGGACGACACTCTCTGGGCGTATCGCACTGCATACAAAACACCCATTGGTATGTCCCCTTACCAACTGGTCTATGGTAAAGCTTGCCATCCGCCTCTAGAGTTAGAACACAAGGCATTATGGGCATCAAAAGTCCTTAACCTAGACCTCACCAGAGCAGGAGAGTCTAGAACCCTCCAACTCCATGAGCTAGAGGAATTCAGGAACCGGGCATATGAGAATGCAAAAATTTACAAAGATCAAGCAAAGAAATAGCATGATCGACGTATTCAGAAGAAAGAATTTCGGGAAGGACAATTAGTACTGTTGTACAACTCCCGACTGAAACTCTTTCCGGGAAAGCTTAAATCAAAATGGTCGGGACCATTTGTAGTACATAAGGCGTTTCCGCACGGAGTAGTCGAGCTGAAAAATCCAGCAAATGGAGACATTTTTAAAGTAAATGGTCAGCGTCTGAAACCTTACTACGAGGGACAGCAGAAAGATCGAAACGATGTCGTTCATCTCACATGATACGATGACGGACCGTCGAGCCAGGCGACATAAAACGAAGCGCTTCGTGGGAGGCAACCCACGTATTTTACATTCACGCTTTCATTTTGTTTTTGTTTTAACAGGTTTTGATTAACTCGTAGTTCATCGGTAAAAGAAGAATGTCGGAGACCAGAGGTGAGGAAAAAGTTGAAAAACAGCACCCTGACACGGGTGGCCGTGTTACACAACACGGGTCGTGTCAGGCCTAGCATATCAGGGATGAAAAACTTGGGAAAATGTGGAGTCAGTGGAGCAACACGGGTGCCCGTGTTGTGCAACACGGCCCGTGTTGCATGTGCGTGGCTTTGAAAAAAAATATACTACAGGAGGAGCAACACGGGTGCCCGTGTTGTGCAACACGGCCCGTGTTGCAAGGCACGGTCTGGTTTTTAAATTTTTTACCCCGTGGGGCCCACCACTTTAACCCCCACTTATCATTAGCAACCACACATTTCATATCATTTTTCATCCTCCTCCTTCTTCTCCCTCACAAAACCCTTAACCTCCATAACCTTCTCTCCACAAAAGCTTCATTATCTACCACACCCACTCATCGGAAACACTTCCGTCCTTCACAAAAAACGTTCTACTCATCATTATGCTTATTTCTACGGTCGCGTTTTTCACTAACAGCGATTTCGAAATTTTTCGAACCATCTGTGTTGTTTGTGTTTTGCAGGTTTAAGAATGCCTCCTCGTAGAGACACAGGAAAAGCAGTGGCGGAAACTTCGCGCCCCAGAAAGAGAGCACACCGTATGGCGAATCCTCACGGCATACTCTTTGAAGACCCGGATCATCAGAAGAAGTACTCTAACATCATCAAGCATAAGCTCGCTCCCACAAGGTATATCTGTAACACTACGCTTGATAATCTAGGGCTGAGAGTAGAAGTCCATAGGATGTTTCACACTCTGGGTATGTTAGAATTTATGCAATTGGAAGCGCAGACTTATGAGCGCATAACTATTGAATTCTTGAGTACTTTAGAATTTCAGTTGAAGCACAGGTGGACAGGTGTGGAGGAGGAATATTATGGTACACTGAGGTTTAGGTTATTTGATACTGACCATAGCCTGACCATAGCCGAATTGGGAGATATTCTGAAGCTCCCCAATTTTGGACCCGGAGCCCCTCCGGGAAATTTTAGTGCAAGGGACTTCTGGAAGGCTATTACAGGCAGAACTGATTATGTCGCGAAGGCGGAAAAAGCCTCGTGTATCCATAACCCATGTTTCAGGTACGCTCAAAAGGGATTGGCATATACACTGTTCGGCAGGGGTGACAGCACAGGAGTGGCGACTCAGAGGGAGTTGTACTTCATGTATGGCATGGCAAATCAAGAACTCATTAATGTAGCTGCCTTTGCAGCTGATCACCTGAAGAGGGTTGTGAATGCACCTTCCGGCGAAATAAGTGTAGGCGGTATGATTACTCAAACCGCAAATCACTTTGGCCACGGTGCTCTCTTGAGAGAGGAACCCACTGTTGCAGGTAAGACAAAAATAGATCTTGCCACACTGACTGCCCAAGGTATGATTCGAGTCTTTGATAATTACTACTCCTTGGTAAGCCGAAACAGTCATCTCCTTGCTTTACCTGCCCCTGACTTTATTAGTATTCAAAATGTGAATAACTGGCTATATGAGAGCACAATGCAGGATGAAGAAGACCAATTTTATGATGGTACAGGTACAGAATTCTTTGAGGATGAAGGAGATCAGGTAGAAGAAGCGCCTATACCGCCTACTTGAGTCTCACCCCATCAGGAATCCGGCTCAGGCTCTTGGAGCTTATCTAAAAAAGAATGGGATTGGATGGAGAATGAGATGTGTCATCTCCGAAGTGAGCAGACGAGGCAAGGCGAGGAGCAGACAAGACAAGGGAACGAACAAATCCGACAAGGCAGGTTGATCGGTGAGATGCACGAATGGATGCGGCATATGATGTTGCGCGACCAACCTCCGCAACCATGAACTCTGTGAGTCATCTGCTACTAGTGTTCCAACAGTGAGGACACTGTTGAATTCTAGTGTGGGGGTATTTTATTTGTGTTTTTATGTTATTTGTTTATGTTATTTGTGTGTTTTCAATTCTGTTTTAGTTATTTGGTTATTTAATTTCCAGTGTTAGTTTGAGAACATGATAGCAAGTCCACAGGAAAACCCCCCTGACATTGAGCTAATAAAATTAATAACATTGTTGGTTGGGGAACTGTTTAGTGAAGATGTTGAGTGAGGTGATGAGAAAGTATATAGAATACTCAGAAAAGAACTGTGAGGATGAAATCGGAACAATCTTGAGAGATAGGTAAAAGGCAAACACCCTGGGTTTCCCGAATAGGAACGAGTTCGACGTGTAGATTTGTACCATAGTGCTTTGATCTGAGAAGTACCCCTGAGTAGTTTATTTTGACAATCAGGTTTCATCAAAAAGAATCGTGTGTGCAAGGGTAATGAAAAGTATTGAGCTAAGGCACAGAAAAAAAACAAACAAACAAAAAGGGGCAATTAGGCGACTAATCCTTCTAAGTTGGGTAACCCTCACCCGGTTATTCAGCCCAGCGGCGGTCGAACCTGAAAGCCATTCAAAAAGAATAACAGTTCCAGAAAAAGAAAAATGTCATTGATAAATCTTGTGCACACGAGGAAAATCATAAAAGCCGTATAGTGATTGTCCGAATGAAAGGGAGGAAAATTGAAAAAGAAGACTTAAGTACAAAGCATAGTCGGAGAGGTTACCCATAGGGAGACTGAGCTCTGTGGTTTACCGCAGTCTAGTGTTTGCATGTTACCTGTTTTGAGGGAAAAGCCGAGATTAATCCTAGGGGACTTGGAATGAGAAGTTCAAGTATGAGTATCATCACCGTAACTCACAATTCTATGGACGTTCCGTATGAAAAAGATATTAAGTCGGTTTGGCGAGCTTTTTGCTTGAGGACAAGCAAAAGTTCAAGTTCGGGGGAGTTTGATGGGTGGATTTCACTTGTGTTTTCAAACGCTATTTGTCGTTAATTTCGCAATGTTTTTATTTGTTTTCGAAGCTTTAGTTGTTATTATCTGAATTACTCGTAGTTGTGTGTCTTCAAGTCTTATTTTTAAGTTTATATTACTTTTGCCGCTGGTGAGTTTGATTCGGTTTTTTTTAGTGTGTTTTTGGCAGGAATGGATAGCACGACAGTCGCACCGCTTTCGGAGGCAAAGAAAAGTCGGAAAAGGGAAGTCAGAGCTACAACACGGGTACCCGTGTTGCACAACACGGCCCGTGTCATGGAGGACACGGTTGGCAGACACGGGTAGACCAAAGCAGAAGAAAAGGAGACTCAGACGTACAACACGGGTGCCCGTGTCATGCAACACGGGCCGTGTTGCAGCCCTTGGAGATGAAACACGCCCTGAAGAAGTCAGCAGCCTGACACAGCCACCCGTGTTGCACAACACGGCCCGTGTCAGGGCCACTGAGAGTGAAATTGTTATATTTTCTGATTTTTTTGCTGTCAGACCTATTTCGAAGGGCATTTGAGACATTTCGCGATGTAATTTAAATTTAGATATAAGAGTCACTTTTTAGAAAGTAGGAGACACTTTTGAACTGAGATTAGGATTGACAACTGAGAGGAGAGTTCGGCTGGAAAACAAAGGATCGATCAAAAGCGGAAGCAATTGATATCCAAGGATTTCAACTCGCATTGTAATGATCTTCTCCTTTTCATTTCTAATTGCTTTTATGTTTACAAAGAACATGAGCAGCTAAACCCCAAGTTGTTAGGGGGTGGTCCTAAGTTGCGATGTAACGACTTTTATTTGATTATTCTATTAGAACTATGTTATTCACCTTATATATTTTATTTTGCATTAATCTTAACGCGTATTCATATTGGAAAGTAGAATTCGAATTATGCTTAGGTTTTAATCTGGAAAGTCAACCTAACACTTTTGCAAAATAGTATCACGGTCGATATTGCTTAGGAATGAGGATATCCCGTATCACGTATTTTATGGTCGGAACTATTGCTTGATGTTTTTCATGGACACTGAGGAATTAGTGTACAGGAAACTCATCAAAGGGTTTTCATTAAGGAATTAAGAAAGCTAAATTGGCCAACTGATGAATTAAGGTTAATAACTATTATAGCAGAATAATCATACATGGTCTTTACTCGCATCGTCTCCACTCCCCTAACACTGTTCTTAAATTGATTTATAAGTCTTAATTTACTTGTTATATTACTCTGCTACCAAACAAACCACTAGACCTTTTGTTCCTTTGAATCCTAAAAATCTCGTTAATTACTACGTAGTCCTCGAGATCGATACTTGGGACTTTTCCCTTATTACTACAATTGGTAAAAATAGTACACTTGCTATTTTCCCGATCACTCCCCATATTAGTCTAAAGTTTATATTCGATCAATTACTACTTCTTTTGAGTTTCGATTTTAGATTTGATCAACTGGCAGGATAAGAACAAAATAATTCCTATTCATCCAAGAGAAGGTTTTTATATTTGTATTTTTATTTCGTTCTATTTTTTATTTTTTAATAAGTGAGTTGATTTTGATCAATAATAAGTAGGGGTAGGATATGTCAGGCTAACTAATAGTGGCCTAGGCTTAGCCTACGCAGCTTCAGGTCAAATCAAGTTTTTTAAAAATAGAAAAATGTCTAGAATTTTTTATAACCCTATTTAGTTAAAAATGTCAAGCCTCAGACTATAAAAAAACCTTTTAAGCTTATCATACTAACCTATTTAAATAAATATAAATAATTATATTATTATTGTTATATTGTATAATGTATTTTAAGTTAAAATACAAAAATAAAACTTATTTGTCCTAAAAAAAACTATAAAATTAGGTTGAAAACACATTATTAACAATGTCATAAGTTGTTTTTATAATTTTTTTAAACAAATAATTTTCACAAAACTTATGTAAAGCAACACAAACAAATATTATTGATTTTTTTTTAGTTTTTTAATTTATATAAATATTAATGATATTTCTTTTATATATATATATATATATATATATATATATATATATATATATATATATATATATATATATATATATATATATATATATATATATATATATATATATATATATATATATATATATATATATATATATATATATATATATATATATATATATATATATATATATATATATATATATATATATATATATATATATATATATATATATATATATATATATATATATATATATATATATATTGTTCCGGCCTGGGACCGGCCTCGCCTCGCGGCCCAACCCAACGATTGGTGGTCGATGCCCAGTATGATTAATTAGGCTGGCCGGGCACCCGACCCCCTCGACGGGCAGGATACGCTCCCGTCAAGTAAGACGGCGTGCCTCGAGGCACCCTCGGCATTTCCCCTCGTCGGACAGAATATCCCTCCTCGGGCAGAATCCCCATACCGTCGAGCAGGACAACGAGTCTCCTCCACGCCCTCGTGTGCTCTCCTCTGCTGGGAGAATGATACACCTCCGGGGAACCCCGCGAGCTCCCCTCCGCGGGGAGGATAACGTGTCATGCGCACGTCCTCCACGTGCTCCCCTCCGCGGGGACACGTCACCAACTAACTGCCCACCTCCGAAAAAGCAGGTCAAACCCACCTTCCAGAGATCACGTGACAGTTGGACTAGGGCGAAGACCACGTCCTAGTCTTCACTACGCCACGTAAGCCATAATAGTCACCTGGGTTGGGTCTAGCAATCTAGCCCAACACAAGTGACCGTTGAGATTGCCTCTGTGATGATTGAGATGCTTGATTAACATACTCATGATACGAAGGGTCCCTATAAACATCATACCATACTAGTTTTTTTTCCTTTCTTCTTGACTCCCCCTTTGGTTTTTATTTTCTCAGGTGGTGGACACAAAGAAGTCATTGTGGGGAAGGCAAGTTCAAAAATCCTATTTTTTAATGCCCTTTTCCCAACAACATCTAGTGACCTAAATCTTTTCCATAACTCATCTATTGCACTACTCATATCCAGCTCTGATCCATCGTCTACGTCTTCCTCCAACTTAACTTCTATACTTAGTTTCCTCCAATGAACATGCACAACATCTATTGATATCGTTATACCACCAATTCTATACCCTGTCAACTCACAAGCACAAGGTAATCCATAGGTTTTTCTAAGAGTACAATAACATATTTCCTTGTTAGTTCCAACATAATCAACTCGTGTTAACTCTTCAACAATGCGTCTCAATGCAGCTCGAGACACTGAACCATGTAAATTCTTGTAAAATGAACTTATGTTGGCATGCTCAACTTCATAAAAACTCTTTTGAAAAGAAGCTCTAATGTTGCCCAATTGTGACATTAAGTTATCATTCATAGCCTACTAACATTTGACCATGTCACCAATACTGTTCCCCAACATCTGCTTTAACTTCCAATAAGCATACTCAACCATAAAAATAATACATATTAAAAATACTTAAAAAATATACAATTTAGAAATACTAAAAATAAATACATATCGATTAGTCGTGATGTTACCCAAATGTAGCACTCGATTAATTCATACTCCAAAAAATCTTTGTCTATGTGGTGTCAATCATATGTCATTCACATAATCAATAAATTCATTACAATCAATGCACGTTTGCTCAAGTTGGTTCAACCATTGATCATACTCAATCTTATCACTAGCCAATACAACTTCCGTCCATAATTTGTCAATTGTCTCTTGCATGTCACTAGTCACATATTGTTTCCATTTTGCACTAACATTTTTGTTAATATGAAATCGACATAGCAAATTGATTGAACTTGAAAACATAGTTTTAATGAATTTCATCAAAGAAAGATCTCTATTTGTCAAAATCATTTATGGATACAAATCTTTCTTCACAAACAATTGTTTAAGCTTATCTAACACCCAACAAAAAGCCTTAGTCTGCTCAGACTCAATATACACAAATGCGACACCAAAAGTCAACTCGGTGATGTCATGCTAACAATTTCAAACAGAGGTTGCCTATATTTATTTGTCTTGTAAGTGCTGTCCATAACTAACACAATAGGAAAAATATTCAACAACTTAACTGATTCTGGATGAGTCCAAAATATATCTCTAATAACTTTAGAGTCATATCTTTTTATACTCCAATAAACATAACCTGCATCCTCAATAAGCTTAAACAAATATTGTATCTCACTTCTAGGACCTCTTATCTCTTTTTCTATCATGCTCTTCTGCTTATATATTTACGTGATTCGAGTGACATTCTCTGGATCTTGCTCTTGCAAGGAAATGAATATATGTCTAGGTGAAACCTTTCTCTTTTTCAAATCAACAACATGTTGCTTCTGATCGGCTGTCAACCTACCAACAAATGAGTGACCTTCTAATTTATCAGGTAAACCATGGTTATGAACTCCACATTTTACATCAACCTTCCATCAAGATCCATCATTCGCTGGAATTAACCTGATTCTAAATAGACATTCACATTTTTTCGTCGCACTCTAGGTTCCACTATCAATATCTTTGTGTTTCCCACCTTTATCACAACCAAATATTAATTTGTTACTTCTTCCTCTCTTGTCTGTTTCAATATCTGAACGAGTGATGATAACCGTTACTTTATTTCGGATTTCGATCTCTTTAATCCATCTTATCACCTTTACTCGTGTACCAAATCTTTGAGTAGTTGAAAACATCAGATATATCTACACATATCTGGTCTTTATCGCATATTTGCGGAGGAATTCCCAAACCTGTAGAATAAAAAACAATTAAAAAAATTACATTTACGAAAAAAACCGGAAGTCTCGGGAAAAGAATTCCGGTACACAAAGTTGCCAAACCGGAACTCTTAGGAAAAGTGTTTCGGTACACATTATGACTGTAGCGATAAAAATCGTGAGCGTAAGTTATTGACTAACTTAACTCAAAGAAAACAAGAGTCGCCACCGCACTTTTATTTTATCCAAATAAAGGAAAGGAAAAAGAGCGAACAAAACCAAAGAGTTCTAAAATAAGAACACGAGACAGAGATCGGGGTAAGGGGGTTGGTTACGCAATGGGAAGGTGTTAGCACCCAAAACGTCTATAGTACTCTATAGGAGCCCTTTGAAATATTTATGCTTTTTGGTTTGAAAATGGTTTGTTTGAAAAGAGATTGGGGAGATGAGAAGAGAATTATTTTTTTATATTTTTGTGTTTGGAGAGACTTATCGTCTCATGCCTACGTACCCATAAAGTGCAATATGGAATCAAAACCCCGTAGTTCGTGGTACAAATGACAAAATTTTGTTGGTTTTGATTGATTTTAGATGTACAGACAAGTCATCATTTCAAGGAGAAAACTGCGACTATCCACCCACGAGTATTAAGACAACATTTGCATCACATAAAGATGGAGGATTTGCTTGGATTATCAACAAGACTATCACTCAACATCAACGTGGAAAATGTCAAAGTCTTAATAATATGGGGAATAGGAGATTTACATCTCAACTATAGAAATGAATCATGTCTAAACTTTATGAAAAGTTTTAAAGTGAAAAAGTGCATAAAGGCACAAAAAGAGTTGATGAGTTTTTGTATTTTTTATGTCTTTTGAAATTGGTCAAAACATGATTAACATTGATTGACTTTTATTAAGAAAAAAACAAAGTTTAAAAATCACTTGACGAAAGTCAAGGTTTTATTGCGAAATCGGTTTTGAAGTTTGAAACCAAGAAGGTTTTGAAAGAGGGAGAAAGTTTTGAAAATTTAAGAAGGGGAGGAGATGAAGTGACTATCCTAAAAAACAAAATAAGAGCTAGAGGTAAGAAAGATCTAACCGACTTGTAGCACACTCCATAGCAAGCAAAAAAGAATTCCATCCGATTTAAAGCATAAGCTCATGAGCGAGCCAAATAAAGGCTAAGATCCACAATACTCCAAGCATAGGAATGAGAGCCCTAATTCTAAGTCCAAAGGTCCATAAAGTCCAAGGTCTAAGAGTAGTCCAAGAGCATAACCACAAAGTTAATAGCACCCAAATTTTTTAGATGTTTCATCCTTTATTAGTGTTTTGAACAAAGTATGGTCCAAGTGGACAAAAGAGAATAAACATAAACAAAGATATGATATGAAATGATAAAATAGAAGCATAAAAGTAAGAAATAAGGAGTAAGAAGAGAATATAAGCAAAATTAAACAAGGATATTGTTAGTGAATTAGTGGTTAGTGGTTAGAACATATGATCAATGATGATTAATTCTTGCACTTAGACCAAGATTAATGAAAATTCATTAGAGGATTGATAGAATCAAAGCCTCCTAACAATGATTTTCATAGGTATTGGAGTTAAGACAAGCAACTAAACATACTTGGACTTTTAAACGTAAGTTTGAGCCACGAATGATCATTTTCCGATTAAGGGACACTTTAGCGCTATGTTAAGCAATCGTAATCGGGTTTATGTAGAAACCACGACTATCTGAGGCCGGTCAATAAAATGTTAGTGTTAATACATGTTAGAGAAGTGATATGTAAATCACTCTCCTAAAACATGCCACACAAAAAGAAAAGAGGTAGTGATCTCATCATAATCAAGATTTTTAATTAATTAATCAAAGGTAATCTATCATTATTCCAAAGTAAGGAGAATTATCTCAATGATTATTCGTCCATAGATTTGAAATAATGAAGATTAAACAACCTTGATAATCAACAATCTATGATCCATAGATTTCATCGATCAAAAAAAAAAAAAAGGAAGAAAGAAAATAAGAATGAAAAGAAATCACAATTTGAATCTTAAATCGATTAAATTATCATCAATATCAATCACCTCTCTTGGTGGATAAAAATCAACACCCAAAGTCCATTGATATTGATGAAATCCTATCAAAATTCAAGATCCAAAACCACCAATAATTAATCAAAATATTTTCAAATAATTTTTTAAGAGTTTTCAAAAATGAAATTAAAATACAAATTTAATAATAAAAGAAAAATGTGGAAAAGTCCACACGGTTAAATTCTGAAAGAAATAAAAAGGAAAATAAAAAAAATAAAAGAAAAATACAATTGAAAAGTAGAAAGAGAAAACGAAACAGAGTCATCTTCTTCTTCTAGCTCTCACACGCGAAAACATTCACGGCCATGGATGCTTGCTTAAATCACAACGGCGGGACGCGAAAAATACGCGGTTGCAATCGAAATCAAGAGCTCTTCACAATGGTACCAACAATTCAAAGAATCACAACAAAAGATAACGGATCGAAAATGACGGTGAAGCTCAATCTACCTTCAAACTCAGGTAAGAAATCAATCCAAACTTCTTCTTGCTTCTCTTCTTCTTCTGAACGAATTCTGGTTCGAAATTGATCTGTGTTTGAGGTTGATTTGAAGTTAATTTGGTGGAAGAAAGTATGAGAAGAGAATGTGAGCAAAAGGTTTTGTATTGAGGAATTGAGGAAGAAAATCAGCAGAGATTTTTTGGCTTGAAAAGCTTGAAGAAAAGAGTGAATAAGGTGTTGTATTTATAGATGAGAATGGGTGAAAATGATTTGCCGTTTGTGAGATTTTTTTTTCTGCGTTTTGGGATGCAAGTTATGTGTGACCTGTTGTGATATTTTTTCATGTCGTTTTGGACTTTTTCTTCTTTTAGCTCACTTAAGTGACGTGGAAAGCTTGTGGGGTCAGCTACATGGCTGAGATTATATTCACATGGCTTGCAATATGGCTTGGATAAGTGATGAATTGTTTCCTCAGCTCAACCTCAATTTCAAGCCGTTTTCGCTCTATTGCTCCATAGATATTGAAGATGACAATATCACTAATGAATTTGCTTGCGAGTTTGAAGAACAGTATCTTCATGAACATGTTTGTTGAAGCAGTCCTGACAGGAACAGGGTTCTATGCAGTAGACACCAGCAGTAAAACACTCACAGTAAAGCTTCAGGCACTTTGATTTCTTGCAATTACAGCGTTTGCAGCACTCAGTATCACCAACTGGCTCGGACTTACGCTTTTTCTTTTTGGAGCTATTCGGATTGAAATCTTCGTCAGCCATGTAAGCTGGTACCAGGGAAGAATCTTCAGCAGGCTGAACCTCATATACTGATACAGATACAATCGATAGATGCTGATGTTCTTGGCATGCAGAGAGTAGCAAGGAAGTAGATTAAGTGCATTCAAGTGTAAACCGATACCTGGTAAAGTGCACTTTTGTGAATTTGCATTACGTTTTGCAGGGAGCAGTTGCTTTTTGTCTGAAGAATTCTTTACTTCAGACTGTGTTGTAATGGAGCCAGTGTTTGAATTATCATCAGAGTTCTTTCGTACACCGACCATCTCGAAGACAACGCCTCTGGATACCACGGTGCGTGACAGAAACAAGCTGATTGTCTATTTTCTCATTTGGATTGCTAGTCATGAAAGAACCATTAGCAAGATTGTCCTGTGTGTGGTCAGTGTCTGTTGAGACAACAAGCTCAGAACAATGATTTTCAATTTCATGTTCAGAATCAGAAGCAACTGAATCAACCATGTGTATTTTCTGATCATTATTACTGGCAGATTGCTGAAGAGGGACAAAATCACAAAGTCTTATAGAAGATCCCAATGGTTTTTGCATTAGACCCTTAAAAGCTTCTGCTTCAATTACATATCCGCACCGTTGTGAATTAAACCATCCCAATCACAGTCTGAGCCTTCACCCTTTGGATCAATCTGATTTGTTCCTTGAAGATGTAATTCAGGCTCATCCGAATCATTTTTACAACCTTCTTTATTGCACTAATTGAAACCAATTCAGACGCCTGTACTTGCTTTCCTGTAATCGCAGATTGTGTTACAAAGCATGCTAACCATGCACGAATTCCTCGAATCCGTTCTAACCGAAAAATCAAACTAGTTTTCTCCCATTAGACGCTTGATTCTCTTTCGCTTCTTTTATTCTCTTTCTATTTTGGTCTATGCATGCGCCGAATGCATCAGAGTAGTAGCATGCAAGGGAGGCATCACCTGTTGTTTTGACTTCTGAACTGTCTTCAAGCTCTTGCCACCGCCCAGTACTGACTATGAAGGTTTCTAGACATTTTATCTGATCTAAAACTCTGGTATACCACTCGACCGTGACGAATATTCAGACACCAACTTTAGAAACATGGATGACTTATCCTCCAATAGTCGTAAAGGAGTGTCAAATTCAGCAACTCGACCATCATTGAGCACTAGAACTTGATCGCTGTCGATGACAGTAGGGATACGATGTGCAATGGTGAGGACGGTGCAGGCTTTGAACTCTGTTCGAATAATCTTCTGGATAAGATTGTCAGTGGCAGTGTCGACGGATGCTGTTGCTTCATCAAGTACAAGTATTTTTGACTGCTTCAATAGAGCTCGGCCAAGAGAAACAAGTTGTCGTTGTCCTACACTCCAATTGTCTCCATTTTCTATAACTGGTGAATCAAGCTTTTGTCCCTTCTCACAGATGATCTCTCCAAGTTGAGACTTATCTAGTGCCTCCCAAATGTCTTTATCTGAGTGCTCCTCAAGAGGATCAAGATTGCCTCGAATGGTCCCTTCAAACAAGGTCGGATCCTGCGGTATGATACTGAGATGACTTCGGAGGTCATGAAGATCGATCTGTAAAATATTGATGTTGTCTATGCGGATACTTCCGTCTGCTGGTTCAATCAGTCGAAACAATGCTTGAATCAACGTAGATTTACCACTGCCGGTGCGTCCAACTATTCCTATATTCTTCCCACCAGGAAATGTGCATGATACTCCATGAAGCACCAAAGGAAGATTTTCTTTGTAACGGACCTTCAAGTCAACTATTTCAATTGTCCCATTTTCAGGCCATAAGGATGGAGGGCGAGAATCTTCAATAACTGCTGGTGCTTCACTAGGAATTTGGCTGTACTGATAAATTCTTTCAATAGATATAATTTTGTTTTCAAGTTTGCAAAAGCTAAGTATCCAACGGGATAACCGCGCATTCAAATTAAGACCATATGTCACGGCAAGTCCAGCCATGCTAGGGTCAATACTTCCATGGGGAAAGCTAACAAGCAATAGCATGCAGAAAGAAAATACACAGGTGGACAGGAGCTCCATACGCAGGCAGAGCCACTCAATAGCAGCAAGACTATAGAAGAAAGGTCGTGCAAAACAATCAAGAAGATAGAGGTTCCGCTTCATGAACCTTTTTTCTTGTCCGAAACCCCTGATTGTGGATGCTCCAGCAATTGATTCACCAAAAAGATTTATAATTGGTGATTTCTGGATGCTTACAATACGGACCAGTTCCCTAGAGGAAGCCATGTAGTATTTCTGCATCCATAAACAAGCAATGGCCATTGGGATGACTAAGAGCAAAACTTGCCATGTAACTTCTGTCATTACACCGACAATACCGATAAGCTGTATTGTTGTAGCAGCAAAACCACCAAGTCTAAAAGGGATGTCAAGATCCACAACACTCTGATCAACAGAAACCCGATTCAAGATCCTTCCAGCGGGTGTAGAATCAAAGAAATACATCGGTGCATGGAAAACACATCTAAGCATCTTCAAAAATAGCTTCTGTGCAGCTCCGAGACCAAACGTAGCGACTAGAACAGCCCTAACAAATATAAACAATGAACTGCCAAAAGCAAGAGCCATGTAAACGAGAAGAAGATTCATGGGAGTTACTTTGGGCTTGTCTCCTTCTGTTTGAGGATTAGCCCATGCCATCAACCAATTACTAGCAATCTGAAGGAACTGAAATAATGCTTGTGCAATGATTATGAGTGGAATCAATGAACCTTTATATGCCGCTGCCATGTATGAAAGATACACCTTCATGCTAACTCTACCTCTAACCCTCTCCTCTTCCTGTACAAGCTGTTTTTTCCTTGATCTTTTAGCTTTCTTCTTCTCCTTATTTGTTTTTTGATCGGAAGACGATGGTCCTTCTTGCATTTCCTTTGTCAAACTGTCAACATCATTCTCAGAACAAATGGATTTCTTACTTGTCATAACAGATTCCTCCAATGATAAATGCTCCTCTGAATCTTCAGATGAATGATTAGGGATATCCATAGCCTCTATCGCTTCATGGTGAGCTAAAACTAGAGCTTTAAAATTTGTTCCTGCTTTTAAGAGATCGTCATACTTTCCGGCTTGTATGATGCTACCTTCCTTGAGAACCAGTATGAGATCAGCAGCAGGAAGAAATTCAACTTGATGGGTCACAAAAATGACTGTTTTATTTTCCAGTGCTGACAATATATATTCCCTAAACAGCTCCGATCCAGTGTGTGCGTCAACTGCACTGAAGGGATCGTCGAGGAGATAAACATCAGCATCTTGGTATAGCGCTCGGGCAAGTTGCACCCGTTGCTTCTGACCCCCACTCAGGTTTATACCTCTATCACCAATAATTGTCTGATCTCCATGCGAGAAAAGTTCTAGATCCTTTCTCAGTGAACAAGCATGAAGAACATTCTTGTACTTTGCTTTGTCTTTTAGACTTCCAAAGAGTATATTTTCTTCGATAGTTCCTGATTGTATCCATGCTGATTGGGAGACATATGCAGCAGAACCACACACACTGACTTCACCAGATATTTTAGGAATCTCTCCAAGGATGCAAGAAAGAAAACTTGATTTCCCTGAACCAACTGTGCCACAAACAACCACACGCATCCCTTTTTCAACTTTCATATTTATCTCTGAAAGAGTAGGCCTGGAAGATGAAGAAGGGTCCCAAGAGAATTCACTATCCTTAATTTCTATGGCAATGTTAGAAACACCCTGTGGCAAGACAATAGTTGCATCTTCCTGCAATTCTTCCTCAAGCAGAAAACAAGTAAGTCGATCAATAGAAACTTTTGTCTGAGCCATTGTAGATACCAAGTCTGGAAAATTCCTCAAAGGTTCTTGGAGGATCCTAAAAGTGGCTAGAGCCGAAAGTACACCGCCTGCTGTCAGCTGTGGGATATATTCTGTTCCAGAAACTGATGACTGTCCATGATCACCTGTCAGGTCAATACCATGAAATTGCATGGAGTTCCATCATTGCAAAACAAGCAGCAGTATTAAATGATACCAATCTATTGAGCAGGTTAAGAGTGAAATAAACTTCCTCCTTGTTATTCAGATACATATCTTGGGCCACGTGTAAGAGTAACACATATACTCCAGATGGGGAATATTCCCATCATACAAAGGCAGTTTTCTCTCCAACAACTTTCAAGACATGCCCCCGAGTTCCAGATGGAACAAACAGGCCTTCAATTCCAGGAACCTTCAAGCCAATTAATACCATGCCACTGCATCATATGTCGCATAATAGAACAAAGAGATTGGCTCGCTAATCACTTTTGAATTTATCTGAATTAACTTCTGGGAAAATAAATCCATAGACGAACACAACCTGGACTGATGAACCTTGATCATATTAGTCATTGGACCAAACTTCTCATAGAACACTGCTTGATAAACCACTGAATTTCAATACAGGACAATTTGACCTTGAACAATCTCATTTCCTGAGAAAATATCCTACCACCACGGGTAACTTATAGTTGAAGCAAACTCTTGATAGTTTGACTAAGATGAGGTTAAACGTCCATCTGATTAAAACTTGAATGAATGTATTTGCCATCAATCTCCTTGCAAAACCCTAAACACACAGAGAAGAAGAAGAAACAAAAATATTTTTGGTATTTTGATTAGATGTTAGTAAACAGAAACAAACATAAAGCAAGTATGAAACAACAAGGGACCTAAGAAAAATAAAAAAGTATGGTCTTGTTTGTGTATGCAAAAATGAAAATGCAATGTGGGATCTTAGGGGTAAAAATTAGGGTATTACAGCTGCCCCTATTTAAGATTCTTCTATCCGGAGATATGAAGATTGACATCTTTGTCTCGACTAGATAGAAGAGACTTAAATATAACAATTAACCCAATTTTTAGCCCTAAGAGACCACAAAATGATATGATTATGCTAATGATATGCGAACATAAGACTTCTGTGGGGAAATAATGCCACAGGAGACAAACAAAAGCTCGGGAGAAAAAGAGAGACTCCACATGAGAAAACAAAATAGTAAGATCCTATTCCGATAAGGGAAAGGAAACGACTCAATGGGGAAAGAGATACCAACTGCCAGTTACTGGGCGAAGATATTCGAACCGAAGATAATAGGTAAAATACTTTCTACCAGTTACTGAGTAGAAAATAAGTGCAAAAACACAAGAGAATTGTTATCTACCAGTTACTGGGTAGAAAACAAAGAAATGTATTACTTATTACCAGTTACTGGGTAAAAAGTAATCCACTCGTTGAAATATAATCAACTACCTGTTACTGGGTAGGAAAAGAAGCAACACCAACTACTGGTTACTGAGTAGTTTAGCGAGAATAATAAACTTGAATGAAAGGGGTTACCAACTATCGGTTACTGGATAGTGTAAACAACATGTCGACTACCTGTTACTGGGTAGGACGGACTCGACTACCTGTTACTGGGTAGGAGAAAAAGATAAAAGGTCAACTACCTGACACTGGGTAGGACAAACATACTCGACTACCTGTCACTGGGTAGGAGAAAGAGATATATCATCAGCTACTTGTTACTGAGCAGCTCCAAACACAACAAACTTCTCAAATAAAGAGACAACCATTTGTTGGAAAAAGATATTAACAACTCTGTCGGGGATCTTTAAAAGAGATACAAGCAGGTTGAACCATGCAATAGAATTCTCATTGGGAGTTATTCCACAGAAATTCCAATTGTCAGAAAAGCTGGTCAGATAAGGATCTATCACTTCACAATAAACTTCTCTGTTGAGGATGAGCCAGAGAAATGGTATTTATTGAGAAGGTAAAATTCTTGAGATTACACAAGCTGCTCAAATAAAGAGGCTTCCACATGAAGTTGCATAAGTAATTACCAAGAGAGTGTTATCAAAACACTACTGGGAAAATCAAATCTTCATCTTCTGACGAGGATCAATAACAGATTCCTGCTGAGGAAAATAAATCCTCAAAACTACCTTCTTGTCATCCCGGTTTCACAGCCCAGGGAAAACCAAAGTAACTGCTGCAAGAGACCAAAGTTCAATCCAGGAACAAACTGGAAAGAAACGGTCAAACAAGACTCGACCCAATGAGGAAATAACTCAACTGGGGAACAATTCCATCCAGATAAAAGCTGGGGAGGAAAGCTAAATAAAACATCTTCCACGAGGCATAAACTCAGTGGGGAATTAAAAATGATAGGTATTTTCTGCTTAGAGGTCGACACTCTAATGAAGAGAGGACACACGCATTCTGCGAGATAACAACATCGGGAAAAGGGAAATACCAACAAAAAAAATGCAGGATGCACAATGCAACCAAGACATGCTATGCTCAACCAAAATGAATGCGCATGCAATGAGTATGAATATGCTGATAAATCAGACAAAAAAGGCAAACAGAGGGTGAACAAAACACCACAACACCACTTGAAATACTCGGCTAATCTCTGCGAGTTAGAGATATCATTGGAGATCGTGCTGGGGATCAGCAACAAAAAATCTGCAAGAGATACATAAGAGCCATCCAAGGAAAATAAATCCTACTACAAGGCTTAAATCTCGCTGAATAAATGGAGATATTGTTTGGGGAAAAGACCCCAAAGATCAATCTTCAACCATTAATAATTCAACAAGAGGAAACAACAATATGAACTCCGCTTTGAGAAAAAAAACTGTTGGAGAAAAACATAGCAACACAAATCTTCCAACCCTGCCAGGGGAATAAGAAGTTAACATCATAGCAAAAAGTCAAACTGTGGGGGATTTTAAATCAACACACAATTACAAGGTGAGAGAAAACCCGACAGGTGACTGCTATGTCAACACTTCTCAACCTTGTTCTCTACTTGAAGAATAATCCAAAGCAAATGTGCATAACCTCCGCTAGGAATCATCAAAGACAAATCTCCGCCTGGGCAAAAACAATCAAGGAGAAGTGATCTTCAAATTTCTCAACTGTCCGATCATAATGTGGTTGAATGAATAAAACATATCCATCATTTGAATCAAGACTTTGCTGTGGAAAACCGTTCAACACTCATCTGGTTTATCCAAAGAAACAAAACTCTGCTAAGGGAATATCAGCAAACTCTACTGAAGAGACCTCAATATAGCTCAAATGGGGAAACATCAACACAACTCTACTGGGGAGCTGCCAATAAATTCTACCAGAGAGGCAAGAAAGAACCCTGCTGAAGAGAACACTTACGCTTTTCGCTTCAAGATTCTACCATTCTTGGGATTACTGTTGACATTCTTTCTTTTATTTTCACAAATCAAAGAAAAATGTTTTTATAATTTTCAAAATTTAAATCAATTATTCACATTTGTTTCAAAAATCATCATCAAAAATAAAATGAAATTCTGTAAACAAAAACAAAATAAGAATTGCAAACAAAGGGACAAAGGCCCAAATTCTATTGATAGAATGATAGTCCGCAAATGGCGTAACTCCATGGATCATTACAAAGTTTGAAAAATGGTAAGTACAATGGAAAGTTCTACATTGAAATACAATGACCATTATTCTCCCTAACAACTTTGAATTCCAACTGTGCTTGAGACTTCAGCGGAGAATATCTGAAGTAAAACCTTTGATAGGAAATGTTGCTTCAAACGATCAAGACTGGCCAGATGCAGTTACTTGCCATGATCCCTAACTTTTGCCTAGATTTCCCTCTCGGGTTTTCAATCTACCGGGATGATTATTTCTGTTTTTGTCTCTAATTTTTGCCTGGACCGCCCTTTCGGGTTTTCAATCCATCGAGACGCTCATTTTTGCCTAAGCTGCCCTTTCAGGTTTTCAACTTAGCGAGTTGTTCTTTTATTTTTTAGGCGAAGTATTTCTTGACTGCATCGGCATTCACAGGACGAGTGAACTCTTCTCCATCCATAGTTGTAAGAATTAATGCACCGCCAGAGAAGGCTCTCTTAACAACATATGGGCCTTCATAATTAGGAGTCCACTTGCCCCTAGAATCAGTAGTAAAAGTCGAGATTTTTTTGAGCACGAGGTCACCTTCTCTGAACACACGGGGTCGAACCTTCTTATCAAATGCTTTCTTCATTCTTTGTTGATATAATTGGCCATGACACAAAGCCGTCATTCTTTTCTCTTCAATCAGATTCAACTGGTCGTATCTACTTTGACACCATTCAGCCTCAGCCAATTCAGTTTCCATCAAAACTCTCATGGAAGGGATTTCAACCTCTATCGGGAGCACTGCTTCCATGCCATAAACAAGAGAAAAAAGGGTTGCCCCTGTTGAAGTGCGAACGGATGTACGATACCCATGCAGAGCGAAAGGAAGCATATCATGCCAATCCTTGTATGTAACAACCATCTTTTGAATAATCTTCTTAATGTTCTTATTAGCAGCTTCAACAGCCCCATTCATCTTGGGTCTATAAGGAGAAGAATTATGATGCTCAATCTTAAACTCATCGCATAATTCCTTCATCATCTTGTTATTTAAATTCGACCCATTATCAGTGATGATCTTTCTCGGAACACCATACCGACAGATGATTTGATTCTTGATAAACCTGACCACTACTTGCTTAGTCACATTTGCATATGATGCCGCTTCAACCCATTTGGTAAAATAGTCAATAGCCACCAATATGAAACGGTGTCTGTTCGATGCTTTAGGCTCAATCATTCCAATCATATCAATGCCCCACATTGAAAAAGGCCATGGAGAAGAGATAACATTGAGAGGAGTTGGAGGCACATGAATCTTGTCAGCATAAATCTGGCATTTATGGCACTTTTTCACATATTTACAACAGTCAGATTCCATTGTCAACCAATAGTAACCTGCCCTTAACATCTTCTTAGCCATCGCGTGTCCATTGGCATGGGTGCCAAAGGATCCTTCATGGATTTCTTTCATCAACATATCTGCTTCGTGTCTATCCACGCATCTGAGCAAGATCATGTCATAATTTCTCTTATACATCACATCATCATTCAAGAAGAAACTACCAGCCAATCTTCTCAAAGTTTTCTTATCCTTCTTGGATGCCCCAAGTGGGTACTCTTGATTCTGAAGAAAGCATTTAATATCATAATACCATGGTTTATCATCAACAACCTCTTCAACTACAAACACATGAGCTGGTCTATCAAGACGCATCACACTAATCTTTGGCACATCATTCCAACGATTTACCACAATCATGGAGGATAAAGTCGCTAAAGCATCTGCCATTTGATTCTCTGCTCTTGGTATATGGTGAAACTCAACTTTATTGAAGAAAGTTGACAATCTTCTTGCATAATCACGATAAGGAATCAAATCAGGTTGACGTGTCTCCCACTTCCCTTTAATCTGATTAATCACTAAAGCTGAATCTCCATACACATCAAGAATCTTGATTCTTAAATCGATAGCTTCTTCCAAGCCCATAATACATGCTTCATACTCAGCCGCATTATTTGTGCAATTGAAAACCAACCTTGCAGTGAAAGGAATATGAGAACCATGAGGAGTAACAATAATTGCACCAATACCTCTGCCATATTCATTAACCGCCCCATCAAAAATCAAACCCCAACGGGATCCAGGCTCAGGTCCTTCTTCATGTAATGGTTCCTCACAATCTTTAACCTTTAGATACATCACATCCTCATCAGGAAAGTCAAACTGAATAGGTTGATAATCATCAATTGGCTGGTGTGCCAAATGATCAGCCAAAACACTTCCTTTTATCGCCTTTTGAGTTCGATACTCGATATCATATTCTGATAACAACATTTGCCAACGAGCAATCCTCCCAGTTAACGCAGGCTTTTCAAAGATATACTTGATTGGATCCATTTTAGATATCAACCAAGTTGTACAATTCAACATATACTGGCGGAGGCGCTTGGCAGCCCAAGCTAGAGCACAACATGTCTTTTCAAGCATCGTGTACCGAGACTCACAATCAGTGAACTTCTTACTCAGATAATAAATGGCAAATTCTTTTCTCCCGGATTCATCTTCTTGACCCAGAACACAACCCATAGACTCTTCTAGCACGGTCAAATACATGATCAAAGGTCTTCCTTCTACGGGAGGAGACAAAATAGGAGGTTCAAGCAGATACTCTTTAATTCTTTCGAAAGCTTTCTGACAATCTTCTGTCCAGACACAACCCTGATCTTTGCGGAGAAGTTTGAAAATCGGTGCACATGTGGCAGTCATATTGGATATAAATCGAGAGATATAGTTCAAACGTCCCAAGAATCCTCTTACTTGTTTTTCTGTTCTGGGTGCAGGCATCTCCTGGATAGCTTTAACTTTACCAGGATCAACTTCAATGCCTTTCTGACTGACAATAAAGCCTAACAATTTTCCAGAACGAACACCAAAAGTGCATTTATTAGGATTCAGACGGAGCTTAAACTTTCTCAAACGTTGAAACAACTTCAATAAATTTTTAATATGATCTTCTTCAGTCTTCGACTTACAAATCATATCATCCACATAGACCTCAATTTCTTTATGCATCATATCATGGAACAGAGTGGTCATAGCTCTCTGGTACGTTGCACCAGCATTTTTTAAACCGAAGGGCATCACTCTGTAACAGAATGTTCCCCAGGGTGTAATGAATGTTGTTTTTTCCATATCCTCAGGTGCCATCTTTATTTGATTATAACCGGAAAATCCATCCATAAATGAAAAGATATTGAACTTAGCAGTATTATCTACCAACAAATCAATGTGTGGTAGTGGAAAATCATCTTTTGGACTTGCTTTATTCAAATCTCTATAGTCAACACACATTCGGACTTTTCCGTCTTTCTTTGGAACAGGCACGATATTGGCCACCCATTGAGGATATTCGACGGTCACAAGAAAACCAGCATCAATCTGCTTTTGAACCTCTTCTTTAATCTTCACTGCCATGTCAGGATGAGTTCTTCTCAATTTCTGCTTCACGGGTGAACATTCAGGCTTTAATGGCAAATGGTGCTCCACAATACCAGTATCAAGACCAGGCATGTCTTGATAGGACCAAGCAAACACGTCAACATATTCTCTAAGAAGCTCTACCATCCTCTTCTTAACATCTGACTGAAGCAGTGCCCCAATCTTGACTTCTTTCTTATCATCATCGGAACCCAGATTAACCAATTCCACCGGCTCTTCATGAGGCTGAATGGCCTTCTCCTCGTGCTCAAGCAATCGAGAAATCTCATCAGGAATTTCTTCAATATCCTCCTCTTCCGCTTCAAACACAGGGAACTCAAAGTTGGGAGAGGGCATATGGTCATTGTTTCCAATGGGTTTAACAATCAATCTGCACAATGATTTTATGTTTGATTTTAGAATATGAACAAAAAAATGAAAATATTATGCAGATAAGAGTGATTATAACATTATTATACTTTTTTCGGTTTTTTATGTTACCATTTTTCAGAAGTAAAGCAAAAAAAAGAAAACAACATATGGATAAACAGAAAAACATTTTATTGATGATGATAAAAGTTGAAACAAAGCCCTCACAAATTCACTTTCACCTTGGGCAGAGTGAAAGGATTTTTGAAAGAAACAAAAACAAATTACTTTGAAACATGAACAACAGTAGGAACATCAACAGCGATCCAATTCTGGCATATCAATCCACGTGTCACAAAGTTGGGCATTTCTTCCTCTTGGTCATCTTCAAGAATTGCAGCTGTAAAATGATCTTTGCAATGGATGAACCCAGCACTTCGAAAGACTTCATGAATACTCTTCAGCTCATTTCGGGTTGAACCAGATGTAAAACCCAAACCAGCTCTATCTTTTTTCTCAGCAACTTCAATGATTCGGCCCCATCCATGAGCTTGGCAATTATCCACTACATGTTGTGCATCTTTTAGAGAAGACATGGACACCCCATCTTTCTTGACAGCTTTATCAACCACAGAAAGAGCCTGAAACGGAGTTCCAATATCCTCTTCCGCATCGATATAAGAAAAAGACGACAAACTGCTTACCAACATAGCCTGTTCTCCACCAACAACGACAAGTTTACCATTCTGCACGAATTTTAACTTTTGATGCAGTGTCGAAGTAACAGCTCCAGCTTCATGGATCCATGGGCGTCCTAGAAGACAACTGTAAGCAGGACGAATATCCATGACTTGAAAAGTGATCTGGAAAAAACACGGACCAATCTTGATAGGGAGATCAACCTCTCCAATCACGGTTTTCCTCGATCCATCAAAGGCTTTCACAATGACCCCACTGAACCTCATAGGAGTACCCTGATAAGATAATCTGGACAAAGTAGATTTTGGCATCACATTCAACGATGACCCAGTATCAACCAACACATTGGATAGAGCGTCTTCCTGGCAATTCATGGAAATATGGAGAGCCAAATTATGATTTCTTCCATGATCAGTCAACTCTTCATCACAAAAACTCAGATTATTACACGCAGTGATATTGGCAACAATGCTATCAAACTGGTTAACAGTCACATCATGATCTACATAAGCTTGTTCCAATACTTTCTGCAACGATTCACGATGAGCCTCAGAGCTCATTAACAGAGATAGAACAGATATTTTTTATGGTGTATGTAACAATTGATCCACCACATTATATTCACTCTTCTTGATCAATTTCAATACCTCATCATTATCTGACTTCTGATTTACATCACTTGATTGACCATACTCTACAGAAGTCTTCAACTGAATTTGCTTATTCCCAGTATCTTCACTTGTCTTTGAAGGCTCATTAGCAAATACTCGACCACTTCTGGTTACACGTCCGACATCAGCAATAGTCACAACTGAGGGAAGAGAAGGAATGGGAACCTCTTTTCCATCCTCCAACATAGTAGCATTGTATTTGTAGGGAACAGCTTTATCGGATTCATACGGCGTCGGGCCAGGCAAATGGATGACCAAAGGCGTCACAGCAGATTTCTGACTATTGTAAGAAATTACAACCCGCTCAGGAATATTGAAACGTGGGACTATGACATTCACTTTGTTCTCCACTTCGTTTCTGTTTGCAGTAACCTGAATCAAATTCTCGTCCATCATCTTTTGTAAGTCCCTTTTTACAATCACACACCCTCGAGGGTTCACAGAACAAATACAACAGGCGGCATAATCATGCTCAATATCATGGAACTCACTCAAAGTAGCATGCATTTCAACAAGTGATCTCCGAATCCAGCGAATATCGAAAATACGGTATGTACCAGGACAACCATATACCATATTAACAGTTGCATTACCATGTTTAGGAAACGGATTTGATTGCACATTAGGGTTGGTATCTTCAAAAGACAGAATACCGCTTTTTACGAGCTTTGCAACTTCATGCTTCAGAGGATAGCAATTTTCGATATCGTGTCCCGGGGCACCTTGATGAAATGCGCAATGAGCATCTGGCTTATACCACCATGGAATTTCAGTTGGAACAGCCGGCGGATCACGAGGTTGAACCAAATTATTCTTTATTAAAGCCGGAAAGAGCTCAGTATACGTCATTGGAATGGGATCAAATTGTGTTTTCCTCTGTGTACGACCTTGTTGAGTTGTCTTCTCTTGGAAACGTGGTTGATAACTTGCAGTAGCTTGAGCGGTAGGGGTGTTACTGATAACAGGCGTAACAGATGCTACTTGTTGCTGACGACGACTACCATTGTTGTTCACAACTCTGCGTCTTCTAGACCTTTCCTGAGATATAGCATTAGTTTCTCCCTCTTTTTTCTTAGGGAACCCAACACCAGGTTTTTTTGTACTTCCAGAATTTCCTTCTTTTATCAGACGTCCCTCGCGGACAGCTTCCTCTAATCTCATCCCCATATTAACCATTTCCGTGAAATCACCAGGAGCGCTCGCAACCATCCTTTCATAGTAAAATGAACCCAGAGTCTTCAGAAAAATCTTGGTCATTTCTTTCTCTTCAAGCGAAGGGCTTATCTGAGCTGCAATCTCACGCCATCTTTGCGCATATTCTTTAAAAGTTTCTTTCTCTTTTTGAGACATTGCGCGAAGCTGATCACGGTCTGGCGCCATATCGAGATTATACTTATACTGACGAACAAAAGCTTCACAAAGATCATTGAATGTCTTGATTTGTGTACTATCGAGTCCCATATACCACTTCAGCGCAGCACCAGTAAGACTATCTTGAAAATAGTGGATCAACAACTGATGGTTGTCAGTATAGGTAGACATCTTTCTAGCATACATGATTAAGTGACTTTGCGGACAAGTGTTCCCTTTGTATTTTTCAAAATCCGGAACTTTAAACTTGGCGGGAATCTTCACATTTGGAACAAGGCAAAGCTCATGAGCATTCTTTCCAAATAACTCCTTTCCCCTTAAAGCCCTGATTTCTCTTTGCATTTCAGCAAACTGATCTTGAAAGTCATCTATTCGATCCATAACATCTAAACTCTCACTCGGAGCAGTATGGAAAATTTGTTCTTCAGTATAAGGCATAGCGTGAGTTACAGGCGGTGGCACAGGTATGACAGTAGGAACAACCGGAACTTCAGCATTAGGAACAACATTAACCACAGGAGGTGGTACAGCCATGATAGCAGGGAGTCTAGAACCTTCGGGAACAGGAGGTCGATATCCCTCTGGCACATAATTGTTAGGCATGCCCCAAGGGAAACCAACAGGCATTTGATATTGAGAAGTATTAATCGGGGCCACAGAAATGGGCGTTGATCCGATCTCAGAAATCACAGTTCCTTGGACAGGAGAAGGAGGAGGTAGTGGTGGCTGATTCTGAGCAGCCACCAGAGCTTCCATTGCGGCAGTCAGTCTTTCCAAACCATCTTTCAGAGTTGATACCTCTTCACGGAGCTCGCGATTCTCTTGTTGCAACTGATCCATCTTTTTCTTAGAGTTAGCCCGAGTGTTGTAGTGATGCGACAGCTTGACTGAAGGAAGGCCAAAAGAAACAAATAAGACATCTGGAAAAGGCAACACACAATGCACGATGATGCGAATGCAAATGCAAAATGCAGGTGTTTCAACCAGTTTTCAAGGATCTTTAAGATATAAAGCAATTACAAACATCATAAAGAAAAATAACACTTCTTGAAATACTGATAAACATCTCATTTCATTGAATATTGGAAAGAGTTACACTTGGAAGTACAAAATACAATAATATCAAAATAAGAAAAAGCTAGGTCCTAAGGAACATCTGATGACGATCCAAGCTGATACTTCCTTCGGAGTCTCTTAATCTCTTTCTCATAGTTGTGCTTCATGGTGATCTTCTCTAGCACAAGCTGATCCACAATACCCTTCCAAGCACCAGAAGTAGGAGGATGTGATGATGGAGTAGTAGAGGAAAATAAATCCTCTGCATGCCTCTTCACAGCGCGCCGCTCAAGTAACTCTATCAAGTCATCTTTCTCCTTCATCTGTTTTTGCAATTCCATCTTCTCTTTGTCAGAAGCTTGAAACTTACTTTCCCACATCTCTTTCTCTTCCTTCATCTTAGCCAAAGCATCTTGAAGTGTCTTCACATCATCAGAAGAAACAGGGAGTGACGTAGGGAGAGACGTAGAGATCACAGTAGTCAAAGGTTTCTCAATAGGATAAGGCATCTTAAGCTCCATAGCCCTCTTCTTCACCCAAAGTGTGTAAGGTTCCAAAGCAATGCAAACTTGTCTTCCAAGCTCCCCTCTACCCAACCTGTGAATCTTAGTCCAGGCATGAGCCATTTTTCTTCTCAAACCAAGAGAATCATCCCCTCCTTGAAATAATAAACCCTCTAATAAAATATTCTTAGGCCTATCCTTCAGCATATAACCCAGCTGACGGCGAGCTAGACTCGGGTTGTAGTTAATTCCGCCTTGTATTCCAAGAAGAGGAACATTAGCGAATTCTCCACAACTATCAATAATCTGGACATTATCGTAAACCGAAGAAGACCAAGTGATATCAGTATGCGTAAGAGACATAATCCTTTGAGACCACCTTAAGCAATCCTTGTTTTTCCTAAAAGCAGATGTCTGAGGTAAGTGTGAAACGAACCAATTATACAGCAGAGGTAAACAGCAAACAATGGTACCGTTTCCCTTAGAAGTCCTACTATGGATGGAGAAATAAGTATCACCAAGCAAAGTTGGAACAGGGTTCCCAATCAAGAAAATCCTAATAGCATTAATGTCCACAAAATTATCAATATTAGGAAACAAGACTAGTCCATAGATGAGTAAAGCAAATATAGCCTCAAACGCCAATGTGCGACCAATGTCAGCAAATAAAGTAGCCTTCTCAATCAAGAACTTAGCAATTAAACCCTTGAGGCCTCCCTTAGTCTTTAGATTTGCATCAATATCCGACTTTGTCAAATGGGTAGCTACAGCAATATCTTGAGGCTTAAGAGCTTCCTCCAAACCAGTATACGGAACTTTATCGGAAACCGGTACACCCAACAAATAAGCATATTCTTCCAAGGTCGGCATGAGCTGATAATCGGGAAATGTGAAGCATCGGTAAATAGGATCATAGAACTGCATAAGGGTATTCAGAATTCCGTCTTCAATATTGGTAGAAAGAACAAATAAAAGTCTCCCATAACGAGATAAGAAGCCTGAACGATCATCTACCAAGGACACTAGCTTTCTCAACTCTGTAAGATCAGGAGCCCGAAAACTGTACTTCTGAGTGTTTCTCCTTCCAATATCCATAATCAACAATATCTGCGATGTTTGCAAAAGAAAATCTCTGAGATCCTTAAAAACCAGCTGAAACACAATGCTCATGAATGCATGAGTGCAAGATGCAACACCCACAAACAAGTCATACAAAGCACACAGGTTCAAAGGTTCGGCACGAGCATGGAGCCAAAGGTAAGAATTAACCAACCCACAATGGTATGTACTATGGTTATATCATCACCTGTAGAACAAGGTTCTAAAAAGTTCCCAGAATCATAATTCCATCTTTTGGATATTATCGGCTTAAACGACTACTCGTCGGCCAACAATATTCTCAAGAGAAACTCATCTGAGTGTGGTATCGCGTAACGACCAATTCAAGTCTACACCTGAACAGCCACCGCACCACGTCCTAATAAGGCCAAGATGGGTTAAAGGGTTCTAAGGTCCTCAGCTTCTCAGGCTCCCAGTCGGAAAAAAGTAATATCAATTACGACTACTCGTAAGACATCAGTAATTTCCAAAGGGGCCTCCACCGAGCGGGGGATCTCAAGTCAGCTTAGTAAGGACTACTCCACGTAAGCCAACAAGACTATACCACCCTCCTATCATAAGTGCACTCAAGTCCGGGTTAGGACTTATCTCACCACACAAATTACCAGGCACCAAAACAGAACAAACAATAACAAACAAGTCAAACAGAAAGCGATAAATAAATCAAAGTAGGCGAAACCCACTAGGAACCGTTGGAGTCCCCAGCAGAGTCGCCACTTTTCTGTAGCGGTAAAAATCGTGAGCGTAAGTTATTGACTAACTTAACTCAAAGAAAACAAGAGTCGCCACCGCACTTTTATTTTATCCAAATAAAGGAAAGGAAAAAGAGCGAACAAAACCAAAGAGTTCTAAAATAAGAACACGAGACAGAGATCGGGGTAAGGGGGTTGGTTACGCAATGGGAAGGTGTTAGCACCCAAAACGTCTATAGTACTCTATAGGAGCCATTTGAAATATTTACGCTTTTTGGTTTGAAAATGGTTTGTTTGAAAAGAGATTGGGGAGATGAGAAGAGAATTATTTTTTTATATTTTTGTGTTTGGAGAGACTTATCGTCTCATGCCTACGTACCCATAAAGTGCAATATGGAATAAAAACCCCGTAGTTCGTGGTACAAATGACAAAATTTTGTTGGTTTTGATTGATTTTAGATGTACAGACAAGTCGTCATTTCAAGGAGAAAACTGCGACTATCCACCCACGAGTATTAAGACAACATTTGCGTCACATAAAGATGGAGGATTTGCTTGGATTATCAACAAGACTATCACTCAACATCAACGTGGAAAATGTCAAAGTCTTAATAATATGGGGAATAGGAGATTTACATCTCAACTATAGAAATGAATCATGTCTAAACTTTATGAAAAGTTTTAAAGTGAAAAAGTGCATAAAGGCACAAAAAGAGTTGATGAGTTTTTGTATTTTTTATGTCTTTTGAAATTGGTCAAAACATGATTAACATTGATTGACTTTTATTAAGAAAAAAACAAAGTTTAAAAATCACTTGACGAAAGTCAAGGTTTTATTGCGAAATCGGTTTTGAAGTTTGAAACCAAGAAGGTTTTGAAAGAGGGAGAAAGTTTTGAAAATTTAAGAAGGGGAGGAGATGAAGTGACTATCCTAAAAAACAAAATAAGAGCTAGAGGTAAGAAAGATCTAACCGACTTGTAGCACACTCCATAGCAAGCAAAAAAGAATTCCATCCGATTTAAAGCATAAGCTAATGAGCGAGCCAAATAAAGGCTAAGATCCACAATACTCCAAGCATAGGAATGAGAGCCCTAATTCTAAGTCCAAAGGTCCATAAAGTCCAAGGTCTAAGAGTAGTCCAAGAGCATAACCACAAAGTTAATAGCACCCAAATTTTTTAGATGTTTCATCCTTTATTAGTGCTTTGAACAAAGTATGGTCCAAGTGGACAAAAGAGAATAAACATAAACAAAGATATGATATGAAATGATAAAATAGAAGCATAAAAGTAAGAAATAAGGAGTAAGAAGAGAATATAAGCAAAATTAAACAAGGATATTGTTAGTGAATTAGTGGTTAGTGGTTAGAACATATGATCAATGATGATTAATTCTTGCACTTAGACCAAGATTAATGAAAATTCATTAGAGGATTGATAGAATCAAAGCCTCCTAACAATGATTTTCATAGGTATTGGAGTTAAGACAAGCAACTAAACATACTTGGACTTTTAAACGTAAGTTTGAGCCACGAATGATCATTTTCCGATTAAGGGACACTTTAGCGCTATGTTAAGCAATCGTAATCGGGTTTATGTAGAAACCACGACTATCTGAGGCCGGTCAATAAAATGTTAGTGTTAATACATGTTAGAGAAGTGATATGTAAATCACTCTCCTAAAACATGCCACACAAAAAGAAAAGAGGTAGTGATCTCATCATAATCAAGATTTTTAATTAATTAATCAAAGGTAATCTATCACTATTCCAAAGTAAGGAGAATTATCTCAATGATTATTCGTCCGTAGATTTGAAATAATGAAGATTAAACAACCTTGATAATCAACAATCTATGATCCATAGATTTCATCGATCAAAAATAAAAAAAAAAGGAAGAAAGAAAATAAGAATGAAAAGAAATCACAATTTGAATCTTAAATCGATTAAATTATCATCAATATCAATCACCTCTATTGGTGGATAAAAATCAACACCCAAAGTCCATTGATATTGATGAAATCCTATCAAAATTCAAGATCCAAAACCACCAATAATTAATCAAAATATTTTCAAATAATTTTTTAAGAGTTTTCAAAAATGAAATTAAAATACAAATTTAATAATAAAAGAAAAATGTGGAAAAGTCCACACGGTTAAATTCTGAAAGAAATAAAAAGGAAAATAAAAAAAATAAAAGAAAAATACAATTGAAAAGTAGAAAGAGAAAACGAAACAGAGTCATCTTCTTCTTCTAGCTCTCACACGCGAAAACATTCACGGCCATGGATGCTTGCTTAAATCACAACGGCGGGACGCGAAAAATACGCGGTTGCAATCGAAATCAAGAGCTCTTCACAATGGTACCAACAATTCAAAGAATCACAACAAAAGATAACGGATCGAAAATGACGGTGAAGCTCAATCTACCTTCAAACTCAGGTAAGAAATCAATCCAAACTTCTTCTTGCTTCTCTTCTTCTTCTGAACGAATTCTGGTTCGAAATTGATCTGTGTTTGAGGTTGATTTGAAGTTAATTTGGTGGAAGAAAGTATGAGAAGAGAATGTGAGCAAAAGGTTTTGTATTGAGGAATTGAGGAAGAAAATCAGCAGAGATTTTTTGGATTGAAAAGCTTGAAGAAAAGAGTGAATAAGGTGTTGTATTTATATATGAGAATGGGTGAAAATGATTTGCCGTTTGTGAGATTTTTTTTTCTGCGTTTTGGGATGCAAGTTATGTGTGACCTGTTGTGATATTTTTTCATGTCGTTTTGGACTTTTTCTTCTTTTAGCTCACTTAAGTGACGTGGAAAGCTTGTGGGGTCAGCTACATGGCTGAGATTATATTCACATGGCTTGCAATATGGCTTGGATAAGTGATGAATTGTTTCCTCAGCTCAACCTCAATTTCGAGTCGTTTTCGCTCTATTGCTCCATAGATATTGAAGATGACAATATCACTAATGAATTTGCTTGCGAGTTTGAAGAACAGTATCTTCATGAACATGTTTGTTGAAGCAGTCCTGACAGGAACAGGGTTCTATGCAGTAGACACCAGCAGTAAAACACTCACAGTAAAGCTTCAGGCACTTTGATTTCTTGCAATTACAGCGTTTGCAGCACTCAGTATCACCAACTGGCTCGGACTTACGCTTTTTCTTTTTGGAGCTATTTGGATTGAAATCTTCGTCAGCCATGTAAGCTGGTACCAGGGAAGAATCTTCAGCAGGCTGAACCTCATATACTGATACAGATACAATCGATAGATGCTGATGTTCTTGGCATGCAGAGAGTAGCAAGGAAGTAGATTAAGTGCATTCAAGTGTAAACCGATACCTGGTAAAGTGCACTTTTGTGAATTTGCATTACGTTTTGCAGGGAGCAGTTGCTTTTTGTCTGAAGAATTCTTTACTTCAGACTGTGTTGTACTGGAGCCAGTGTTTGAATTATCATCAGAGTTCTTTCGTACACCGACCATCTCGAAGACAACGCCTCTGGATACCACGGTGCGTGACAGAAACAAGCTGATTGTCTATTTTCTCATTTGGATTGCTAGTCATGAAAGAACCATTAGCAAGATTGTCCTGTGTGTGGTCAGTGTCTGTTGAGACAACAAGCTCAGAACAATGATTTTCAATTTCATGTTCAGAATCAGAAGCAACTGAATCAACCATGTGTATTTTCTGATCATTATTACTGGCAGATTGCTGAAGAGGGACAAAATCACAAAGTCTTATAGAAGATCCCAATGGTTTTTGCATTAGACCCTTAAAAGCTTCTGCTTCAATTACATATCCGCACCGTTGTGAATTAAACCATCCCAATCACAGTCTGAGCCTTCACCCTTTGGATCAATCTGATTTGTTCCTTGAAGATGTAATTCAGGCTCATCCGAATCATTTTTACAACCTTCTTTATTGCACTAATTGAAACCAATTCAGACGCCTGTACTTGCTTTCCTGTAATCGCAGATTGTGTTACAAAGCATGCTAACCATGCACGAATTCCTCGAATCCGTTCTAACCGAAAAATCAAACTAGTTTTCTCCCATTAGACGCTTGATTCTCTTTCGCTTCTTTTATTCTCTTTCTATTTTGGTCTATGCATGCGCCGAATGCATCAGAGTAGTAGCATGCAAGGGAGGCATCACCTGTTGTTTTGACTTCTGAACTGTCTTCAAGCTCTTGCCACCGCCCAGTACTGACTATGAAGGTTTCTAGACATTTTATCTGATCTAAAACTCTGGTATACCACTCGACCATGACGAATATTCAGACACCAACTTTAGAAACATGGATGACTTATCCTCCAATAGTCGTAAAGGAGTGTCAAATTCAGCAACTCGACCATCATTGAGCACTAGAACTTGATCGCTGTCGATGACAGTAGGGATACGATGTGCAATGGTGAGGACGGTGCAGGCTTTGAACTCTGTTCGAATAATCTTCTGGATAAGATTGTCAGTGGCAGTGTCGACGGATGCTGTTGCTTCATCAAGTACAAGCATTTTTGACTGCTTCAATAGAGCTCGGCCAAGAGAAACAAGTTGTCGTTGTCCTACACTCCAATTGTCTCCATTTTCTATAACTGGTGAATCAAGCTTTTGTCCCTTCTCACAGATGATCTCTCCAAGTTGAGACTTATCTAGTGCCTCCCAAATGTCTTTATCTGAGTGCTCCTCAAGAGGATCAAGATTGCCTCGAATGGTCCCTTCAAACAAGGTCGGATCCTGCGGTATGATACTGAGATGACTTCGGAGGTCATGAAGACCGATCTGTAAAATATTGATGTTGTCTATGCGGATACTTCCGTCTGCTGGTTCAATCAGTCGAAACAATGCTTGAATCAACGTAGATTTACCACTGCCGGTGCGTCCAACTATTCCTATATTCTTCCCACCAGGAAATGTGCATGATACTCCATGAAGCACCAAAGGAAGATTTTCTTTGTAACGGACCTTCAAGTCAACTATTTCAATTGTCCCATTTTCAGGCCATAAGGATGGAGGGCGAGAATCTTCAATAACTGCTGGTGCTTCACTAGGAATTTGGCTGTACTGATAAATTCTTTCAATAGATATAATTTTGTTTTCAAGTTTGCAAAAGCTAAGTATCCAACGGGATAACCGCGCATTCAAATTAAGACCATATGTCACGGCAAGTCCAGCCATGCTAGGGTCAATACTTCCATGGGGAAAGCTAACAAGCAATAGCATGCAGAAAGAAAATACACAGGTGGACAGGAGCTCCATACGCAGGCAGAGCCACTCAATAGCAGCAAGACTATAGAAGAAAGGTCGTGCAAAACAATCAAGAAGATAGAGGTTCCGCTTCATGAACCTTTTTTCTTGTCCGAAACCCCTGATTGTGGATGCTCCAGCAATTGATTCACCAAAAAGATTTATAATTGGTGATTTCTGGATGCTTACAATACGGACCAGTTCCCTAGAGGAAGCCATGTAGTATTTCTGCATCCATAAACAAGCAATGGCCATTGGGATGACTAAGAGCAAAACTTGCCATGTAACTTCTGTCATTACACCGACAATACCGATAAGCTGTATTGTTGTAGCAGCAAAACCACCAAGTCTAAAAGGGATGTCAAGATCCACAACACTCTGATCAACAGAAACCCGATTCAAGATCCTTCCAGCGGGTGTAGAATCAAAGAAATACATCGGTGCATGGAAAACACATCTAAGCATCTTCAAAAATAGCTTCTGTGCAGCTCCGAGACCAAACGTAGCGACTAGAACAGCCCTAACAAATATAAACAATGAACTGCCAAAAGCAAGAGCCATGTAAACGAGAAGAAGATTCATGGGAGTTACTTTGGGCTTGTCTCCTTCTGTTTGAGGATTAGCCCATGCCATCCACCAATTACTAGCAATCTGAAGGAACTGAAATAATGCTTGTGCAATGATTATGAGTGGAATCAATGAACCTTTATATGCCGCTGCCATGTATGAAAGATACACCTTCATGCTAACTCTACCTCTAACCCTCTCCTCTTCCTGTACAAGCTGTTTTTTCCTTGATCTTTTAGCTTTCTTCTTCTCCTTATTTGTTTTTTGATCGAAAGACGATGGTCCTTCTTGCATTTCCTTTGTCAAACTGTCAACATCATTCTCAGAATAAATGGATTTCTTACTTGTCATAACAGATTCCTCCAATGATAAATGCTCCTCTGAATCTTCAGATGAGTGATTAGGGATATCCATAGCCTCTATCGCTTCATGGTGAGCTGAAACTAGAGCTTTAAAATATGTTCCTGCTTTTAAGAGATCGTCATACTTTCCGGCTTGTATGATGCTACCTTCCTTGAGAACCAGTATGAGATCAGCAGCAGGAAGAAATTCAACTTGATGGGTCACAAAAATGACTGTTTTATTTTCCAGTGCTGACAATATATATTCCCTAAACAGCTCTGATCCAGTGTGTGCGTCAACTGCACTGAAGGGATCGTCGAGGAGATAAACATCAGCATCTTGGTATAGCGCTCGGGCAAGTTGCACCCGTTGCTTCTGACCCCCACTCAGGTTTATACCTCTATCACCAATAATTGTCTGATCTCCATGCGAGAAAAGTTCTAGATCCTTTCTCAGTGAACAAGCATGAAGAACATTCTTGTACTTTGCTGTCTTTTAGACTTCCAAAGAGTATATTTTCTTCGATAGTTCCTAATTGTATCCATGCTGATTGGGAGACATATGCAGCAGAACCACACACACTGACTTCACCAGATATTTTAGGAATCTCTCCAAGGATGCAAGAAAGAAAACTTGATTTCCCTGAACCAACTGTGCCACAAACAGCCACACGCATCCCTTTTTCAACTTTCATATTTATCTCTGAAAGAGTAGGCCTGGAAGATGAAGAAGGGTCCCAAGAGAATTCACTATCCTTAATTTCTATGGCAATGTTAGAAACACCCTGTGGCAAGACAATAGTTGCATCTTCCTGCAATTCTTCCTCAAGCAGAAAACAAGTAAGTCGATCAATAGAAACTTTTGTCTAAGCCATTGTAGATACGAAGTCTGGAAAATTCCTCAAAGGTTCTTGGAGGATCCTAAAAGTGGCTAGAGCCGAAAGTACACCGCCTGCTGTCAGCTGTGGGATATATTCTGTTCCAGAAACTGATGACTGTCCATGATCACCTGTCAGGTCAATACCATGAAATTGCATGGAGTTCCATCATTGCAAAACAAGCAGCAGTATTAAATGATACCAATCTATTGAGCAGGTTAAGAGTGAAATAAACTTCCTCCTTGTTATTCAGATACATATCTTGGGCCACGTGTAAGAGTAACACATATACTCCAGATGGGGAATATTCCCATCATACAAAGGCAGTTTTCTCTCCAACAACTTTCAAGACATGCCCCCGAGTTCCAGATGGAACAAACAAGCCTTCAATTCCAGGAACCTTCAAGCCAATTAATACCATGCCACTGCATCATATGTCGCATAATAGAACAAAGAGATTGGCTCGCTAATCACTTTTGAATTTATCTGAATTAACTTCTGGGAAAATAAATCCATAGACGAACACAACCTGGACTGATGAACCTTGATCATATTAGTCATTGGACCAGACTTCTCATAGAACACTGCTTGATAAACCACTGAATTTTAATACAAGACAATTTGACCTTGAACAATCTCATTTCCTGAGAAAATATCCTACCACCACGGGTAACTTATAGTTGAAGCAAACTCTTGATAGTTTGACTAAGATGAGGTCAAACGTCCATCTGATTAAAACTTGAATGAATGTATTTGCCATCAATCTCCTTGCAAAACCCTAAACACACAGAGAAGAAGAAGAAACAAAAATATTTTTGGTATTTTGATTAGATGTTAGTAAACAGAAACAAACATAAAGCAAGTATGAAACAACAAGGGACCTAAGAAAAATCAAAAAGTATGGTCTTGTTTGTGTATGCAAAAATGAAAATGCAATGTGGGATCTTAGGGGTAAAAATTAGGGTATTACAATGACCAAACCGGAAGACACGACAGAAAGTGTTCTGGAAGAGTCATAAGTAGGTCTCAGAACCGGAAATCTTTTTATAACACATCTGGTACATGTTTTGCAATGAATCGAAACTCTTAGCCAAAGTTTTCCAGAGCGAAAAAATATGTACCATAAGTCATTTCAAAAGTGTTCCGATACAATGTTGATGGGGTATATTTTTCAGAACTCTGACAGGCTAACAGGAACAGTAAAAAGTAAAAAAATAAAATGATAAATAATAAACATAGATAAAATTGACATTTTTTTTAAATGTAGGGATATGGATATAACTACACAGGTATGAGGTAAAATTTTCCAAATTTTTGTGTTTTTTTAAAATAAATGGTTGTTTTTCCCCTTCTAACTTCGTGGTTACATCACAATTGTAAATTCTACGCAACATGTTTCATGGACCCATAAATATTATTAAATTTTTGAACTGTTATAATTATTTAAACTGTTATTATTTTAAATCCTATTTTACCATAATATTTATTTATTATATTATTATATATTTTATTTTTATTAAACTTCATCATTTTTTTAATTCTTTTCATTAAATTTATTTTTTCAATACCAATTATTTATATCTATGAAACTAAATTAATTAATTGCACAAATATTCTTTTTTTAATTAATTAATTTATAAATATTTAAACTTAATATATATTTTGATTTAATTAGATATTTTATATTTTTTTTTATAAAAATCATTCTGACAACAAAATCATTTTTTAATTTAATATTTTTATATATCATTTGAACAAAAAATAATTATAAATGATGTGAAAATTGATTTTTCTACTTAAGGCACGCCACATCATCAATTAAACTGTCATGCCATGCAAAATGACACTTAAATGAGGGTGGGGGGGGGGGGGGGGGGGGGACTAAAATCAAATAAAAAAAATATTAAAAAGACTAAAATTTTAAATTTTAAAATAGGAAAATCAAAACTAAAGAAAAGAGAAAATAGAGAGACGAAAGTTACGATTAAGTAAACAAATAAAATAAATTTTTATGTAGGCTAAAAGACCAATAAAACCTTAAAAAAATGTGACTTAAAATTAAAAATAAATCTATAAAAGATAACAAATTACATGTCGGACTTAAGAGAATTTCTTATAGTATCCTATGCATTTCTACCGCACCATGTAAAATTTCACAAATGCCCCATATTTTTGGAGATATATCTTCGAACACACGCTAATGTAAGTGAACGTTGAAATATTCTGGTGATATATCTCTGAAATATTTTGGAGCATAAGTCGCACCAAACTCTTCTCTTTCTTCATTTCACAGTTACATTCAAACAAACACAACTTCAAATTCTCAATATACTTCTCTACACCAAATCAAATTTCATCAAGCAAGGCTCAAAGGAACTCAAGGGAACATCAAACTTCATATATAACATCATTCAACTTCATCAAAACTATCAATTTCAAGTAAGCTTTTTGAGTTTTCGGTAAATTTTGAGTTTTAGTGTAAATGTGTAGAAATCAATGATTAAGGTTAGAAATATGTAGAAATCACATGTAATATAGTTTAGACATATTGAATAACGTTTTTGTTGGCTGAAATTTGTGAAGATCATATTTTTGTCAACTTGCATGTGGTTCATTCGCCATTGACGTGACTTTTGAGTTGTAGAATATTTCGGAGATGCATCTCCTGAATGTTTCGGCGTTTCATATACTGGTGGTAATAATTCTTGATCCTTGAATATTTTTGTCATTTTCATTTCATATTTGCAAAATCATTGCCGATGATTCGTGTGTTCCAAACTTTTTATTTCAGGCTTGGATCCTCCAACACTTCCCACACATCGTTGGCTTGGATCCTTCAACACTTTCCGCGCATACCAGTTCATCAGGAGATACTAGAGGAAGAGCAGACTCAGATAGATAATACCAACGATGTCTTGCCTAGGTGTCATCGCATAATGGATATTGCGCGGGTAGGCTTTGACGAGGGTATCTTCCCTGATGGGTCTGGTGTCAGGCGAGTCTTAGATGCCATCATGGGGAGGTATATAGGGCATTATTATACTAGAGACATCGCCGAAGGGTGGGGGGAATTGATGGTTGAAGAGGCAGAGCAGGTAGAGGAGATGTTGTTAGGCACACACAATAGTAGTTTCTTATTATTCTGTTGTAGTACTATACTCTATACTTTATTTTGACGGTCTTACGATATTTTAGACCTCAATTGTACGACATTTTTTTTATATATATTGTTATTTTATTTTCGATACACACAATATTAGTCTCTTATTATTTTGTATGTATATTTTTGTATTTTGGATCGTACGTTATACTCCATCTGAACACAGATACACAACTTATAATACAAATTACCATTCTAATACATTTCGAAGATGTATCTCCGAAATATTCACGAAGATGTATCTTTGAAACAATTCAAATTTCAAATATAAATAACTTTTGAGTGGATTGAATTGAATATTCAAAATTATTTCGGAGATTAATCTCCAAAATATTTAAATATTTCTTTAAAAATAATTTCACATAATGGCTAAAAAATATCTAAAATGCATTAAGAGATTCTCCATACGTAAGCTTTGAAACTTTAACTTATCAAACTTAGATTTGACCCATTGCCACCCATACTCATAAATAAGGAGCAGTTTACATCACATCTTACCTTTACTCGGTTCTTTTTTAGCTTAACGAAATTGCAAGGCTCTACTCTCCTGATGTCGACACGCGTTCTCAGTTTTCCCATTTTCTGTCGGTCAAATACAACTTTATTTTTCCATTATTTTCAAAGTAGTATTTTTATTTACCGTTACAAAGTGGGATTAGTATTGTAAAGAATAATTTACGTTACAAAGTGAAATTTAATTAATAATATTATGAGTTTTTATTGGATTAATATGCGTATGTTATAGTTATTATTGCCGATATTATTTACCATAATTACTAGTATTATTGAAGAGTTCCTTCGTTCTCAGGCAACAACTACCCATAACCCATCAATACCCCACCAAAACTCCCCAACCTTTTTATCCTTGAACTGAAATCAAATCTTCAGAACTTTATTTTCAAACTCACATTTTCTCGAACTTCTCTTCTCTTTTTTCTCGCCGGAAAATCCCAATCTCTTCCGAACTCTGACTTCATTTCGCAAGTTGCGGAAGTTTGCTTGATTGGACTTATCTTGACTAAACGAACCGCTCACTGATGGAGAAGAACGAATTATGCACATCGGAGTCCATCGACGGAAGCCGTGATGTTTGGAGTTCCAAATCCTCCGATTCTTCCTCCGCCGATCATCTCGTTGTCATGGTGAACGGAATTCTCGGAAGGTATACATTTATCAAGCTTCTTTTGCTCAATTTTGGTGGAATGTTGCTTTGTTAGGTTTTGAATTTGATGTTGATGTATTGGTTATACATATTGTTATTCAATTGGAATTTTGAGATTTTGTGGAATTTAGTGTAGTAAGTTTCGTGGATTCTCTCTTTTTATATTCTTTTTATTTTTTTGTTTGAAGTTGTTAATTCGTGTTTTGATTGTTTGTTTCTGCAGTTCTACCGATTGGAAGTTTGCCTCAGAGCTATTTGTTAAAGTGCTTCCTGATAAGGTTTTTGTTCACTGTAAGGATCATGCTTCTCTGATTTCTTTGATTCGAAGCTTTGTTGATTGTATTCTTATCCTGTAGTTAAAACTGGAGTTTTGTTGTTGTTAGGATGATTTGATTATGTTATTTATTTCACTTTTTCTTTGAAGCAACTGAAGTTTGTCAGTAATATTTCTGTCTCTGATCTCATTCAGAATTTCTTACTTTATAAGTTACCTTGGAACTGGACCGTTTGAATAGTGTCTTAGCAACTTACTATAGCATAAGCCTTGTCATGGTGAATATTCAATGACTCACTAATCTAAATAATAATAAGTGCAATTGAAGTTTAACATACTGAGAAATTTGAAATCTTGTCATTGATATTTAATGGAATAATTTTTGTTTGATTGAAAAAAATTGTTGTTTGTTATTTCTGTGCAATTTTGGGGCCTAATCAATAGCAGCTTCTATTTATTTGTTAGCATGAGTACAAAAAAAGACTACCTATTTGACAAGCTTTGGACTTCCTTCTTGCTTAAGGAGGCTTGCTATCTTTGTTTAGTTTTCGCAATATCTTGATGAATTTATGTTGACCAGTGCAGGCTTCGAATTTATCTTGATGAATTTATGTTGACCATTTGGATAGTGTCTTAGCAACTTAGAGTAGCATAAGCCTTGACATGGTGAATATTCAATTACTCACCGATCTACTCCCTCCGTCCCAAATTGTAAGACGTTTTAGGCATTTCACACAGTTTAAGAAATGCAATTATTACTTTATGAAAAATTGAAATGATCTATGACTAAAGGAATAAGAAGAAGAAAGAGAAATAAATGATAAACGGTATATTAGAAAAAAAGTCATTAATGTTGTATTGAGATTCTGAAGTGACTTATAATTTGGGACAAAGGTAGTAATTAATAATCAGTGCAGTTGTAGTTTAAGGTGCTGAGAAATTTGAAATCTCGTCATTAATATTGAATGGAATAATTTTTGTTTGATTGTAAAAATTTGTCGTTTGTTATTTTGGCGGAATTCGGTGGCCTATGTCATAGCAGCTTCTATTTATTTGTTAGTATGAATACAAACAACAAATTTTTTTTGGTTAAAGAGACAACCTAGTTGACAAGCTTTGGATTTCCTTCTTGCTTAAGGAGGCTTGCCATCTTTGTTTAGTTTTTACAATATCTTGATGAATTTATGTTGACCAGTGCAGGCTTTGAATTCTGCATGTAATTTTACATTTTCCCATCTTCTTTCACTCAGGTAGCGAACGAAATGTGTCTAAGCTGACACTAGATGGTGTGGATGTAATGGGCGAGCGATTGGCAGAGGAGGTTTGTTTGATGAATCTCATGTTATGTAAAAATCAATTTACAATTTACTGTATCTTTACTAGGCTCATTATCCTTATAAGATTATATTGCTCTATATTAGTCAGATCTATTATATTATATAACTGTTATTGTGTTTGATAGATGATACTGAATATCTTGAAATATTTTTTTACATATTTTCTTTGCCACCGGCAAAGCATAACCTGTTGAAAGTTTTCTTTGTTGAAAGTTCTCTTTTCCACAACAGCGGTTTTATGACGGTTTATTATTTTTCCTTCCATTATCTTTAACTATTTTATAAATAATTTAAAATTAAATAAAAATATAATACAATTTAAATTTTATGCACGTCAGTATTAGAGAAAGCGGACAGAGGGACACGTTCGTCTGAGCGCTAGTAAGCGGTGTATAGGAAAACATAGTCCTATGTGTTGGTCGGTAACATCTTTAACTTTTGTGAGTGTATACTCCTTTTTATGTATACTTAAGCAAATTTGAAGTATCTGGGCTTCATGATATTTGCCAGAGAAAATAGACGCTGTTCATCATTTCAAATAAGAGAGATATCAAGTTACTTTCTAATGTATGTTGGAGATGCATATAAATCAGTATACTAACCACAAAATAATGTAATATTTGATATTTTTATATAGATGTATATCATTTCATTACATACATAATCTCTATTACTATTAAGTATTAACAGGAAATTAAATTCTTAGGTCATTGAGGTGATTCGAAGAAAGCAAAATATGCGTAAAATCTCCTTCATTGCACACTCAGTTGGAGGATTAGTGGCACGGTATGCTATTGGGAGGCTGTATAGGCCACTTGAAAATGAACCTAATCAGGATTTGAGCAATAAAGGAAGTAAGGTGGACTCAATAGGTACAATATGCGGCTTGGAAGCAGTGAATTTCATTACTGTTGCTACACCTCATCTAGGGTCAAGGGGAAATAAGCAGGTATCAAAAGTGTATCTTAAAATTTACTTTATGCTTCCTTAATCTAGTTGTTGGAAATTCCTCTTTCAATAATGCGGTCCTCCCCTAGCTGCTTAATTGTGGTATTTGGGCTGTCTTCATTGCAGCCTTCATCGTGTTGGGTGCGAAGGAGTGGATTTAGTCCCATATTGCTTTAAAATATGGTCTGTGTAGCGTTTATAAAACTCGCACAACTTTCACCTTACAAAACGGTTTTGTAAGGATGAGCTAGACCTAGTATAAAAATTTAAGATAGTTTCAGAGCCTATCTTAGATCCGGTGTTGGATTTCTTGCCGCTTAATAGCGGCATTTGGGTTGCCTTACTTGCAGTCTCCTAGACCTTGGTTGTGTTGCTGTCAAGGGGGTGGATTTAGTCCCACATTGCTTTGAGATATGGTCTGTGTAGCGTTCATAAAGTTTGGGTAACCTTCACCTTACATGCCGGTTTTGTAAAGTTGAGGTAGGCCCAATGCAAAATTCTAATACTAGATTGTAGGGGAGGGCTGTGGGGAGAGGGAAAGAGGGAGGAGACGAGAGGGGAAAAAAGAGAAATCTTCCACCTTATTTGAGAGTGTTTTTGTAAAGAATGATAAGAAAATACTTATTAATATATTTTTAACTTCGATAGTATTATAACATGGATATAATTTTAAGAATTTGTCCAGCTCCCTCTAAAATCGTCCTGCAATACATTTTGAATTCCCTTAAATCGGGAGGATTTTGTAATTATGAAGAAAGATAAACTACCCATTCAAGTTAGAGGCCTTCCTTAGTTTCTTTTTCCTATCTTTCTTTTCTCCAAAGCCCTTTTCTCCCCTCCCATCCTAAATTCCCTAACAAACTCTTAGGCTATGTTTGAATATCTTAAAATGAATGGAGCTGAGTGAAGATCTCTTCCATTGTTTGGATATTTTACAATAGAGCAGAGCAAAATTCTTATTCCGCCCAAAGTGAAGGGGAAGAAAAATGGTGGAAAGTGATGGAATGAAATTAAATGGATACAACTCCATTTTGTTCCGCTCAATCCGATTTTAACTGATCCAAACGATGGAGTTTTATTCTATTCCTTCATATACCGCTCCATTCGATCAATCCAAACAAAGTCTGTGTCACGGTAATGAGTGTCCTATGTGGTTTGTAATGAATGACACATGACTCTCCTCAATCTCTTGCTTATCTCTATCTACAAAGCTATATAGGCATTTAAACTAGTTAAGCCCTTTCTCTCTTACAGTAAATAAAGGTTTTGTATATTGGATTTGGATGTGTGCTTACTTAGTGAGCACATGATCTGTAAAGTAAGGTTGTGAGTATGCTACTATATTAATTAACATTTTCACTAAAAATGGAAGGGTTTGAAATTGTTTTTGTGCCTTATATTTCAGGCTACACATTGGGGTTTGATATGTTGCATTATCCTTTAGCGGGCTTAGGGGCTATTTTTATTGAAGAGTTAGAACTAATAAAAATAGATAAGGAAGGGGAAGGAACTGCGTGGTTTATTCATCACATGTAACTATTTTGTTTTGTGGTGCAAGAGGGAAGTTGATTTCAATCACTAAGCTAGAGGTTAGGTAATCTATCTTTTGTCTTAGGAATACTTGCTTTAGACGTTTTGAGGATGAGCCTCATTGCACTGGCTAGAATGACTCATAATATCAAATAATAGAAATGACTTCTATGCTCATGGTGTAAAGCCGTGTACATTTGATTTTTCCATAGGAACATGTTTAACAGGTACCCTAATGCTATTTGGCTTCCCTTTTTTAATAATTGGCCAAAATCTTTTACAAGTAGGTACATGTGTAAGGAGTTGTTTAGTTGTGCTCTTTTTATTTTATTTTATTTTTTATTTTTTATTTTATTTTTATTTTTCAGTTTTGGGGTGCATTTGGTTGTAAACATAATGCAAAAAATACCAGTGTTGGAACATTTCCTGCTCATATTCTTTGGGTCAGGTGAGATTAAAAAAAAACATTCTTGTGTCTTGATGTAATAGTTTAAGAATTGGTTCCTGACATGGTATAACCGTCTCAATGACCAAGCGTTGAGTTTAGTACACATGCCCCTATTTTTAAATATTAAAATTGAATATTATACAGTTTAGTACACATGCCCCTATTTTTAAATATTAAAATTGAATATTATACATTTGTCCAAACTTCGAGCCCAAAACAATCATACATGAAAGGGCATATTAGAGATAAGAATACTAAACCGGTGCCCAAAACTGACAACTAAATACGTGTTTAGATTTTACACCTCCCAAACCAAACCCTAGTTTATGGCGTGTAGGCCGGGTTTCGTCTGCCAATACGAACAACAATAATCAAGCATTTCCCTCTCAGTTCAATAAGCTACAGGAATCAACACATAGACATCCTATTACATTTTAAGTCACTGAAAGATCTCTTATCTTAAAATATCTCTTGGGTTTTGGAGGGCTAAGTACGTATTTTGAAATGATAACTTTTTAAAAGAAAAACATGATAAATGATCATATAACATTTCAATCAAACTTATTTCATTTGTAAAAACATTTTACTGTTCTTAATTTTAAAAAAGAAAAATAAGTTCTCCCCTCCCCTCCGATCTGTATTTTCCCCAACCTACCTTAACCATAGGACTATCCTTTATTAAGACAACCCTCCTTGTTGGGGCTCCTGCAGCTCTTCTCCAAGCATGCCCAAACTGCTTGGCGAAGATATGTTGGTTTATATCTGAATGTGATTTTGAGTAAAAAGTTATGGTTCGGGGAGAAGCAAAATCTATTGCTTTCTTGTTGGATCAAGCTATGGTTTGCAAAACTATCATTCAAACACACCTTTAAGCTTTTGCATAGTTGGCATTTGACAAAATGCTTGGTTTTCTAGATTATATGTTAGCTAATGCTTTGGGACAGGAGTTCCTGTGTAATGAAAAGGGATTGGGTATCTCTGGAACTCTATTTTCTACCATTTTATTTTGATTGTTCTTGTGGGAGGATTTCTCACCATTATGCTTTTTATCATCAAAGATTACCACGAGCCTAATATTTTCTTCGTAATGAGGATCTAAAGCTCAAAAATTTCAGATATTGACCCGTGTAGTTAAGTGTCATTAGTGAGTTAAAATAGTAGGAGGGCAAAGCCAAATGGTAGTGCAAACAGTTTTCTTTCTTCATCTGCCAGAGTGTATTTTATGAATTTCATTGTTTTTTTTAATTTTTATCAACATTTGTTTTGTTAAAATCAGTTATTTAGTTGTGAAATTTGGTGGGCTTTCACATTAGTTGCTTGTGTTATTTTATTCACGGTCATTTATTATTAGCTATTCATTACAAATTAAGCCTCAAGTCACAGTTTATTTGGGTTACTAGTCCCATTTAAATGGTGTATTTTGCTTCCAAAAACTCGTCGGTTTGAAAATTTTCAAAGAAACCCTAGCAGCCCAAACATGTGAGTGATACATTAATTAGTTATCTAACACCCAAGAGCACTTTGATGAGATAGTAAGGGTCTTTTCCAGCGTAATCAGATGTCCAGGATTCAAATTCAGCCTTGAGAATGTAGGAATATTAAATCTCTTGAAAGAGAGTTTTGCCGCCTATTGTGGTCCTACCTGAGTCGGTGATATTCTGTTTATACCAAAAGTTAGTTGCCTAATGTCTATTAGCTGCAAAGTCGAAAACTCTTCCTTTCGAATTTAATTTAATTCGCTGTGTATATGTGAACTAAGCATGAAGCCTTAGACTTATTATTCCAATTATTTCATACCCAAATTCTAGCAAACCAGGAGCAAGTATTAGTAGATACACTTAACCAAGGACTTAAATTGCAGTTGGTATTATGTTACAATCTTTAATATGGTAGAAAATTGCAGATAAATGTTGCTAATGCGGTTGCAATGTAGTCAAACAAGCCTCAAAAACATATGCAGACATTTATTTTGAAATCTTGCTCTTAACATGTCAGGAAAACTACCAAAATCAATTATGAAGGGTTGATTAATTTACACCGATATCTTTTATTATTTGGCTCCTTGTAAATTAATCTTAAAGGTTCCAAAAGTAACTAAATACTTTTGGGGTGTAATTAGACTTTTCCCTGTTATTGATTAATTTTTTTACTCTTTTATAATTTCCTTCTTGGTCATGTAATGTTTATCTTTTAGAGTGAATGGCAACTTGTCTTGTTTTGATAGATTGGTAAATTTTGGTTTTCATATTGCATGGTGCGATGAATATATTTGTTTTTCATCAAAAACAATACATGTTGATATTATATTCAACAAAGAGCACATTCATCTGAGTTGTCGTGTCTTACCATCAAATGAACATGAAATCTTGCATCTGTTTGTGGTTTTTACATAGAAGAAAGTTGCCTCAGTTTTTGCTATTTGGGTATTTAAACTTGTTGGCTGGGTTCTGAATTTCAGGTTCCATTTCTTTTTGGGGTAACTGCGTTTGAGAAACTTGCAAGTGGTATTATTCATTGGATTTTTAGAAGGACAGGTCGACATCTTTTCCTTACCGATGACGACGAAGGAAAACCTCCATTGCTTAAGCGCTTGGTTGAAGATTATGATGAATGTTATTTCATGTATGTCGTTTATCCCATGTTAAGTTCTATTTTTGTATAGGGATTTGTTTCCTTAAAAGGATCTTCATGTCTTTAATATAATTTTCTCATGCTTTGTGCAGGTCTGCATTGCGCTCTTTCAAACGTCGGGTCATATATTCAAATGTGGGCTATGATCGTATCCTTCATACTTAAATCTTTTGCATTATTATAGGTCATTCAGCTCGCTTATTGCATGTTTTTTTATATGGTTTTTCCTTTATAAAAACTTTAGATATTGTTGGTTGGAGAACATCATCCATTAGACGTGATAATGAACTTCCAAAGGTATATTTACTGATATTTCTCAATACTATATGATTTATTGGATCACTCGTTATCATTTATTGATGTAAAACCATTTGGTTTGTAGTGGGAGGACACCCTCAAAGAAAAATATCCACATGTTGTATATGAAGAGCATTGCAAGGCTTGTGATACTGAGCAGTATGACTTAACGGAAGACATCGGCTCTGATAAGATAGAAGGTATCTCCATATTTTCTCAAAACAAATGTAAATTGATGTTCACTTTAACTGCAGTTACCGAGTGGCGGGTGTACATTTCACTCTAAAGTGGCTATATTAGGAGATACCATCAAAATATTTTTTACTCAAAATGGGCTGTACTGTACCCCCCCCCCCCCCCCCCCCCCCCCCCCCCCCACCCATCCATCTATGATATCTGGTTTTTTATGAAACCCAATTGTGTTAATTGATCCATTCATAGGAGGGCTTACTTAATAGGGGATAAGATTTGATTGTTATTGTTGTGTGTTGATCTTGCCTTTTGAAATGTCACTTGATGTCGGACAAAAGAGTCATGTGTGGACTATTTCTCTGTGTTGTCATCAAAATGTAAGATTTCTAACCCGAATAAAAACTTGCAGAGGAGCTGGTAACAGGTTTGTCTTGTGTGTCATGGGAAAAAGTAGACGTTAGCTTCCACAGCAGCAGACAAAGATTTGCTGCTCATAGTGTCATTCAGGTCTGTCTTGCCCTGCCCTTGCTATTGTGTCAAATCTTGAGTCACTGATATTATTTATTTGAATACATCGACTTACCTGCCAATGTTCTTCCTCCCTCTTTTCTTGCTATTTATAGGTTAAAGATCGAATCTCACATATAGAAGGTGCAGATGTTATACATCATATGATTGACCATTTTTTGACATAGAAGATGTCAGAGTCTCCAGAGTTGTATACATATTGCTTAGCAATAAAAGCTTTGCATAGGTAATCAAAAATGGCTAAGCCATCTATAATTAATCCTGATTGACAGACAATGTGCAACTTTATCTGAAATTGTGATTTCGTTACAGGATGGAAACAACCGGTTTCCTGAGTAACAGAGTTGAGGTGAAGAATTGTAATTTTGCTTGTCGATGATCCTTGACAATGTATTATGTATGTGTATAATATGTAGATAAGGAGTTTTTCTCGTCTTCCATTAAAGCATTTGAATCAGCACATTTAATCATTGATGTTGTAATCTATTTTGGCAATAATATGGCTCAAAGAAATTATCAAGGAGTTATATCACTTCCTCAAAGAATTTCAAATTTGATAGATATACAGTGCCTTATCACGTCTTTTACGATTTGATAAAAGGAGAACCAAGTAGAATAAGGATGAAGGTTTCTTTTTCTTTCCCCTAAAGGAATTCGTGTATATCATTCAAAGATGGAAGACACAATAAAGGATGGGATTGGAGTGGAGCATTGTACTAGGTGGGAGAGATATGAGGCTGTTTGATTTGTTTTTTTTTCTAAAATTGATCTTTTATAGTGTAATATAGTAGAAATTCTTTAAATTAATACTCGGTAAATTAATAAACTCTCTAAAATAATAAATTTGTCCGGTCCCGTTTTGGGCCAATGTAAAAAATTGAAAAACTCGATAAAATAATAAGATAATAATTTTTCGGGAGATCGGTCTCAAGAAAATCATAAATTAATAATTCATAGGAATTGAAAAAAATGTATTACATTTTATTGAAATATGATTCAATAGTTGTCTTTTTCCTTTAAAGTTCAAGTCTATTTGGAGTTTATCTCTAACTTTTTTTATTGTATTCAATAGCTCAGGGTATGTTTGTATTGTATCATAAAGTTGTGAAGAATGTCTGATGTCATAAGTGCTTCCTTTCGCGTAACAGGCTCCAAAGACACTGTATCATCTTCGTCGTCATCCTTTGCATTGTTCTTAATGATAGTACCCACAATATCTTTTAAACTCTGAACCTCTGAACATGTTTCATTTTCACCTGGGTAGTTCATTAGATTGTCGATATCCATCTTATTACGATAGTCACATTGATTGATCATAGTCTCAAGGTCTTGAGTTTCTTCATCAAAAGTGGATTCATCCAAATTTCTTCATCGGAAGCAATTCACTATTGTTTCTTTTCGAACATCTATCGTCCAAGCTGGGATTGCCAAATTTATAGCATCAAGGACATTTATCTTTCCTAGATTAGATTGTCCCACCTCATAACCTTCTAATATTTTGCGGTAAAATTTTCTACGGTAAGACATCTTGAAAGCTCTTATTATCCCAACATCGCAAGGTTGAATCTTTAATGTCATGTTGGATGGCAAGAAGAACGAGTCAACGTTTCTTGGCCCTTCAATGTTTCTTGGATGTGCTGGACAATTATTCACCACAAGTAGAACTCTTCTACCATGCATTATTTAGTCAAATGAACGAATATATTCATCAAAAAGCACAATAGTCATCCATGCTTTTTTGTTAGCTCGATACTGACAATCCAAGCTATTCATGTTGACATTCTTGAAGCAACGAGGCTTTGCATATTTCCCAATAATCCATAGAGGGATTTTTCAGAGTCATCTTCATTGCAACAAATAACTACCGCCAACCTTTCTTTATCTTGTTTTCTTCCTTTAAGTTGTTTTGTTGCTAGTGAATGATCAGTTTGTAACCTATAAAACAATCCAGTTTCATCCATATTGAAAATATCTTTCATAGGGATCTGATCAATTTTCTCCCGTATCGATACCAATTTCTGCTCCATGTCTTGTACATCAACAAATCCACTCTCGCCAAAACGATGAAATGACTTTATGCCATGTCGGTTCTTGAATTTCTCAAGCCATCCTATAGAGAAGTTAAAATCTGAATCATCATGAGGCTACACGAGTTTCATTGTATCTCTTGCCTTCTGCAAAATTAATTCTCTTGTGATATTCACACGTTCTTGATGCTGGAGAAACCACTCATAAGCAACCTTCTCCATGTCAGAATATTTTGCTGGTTTGTGTCTTTTAATCTCTGCTCTTTCCTTTTCTATTTCAGCAGAGAGATAGTCATCTGACCGTTTAAGTGTGTTTGATATTGTTCCTTGACTAATTTTCAACTGAAATTTTTCCTCAAGTCATCTCTGCAAGCCTTTTTGTGTGCTTGCAGGATTATCTCTCTTGTACTCACACAACTCCTTACGTATTTGATCTGACATAGTTGATTTTGCAACAACTTTTAGATGAGAAGTCATTTTTTGAGATATGGTTTGAATACTCTAACACATTCATGTAATTTATATATGGCAAACTTGCTTAAGAATACATTGAACACATTTGTTCCTCTTGTTTGCATTTACTGTATTTCAAAAGTCATTATTGATTTCCAATGCATATGAACACAATAGTTACTAATTTACGTTGAGTCCCAAGGTTCGCTGCAACGTAATTCTAAGAGGCATAGACTAATTTGCCTTTTTGTTTGGTATGTAGTATGATTACTTAAAAAAAATTTAAATTAATAATTATTAACTTATCGATAAATTAATAACTCTCTAAATTAATAAATTTTTCCGGTCCTGACATTATTAATTTAAAGAGTTTCTACTGTATTGTTTTGTGTAAAAAGAATTACAAAGAAATTATTGTATAAAAACTTTAAATAAAAATTTAATTTTAATAATTACTTTTAAAATTTTATTTTAGATATTTTATTAAAAAAAATTGGATATCAAAATTTTAAAAAATCACTTAATTTTAAAGTTATTTCAAATAGGTTTTCTTAAACATTATTTTTAAATATTTTTTTAAAAAATTTGTAATTTTGACTATGTTTTGATATTTAATAATGTACGTTTATGTTATAGGATGTCAAAAATAGTCTTTCAATTCAGAAAAAACGAATCTTATAAAAATTTGTAATATTTTAAAACATAGTTTTTATAAAATTCATTTTTGAAAATATAAAGAAAAAAACTATTTTATAAGGACATTTCTTAATGGAACTTAAATATTACTAAGGTATCAAGTAAAAATACAAAAATGCCCTCAGATTTCGAAGATACATTTTCAAACGCACTTTAAATACACACTTTAGGTTAATTTTGAGTCACACTTTAGGAGTGTGGTTTTTCTATATCCGGACATGCATCTCCGTAAACTGTCTATAAATGCATCTCCGTAGCATACTGAAACAGAAACAAAAGTAGAAAACTAAAAGTTGTATTTTGATAAAATAAAATTATCATTCATATCATAAAATCAACATTATATAGGTGATGTTAACATAAGATCAACATTATATAGGTGATGTTAGCATAAAATCAAACATTACATTTCAATATCCAAGTGGACGATTCAACATCTTCATAATATCTTCGATTGATTTTGAAATCGTCGCTTTCACCTGGATTGGAATTTTTGTTTCGAAATGAAAATATGTATTCCATGTAACACCCTTATTCTACCCCACAGATAAATACGGTAAAATAACACGGATTTCAGAGTAAAATATCAACTTTCATAAAAAACCACAAAAGGGCGTACATTCTCAAATTCATCAAAATAGGATCCATACTCCGTAACATACGGGTTTTCTCAAAATACATCAAAATATCATATACAGCGGAACTCAAACATAACTCAATGTTTTCCTCATAAGGGAACATCAGTAAAATAACCCAATGATATACAATCAACTCAAAGAACCCAACCCGATGTTACATATCAGAGCAAGACCCTCTACATTAACCATAAAGGCTAACGACTCTAAAACGTCACAATACTCCTCGACGGCGTCCACGACTAAACTTGCTCATCTGCACGTTACCCACATGGAGGTAACATTCAAACAGGCAGGGTGAATAAGACAATTCATAATAATCAATGTATGACAATTAATGCATAAACGGCATATTACTCATGATTATATTCAACCCAATCATATTATTCAAATATGCCTCAAAGGCCACAACGTCATAATTTATACACAAAGGCTCATAAATGCAAATGCAACACAACCCAATGCATGTGGTACCAATCATCATAGCGCGATGGACACTGGGCCATCAACCCTCCATAGATCCCCATCAATAGGATCGGAGCACATCCAAATACTTCACATCCACACAGTGGAATTGAAGTCAAAGTAATCGAGGTCCTGAACCGAAGTCCAGATGCACATGAATGCATGATGCACACGTCATAAATCATCCTCATAATAACATCATAGGTGCATCATCATTCATCATATTCATCATATTCGTCATATTCATCATATTCATCATCATCAAACGTCATAGCTCATCAACACAGTCATCATCGTACGTTACGTCATCATAACTCGTTATAATAATCATCTTCATACTTCATAGCTCATCATAATAATCATCATCACCACATAAATCATCGTATCTCACATAACTCATCATAATAATCATCGTCATCACATAAATCATCATATCTCATGTTATCATATAATTCATCATAATAATCATCATCATCACATGAATCATCATAATTCATCAAACATCATATCATCATAATTCATCATAATAATTAATCTCACACATCATGTCATCATATAATCACGTACAAATCACATATTAACTCATAGTCATATTATCACATATTATCCCATATTAGTTCATAATACTACCCCATATTATCTCATATTAATTTATCAAATTATACTCGTGGTAATCCTCACACTATCGTCCATCAATCACATAAACTTCACAGTCTTACTCATGTTAATTCATCATATTATCACAGTTACCCCCATAGTAATTTATCAGGAAAATCGCAGCATCAAAACATCAAGACATCACTGAACCAGAACATGATTCGTTACTAGAACATATACCCAATTGAATTCTCAAACATAATTAGATATAAAAATATTGAGACACCAATTCCCTTATCTATACTATGTTATAACCTTGTTTATATTAGCTTTCCAACGCTTCGAACGGGGGTCCAAACGGCCTTACGGATCAAAAGTTACGTCCAAAACAATTTCGACCGAAAACATGAACAGTCGTGACGGACAGCAAAACGCTGTTACGCTCCGGAACCTAAATCAACCCAAAAGTCCACACGATTTACTTCCCCAATGCCCCCAAAACATCCCTAAATCATCTCTAAGGTCTTACGGTGATAAAAACACAAAATCTATGGTTTATTAGGCCAATCCGGCAACATTTGCACTGTCTAAAACACTATTCCTTGCAATTGCTCTGAGTACATCAGAGTTGCTTCACATTTGAATATTTCTATTCGTACAGGGTCAAACATATCACAATTCCAGGTTTTGGCCACGAAGGTCGTACAGGGTCAAACATATCACAATTCCAGGTTTTGGCCACGAAGGCCTAAGGTTTCCTTTCTCATGTTACACATCAAACAGTCCGACAAGGTTTCCTAAATTCATGTCAATATTCAGGGATACATACCATCTATCATAACCTCAAAGTCTATTCATCAATTTCCCTAATTCTCCCAAATCAACCCAACATATCCTAAATCATAAACCCCACCATAAACACACCGAAAGGGCATACATAGAAAATCATGAAATGTGATACTCCCCATACCTTAGTCGATTTGCAGCTTTCACGATTAATCTATGGGATCTTCTGCTTCCAGCCTTTTCTTCAAAGCTCTGGCCACCAACTTTCACGTTAAACACAAAATGAAATCTAATTTCCTTTCAGAACTCAATTTTGTCTAACTTAGTCTTGGGCCTCACAAATTGGGCTTTTCCCATAACACCCTTACTAACTCTTCATAATGCCCAATTTACCCTTATTTCCCTTGTATTCATTTTAATAATAATAATACTAATATTCTCATATAGTATACTATTAATTAAATAAATAGTCCAACATGCACATCTTCTCAATAATTCCCAAAACCACCGAAAACACCAAAATACGAATATTCTCAATTAAATAAATTAATTAAAATATTCCGATTAAACTTGGGGTGTTACATTCCACACAACCCTAACATCTACATTCGTCTTGAGCTCATATTTGTTGAACTTAATCTTGCCTTCGTTGTTAATTAATTGTGAACGGTACTCGAGCTTCACAATTTTCCAATTATCTCCGCGGAGTAGGAGATTCTGCACTTCATATTGTAGATCTGCAAAAAGGGTGTACTCATTGATCTTAAACTCTCGCCCGGGTGTCGCGTTAGAAAAGGAGTAATTTACGATATATCAGATGATGTTCATTTGTGACATTTTTTATTTGTATGAAACATGATACAAGAGTCTATATTTATAGTAGTTGTAGACAAACACGGACCTCACAAATTATATCTTGTATTGAGGTTTCAGAGATGCATCTCCAATACCATCCTATTCTCTATTCTGAAGATGCATCTCTGGAACCTCTCCTGATCCAGGCAGAAAACAAAACCTATGTGTTTTGTTTTGCAAATGGACAATTTTTTTGGCAAACATCAAAATATATTAAAATATTTGAAATTGTATATAATACACTTCATTAATATTAATACACAATTACATACAATTAATTGATGACAGAAAACTAAAATGAATAGAAAGATTTGTCGCCATCTACATCTATAATTATGGGTGGTTCTCCCTTTGACTTTTGTGCATTTGATTCTCTTCTAATGTCGCTCAATTCAGTGAACTCTTGCATCCTTTCCACAAATTGGTCAGATCAAGTCTCGACTTTTGTTGTTGAATGAATCGTCAACTCCACTGGTGTAAGTGGTATAGGACATTCCAGTTTTAAATAAACTTGAAACCATGATTTCGAAAGTCACCCAATACACATCATACGATCATTTGGATTTTGAAGTGGGGCGATGCGCATAGGGAAATTTTTTTTTGAAAAATTGTATCTTGTAAGATTAATACACTCTCTATCATACACACTTGCTATGAGATGACCCATTTCAGAGAAGCACATTCAATTTTTCTCCAGTGCTTGTCAACTAATGCAAGAAACAATAGACTCGTAAATTACATCAAAATTTACCTCTGAAGATGCATCTCCGAACTATCCACTGGGCTGCTCGAATATCAATATACTTGTTAAAAGTATTCGAAGATACATCTTTGGAATAAAATTTTGTTTTACTCTGAGGTGACACTCATTTGATGCGTCATAAAGTCGTGCAAAAATGTGTTTGGAGATGCATCTTCGGAATCTAAAGACATTTTAGATTTTCTATATAGTGATTTCTCCATCCCATAAGGTGAGGTAAGAAATTTTCATTTAAAAAGCTAAAACAAACATGTACTCATGATGTCCTTATATTTTTGGTAGAGACTACTAACTTTTGATACGTAATTAGAAGTTAGGAATTGCTTCTCTCATTCAATAGAGAGTCATCTTATGAAAATCTAAAAATACTCAACAAATGCATTTTCAAACATATTTTATATATATATATATATATATATATATATATATATATATATATATATATATATATATATATATATATATATATATATATATATATATATATATATATATATATATATATATATATATATATATATATATATATATATATATATATATATATATATATATATATATATATATATATATATATATATATATATATATATATATATATATATATACACATACCTTCATTTCTTTAAATTAAAACCAATTACTTGAATTGTTAGAATAAAGTTATGTTTTTTCTTTTACCAATCAAGACTTAGATAAACTAAAAAAACTACAAGGGTCTGTTCTTAAGGCAATAAAAATTCAAGATTGATTGATTTAGTTTGCAGGGAAGAGTGTATAACAGACTTCTATTATTTATAAAAAAAAAGCAGACCATTAAATGTAAATACAACGTATTATTTTCAATTAGAAAGAAATGCAACATAAAAAAGTAATTCTTTTTGTTGATATATTGTTACAGAACACATCTTCTATAATAACAATACTATGACTACGAGTTTTCGACACATTAATAAAATATTCCATTTGGGTATTATAAATAAACCAAATAGTGTAATCAATTGCATATGAAGGAAGTAGTGTTATCAATTGCATATGGAGGAAGACTCAAATCCTAACCAAGTATACTGCCAGATTTATTCTAAACGTATACTTTCAAATTTTTATCTTTAATAAAATGAAGGTGTGATTAAATTAGGCATAAATTTGATGTATTTGTTGTGCCTCTCAAAATGCATTTTTAAATTTTAGATACATTTTTTATTTTTCACATGAGAAGAGAGCCCCTTAAAATAGGAGAAGCAACCCTAAAGTTATGATCATATAGTCCACAACCACCTTACAATCTAATTAAACATTTTTTTCATCCCATGTTTTTTAAAAGTCAAATAAAATACATTATTTGTCATCATTTATTCATTCAGATGTGAGAAAAATAATATTTATTCTTTTTGGAATTTGATAAATCTGAAGTGGCGAGGTTTTTAAGAAGGAAACAAAAGTAACTCTTAAAAGTTAGGGGTTTCTCTTGTTGTGATATGTTTCAAGTTATTTAGTTATTTGACTAACAAATTAGTTAGTTTGTTAAGTTAGTTACTTAGAGTGTAAGTAACATACTTCTATATATACATGTATAATGTAATTCAATTTTCAATTAATACAATACAAATACTTTTCACTCTTTCTCTTTCTCTCTCTCATTCCTTCCTCACCAAGTGCTTATGCACTAACAAATTGGTACCTAGAGCTTCTGGTTCGTCTTTCTTGATCGCGTATTCACGAACTGCACGTCGGTGGTTGTGTTTTCGAGGATCGTGAATTGTGTTTACTACAAAGATGAATGGTTGCAATAGTATTATCAATTCTCTTCCAATTCTTGACGAAAAAATTTGATCTGATGGAGTAAACAAATGCAGTCATATTTGGTTTACTGAAACCCTAGAAGTTGTTACTAATGGCGTTCTCGAGGTTGCTCACAACACAAATGATGCCCAAAAAATCATTCACAAGGATGCCAAGAAGACAGATTACAAGCATGCGTTTTGTATTCAATATGCAGTAGATGCGGAGAATTTTGGTCAGATTTCTCATGTTGAATCGACGAAGAAAACATGGGATATTCTTGTCAAGTATTACAAAAGAGGTGAGAAGGTTAAAGTAGTCAAGTCGCAGGCAATGCAAATGCATTATGAATTACTACAGATGAGAGAAGATGAAAAGATTGCAGGCTATGCAAAGGCATTATGAATTACTGCAGATGAGAGAAGATGAAAAGATTGCAGGCTATGTCTCGATGGTGCAAAATCTTATCCATCTCATGAAAGGGTGTGGTGAAGTCCTAACTGATAAGATGATAATTGAGAAGTTAATATGTACGTTGACCTCTCACTTTGATCATGTTATCGCATCCATTCAAGAATTCAACAATCTTGGAACCATGAAACTGAAAGATTTGGTTGGTTTGTTGGAGGAAAATGAGTTAAGGATTGTCGAGAGTAAAGGGGTTCAAGATTCGATACAAGCACTACAAGCCCATACATGAAGGAAGCATGATGGTTCCAATTAGTTCAAAGGCAAATAAGACAAGACTCAGAGCAAGAAGTTTTGGATGAACTCTCAAAAGCATAAGGTCGATGATATGGCTTCTAAATCCTCGTAAAGAGGAAAAGGAACTTCATATCAGATTGACAAACAGGAGAAAAAAAGTGTGCATTGGTATTGTAAAGCACTGTATAATATATATCTAGAATAATACCATACAAGATTTATTATTTGGTACTAATACCATCATAAGTGCCTATTGGCATAATTTACATACTTGACCATTTCTAGAAATAAAAGACAACCTATGGTACAAGATATGGAAAGTGCCAAAACAACAGAACTAAAATCAAGGTACATTATCCCTCATTATACAAGATACAAGATAAGCAATACACACCAAAATAAACAAAACTCAGCTTCCCTTGAAACACTCAAGCATAGCTCCACTAGCAAACTAAACCTGCAACAATACCTGAAAAACAACAACAATAATGGGGTGAGATGATAATCTCAGTGAGTTCTCCTATATTATGGGTTCACTCAACTCTATAAAGTTCTAACCAAATTCTATCTCAAGTCAAAAGGGAAAGGGATAAGACTTAAGTTCACACAGTTCACAATTTATGAAAACATGTCTCTTGAGTTTATCAATTCAAACAACCACTAATCGAAAACCACATTAAGGCATCTTTCCCCGTTCAACTCTACGTCTAAAGTTATCAACACGGGCCACCGATCCTTGTAACTACTTTGACATACGAAATGGATTCAAATCCAAGGGAAATATTATCCACATGAATCGTCACTACACATAGGTCATACACCATCACAAGTCTCTTTACCTGTAGGCTCCATTCATTCTGTACACGAGAATCAAACCTTTCAAAGTAATAGTGTGTAAATTCTAGAGGAGCGCTCTACATAAGCTTCAACTCTTAGAACAACACATCTCAAGGGATTGTTTCCAACTACGCGATAAAACATACCATAACATCGAATGGATTCGGATTCTAAGGGACATGTCTGGCTCGCTGTGCAAGCTCTAAGCGAGATCACCTCACTTTGAGTTTGTCGTGCGAGCTTTGGGAGAGACAGAGGATTTTAGAGGCAGGGATAAAAAGTCTCAGGGGTCGCTATGCGAGCATAGAAGACTGTCACGCTCGTTGTGCGAGGTTTACGACTTCTGAGTTCTAACTTGCAAAACTTGTGCAGATCAAAGGGGTTTCCAACCCATCACAACCCCAACTCACAACCAACATGCTATAAACAATTACCATCATATAACAACACAATTAACATGATTAACAATATTTCCATTCACTTTAACACAAACCTTAACCCACAAATATTCTCACTGTCTTTCCCAATTCCTTACCTCAAGTTCCTAACTAATGGAACTCACCTTGTTGAAGAAGAAGATGGATTGATGATGGAGATGATGAATGATTAAGACTTCCTCTTCTTCCACTTCTAAATTTTCTTCTTCTTCCCCTTTCTCCTCTTTTCTCTTTTTTCTCTCTATTTCTTACTATCTTTTTTCTTCTTCTTTTTGCCACCATATATATATATATATATATATATATATATATATATATATATATATATATATATATATATATATATATATATATATATATATATATATATATATATATATATATATATATATATATATATATATATATATATATATATATATATATATATATATATATATATATATATATATATATATATATATATATATATATATATATATATATATATATATATATATAATATTCTCACTGTCTTTCCCAATTCCTTACCTCAAGTTCCTAACTAATGGAACTCACCTTGTTGAAGAAGAAGATGGATTGATGATGGAGATGATGAATGATTAAGACTTCCTCTTCTTCCACTTCTAAATTTTCTTCTTCTTCCCCTTTCTCCTCTTTTCTCTTTTTTCTCTCTATTTCTTACTATCTTTTTTCTTCTTCTTTTTGCCACCATATATATATATATATATATATATATATGTGTGTGTGTGTGTGTGTGTGTGTGTGTGTGTGTGTGTGTGTGTGTGTGTGTGTGTGTGTGTGTGTGTGTGTGTGTGTGTGTGTGTGTGTGTGTGTGTGTGTGTGTGTGTGTGTGTGTGTGTGTGTGTGTGTGTGTGTGTGTGTGTGTGTGTGTGTGTGTGTGTGTGTGTGTGTGTGTGTGTGTGTGTGTGTGTGTGTGTGCGTGCGCGCGTGTAATATACAATAATAGTTAATGACATAAATATCTCCCTTTGATATTGTCATCTAACACCAATTGACCAAATATTAGAGTTGGCAAAGTATCATCCCTTACACTTAATATTATTGGTCTGTCTCTTTTGTTAATAATTGATCTATTTAGAGTCCACTAGTTACTCTATTGGTCCCAACTGATGGTATTTAGGGCACTTAAGAACTTTAATTATACCAACTGGCACAAGTTAAAGTGCATAAGAACTCAGTTGATCCCAAATGACACTCAATTAAGCATTTAAGGAAATATGGGGTATTACATTCTCCCCCACCCCTCCCCCTTAAATTGAAATTCACCCCCGAATTTCCTCTACTCCACAAAACAACCACTTCTTGCATCATCGTCTTAGATCCACACTTGACTTAAACTTAGTTAAAACTCCTGACATACTCAATTTCCAAATAGCCTTAACGGACCAAATTCCTTCTTTTCCACAACTTCTCAAACTTCTTGGTCTTGACTATACTCTTGCCCCAACGTGTGGTTAACTTCTAAATTTGCTTTTCCTTAATTCATCTATCATGCCATTCTGAAACACTTGTTCACATTCTGCTTATAGAATTTACAACTCGATACTCTCCTAATGAATCACAAAACAAAACCACAATACCTCATCTTGGTTTAGGATAAACAACATTTATTATATCTTCGCGAGACAATTCAATGATTCCTCGTCTTTAAGAAAATAATGACGGTTCTCCTTTTATAAATCCTTCAACCATTAAAAAAACTTCATCATCCATCGATCGGTACGCTTATCGGTCCCACTTGATCTGATACTATACATTGTAACCATTACACCCGACACTTCAACTCTTCAGTACTGTATCAATAGGATAACAACCTTAGCACGAGATTGTCTTACATCCATCTTTACGAGCAACTATTTCTCTGATCCTTATTAATCTGAATGAACTCTCTCATTCGTCACCTTCCACTGTGCAACCCTGATTCCAACAGTGGAACATTTCAAATTCTTGGGCACCACTAGTTAGCTAGCAGTCTGTGTAGAACACGCTTATCCACCAAAGTTCCTACTAACTAAACAGTACGAGAACCTGACCGACATACATCAGTAGAATAATTTCCTTGTTAAGACACAACCGTTAGGATATATTCATCACTCTCCAGATAATAGATATATAGGAGTTATGACTACAACCATAAACATATACAACCTTAAAATCCATTATGAGCTCGAAGAAATTTATCCAAATTAGTTTAACAACTTCTGGTTTTGGTTATTACATTCCATATCATATCCTCTTTTGGAATTTTGGTTCATTATGATTTCTGTTGAGACGAGATCTCGACCAAATAACAATATAACACCATCACGGAGCTTTAAATTATCCATGAGTCACCACTCCTAAAACTTAAGTCACCCATATCACAGTTGCGAGTTTCCACACTACTCACTGATTCACACATAGCACTTCACACACATTTGGAGATTACATTTCACTTCTTGTCTAAGCTCATTCCTCTCAATGTCCTGTTCTACATCCGATCCAAGTTACATGCTTATCCTCATCAATATCTCATTCTGACTTCTGCCTGGAAGGATAACTTACAAATTCCTTCAACTGGTAAAGTACAATGTACACATATGGTACTGTCCCCCCCAAGGGGTCTATATCTGAGGCCATGAACTCGCGAAAATTAACAACCTCCATATCCTGACTAACCGTTCATACGTTACTAACACCTACGCAGAAAAAATGTTGAATCATCCTCTGCAATGTCATCACTTAGTGAGTCTCGTCCAATCTCACTTTTAAGGCCCTTAATAGTCATAATGGTGATACACCCAAGTCTTTCTCCTACTAAGAACGTTCCACTATATCGCTTCTCCAACGTCGAACTCCTTTGGCATTCATACAGATAATCAACGATGCAATACCTTTCTAAATATTCCAACTTCGAAACCATCAATCCATCTTGCACTGACTTGCATGTTTATCCTCCACTTGTAACTCCTCAACTTGCATAATATTCACCAACCATGATCAACACTAGGAACATAAAATAAAGATAAAACATGCAGATGACGCACTCCAAACGAGAAACATAGCAAAAATCCAAAGTTCTGTCACGGTCGCACAACGAGCAGCCAGCGAGCTCGCCTTCCGCTTGCACAACTATGCTAGCAGAATTTACAAGATGATGGAATTCAAGGTTCTTAACCATAAACTCATATTTGATTCCCCCACAAACAAACCTTAACATAAAACCACTACATGGTACCATACTCATCATGGATATATCATGTCAAGCACGCAACCTCATACTCTTACTAGAATTCCTTGGTGAGAATCAAAACAAAAAAACTCTCTCAGTCCAATAAAAAGTAGATTCGGAATACTTCGATCATCCAAAAATACGAAAAAATTATCCCACTTTTTACACCCAAGATGATACTTCCTCCTGAAGAACCTTGACATCTCTCACATGCTTATGGATTGGGATTCTCTTCCCATCCAATATCCATTGAACACTTTACTACACCGAAACCACTTATTCAATGACTTGTAACCGATAACTCTTGACAACTACCTAAAAGACCACCCGATATAGTCCGTTCCACGATTTGCACTTAGTCCGTACCAAATCTTGGTTTTCTCCTTGTTGCTTACCACAGTCTCACTTCTTAGAGTATGATCCTCACTGTTCAACAAAGAGGGTATGACTTCGCATCCATCTCAAGACTAGGAATCCACTACATATACTTGTGACTACAATGTTACTACCACATATCTCATAATACCAAGGTGAAACTTCTTCCACTCTACTTCACGTGTCAAAATTCTTCACGAGTGAACAAACATCGAGTACACCTCCTTACTTATCCTCAACAAAACTTAATAACTTCATTGTACATTCGCCCAAAATACATCTTACTAGAGTTTCCTCGAATCCAAAATGCTTGCCTATCTGTCATCACAAACCTCCTTTTCCCATACCGTTAGAACTTCCATTACTATAAAATACTCGTTCCTTCTATAACACATTCTCTTATAATTAATCCTTGGGTAACTTATCATTTCTTAATTGGCCTCTCACTGAATATTGAATTCCTAGTGAACTATCCTTAACTCGATCTCCCTTCGTAGGCTGAATTCACTTGATTTACCTGCTACCCTTCATCCAGTGCATACATGATTCACTTGGAACATGTATTTCGGTCTTAGAGTCTCCTCTTACACTTCACCACTGCACTAGACTCTTACAGGGGTGTTGAACATCCTCATCTCTCAGGTTCTCAACCATAGGGAAGGTACCATTCTGAGCAAGCTTCCTGAAATACTCTTGTTCTTTACAAATATCATAAAGACCTTAGATACTGGAATCCTGATAAACTACCTCATCTCCCTACTTCACGTCATACGCTCAACAAAACATCCTTTCTTCCCCACTGAATGGAATTACTTGAAATTCTCGTCCATGCCAGTGGTAAATCCAGTTTCACTAGCAAATCCTCATATTCTTCCAAACACTGAACATTCATCCGACATAGATCTTCAACTTTCCAAATCCATCAATTCTAAAGGATTTCTTGAACCATTCACCTCCTTTCAATTCCATGTTACCATAAGCACAACTTTTACTAAGACCTCAACTGAGCTTACCAGTTCTCCCTACATCTAACTCTTGGCTTGAGTCTACCTTCACAACACAAGTTCCGACAATACTTCAGAGTCCTCGTAGTCGCTTAACCATGATCCTACCTACCATATATATAACATTAGGTTGATCCGGCCCAATACTACATAATATGATATTAAGAACCATGTTGGCAAGACACACTTATGAGGTAGGAATAGATTTATTTATAATGTTTCAAGGCTAGATCGAGGATACGACCTGCTCTAATAAAAACTGTAACGCCCTGTATAAATATATCTAGAATAATACCATACAAGAGTTATCATTTGGTACTGACACCATCATAAGTGCCTATTGACATAATTTGCATACTTGACCATTTCTAGACATAAAAGACAACCTATGGTACAAGATATGGAAAATGCCAAAACAACAAAAATAATATCAAGGTACAATATCCTTCATTGTACAAGATACAAGATAAGCAATACACAACAGAATAAACAAAAACTTATCTTCCCTTGAAACACCCTAGCATAGCTCCACTTGCAAACTAAACCTGCAACAATACCTGAAACGTAACAACAATAATGGGGTGATATAATAATCTCAGTGAGTTCCCTTATTTTATGGATTCACTCAGCTCTGCAAGATTCTAACCAAATTCTATCTCAAGTCAAAAGGGAAAGGAATAAGACTTGAGTTCACACTATACGCAATGTATGAAAACATGTCTCTTGAGTTCATCAACTCACACAATCACTAATCGGAAACCACATCAAGGCATCTTTCCTCGGCCAACCCTACACCTAGAGTTATTGACACGGGTCATGAATCCTTATATCTACTTTGACATACGAAATAGATCCATATCCAAGGGAAATATTATCCACATGAATCGTCAATTCACATGGGTCGTACCCCATCATAAGTCTCTTTACCCGTAGGCTCCATTCATTTTGCACACGAGAATCAAAACTGTCAAAGTAATAGTGTATACATTCTAGAGGAGTGCTCTACATAAGCCTCAACTCTTGGAACGACACGTCTTAAGGGATTGTTTCCGATTGAGTGATAAAGCATAACATAACTTCTAATGGACTCAGATTCTAAGGAGCATATAATCGACCTTATGAATCTTCACTTCTCATGGGCCTTCCCCCATCACAAGTCTCTTTACCGGTAGGCTTCATTCTCTTATGTAATCACTAAGGATAGCGTGATTGTATTTGACAATCACAAGGCATCACATTCTCCTTAACCATAAATAACACAAACCATACTTGTTTCATACAAATCTCTTCTCACAACTAGACAACTACTTTCCAATGATACACATCTAGGCATCATTGCACAAGCATTTTCATCTATGTTATTCATCATGTCCTAATAACTTTACTAGTTTATCCCATTAATTAATATCAAGAGTTTCCTCACCATTCTTATAGTCTTTTAAGCATGTTATCACATAATCACACATTCAATTAATATCCATATATGGTATAACACATTATCATACATGAAACACACATATGGTAATACAACATGTCAAACATGACCAACATTGAAGTTCATATACATAATAAGACATACAAGCCACTACTATCTTCTACCAAGCATTTTTGGTTAGTTCATGATCTCACATCACCATTTAATAGCCCATTGGATTATCCTTCTAATGCTTCAATTCCCATATCAATCGGATCCCTGATTCATGAATTATGGTGAGAACAAAACCATATTTTTTTACATGTTATTCCCATATTTTATCATCACACATAAACATCCAAACACTCATGGTAAGTGTGTATATTAATCATAACAATCAAGGTAAACCATCCATGGTAACAGTAAACATGCATATGAAGCAACCAAGGAAGCAACAAAGCAAATAAAGGAAAACATGTCAGGCTCATTGTGCGAGCTCTAGGTGAGATCGCCTCGTTTTGAGTTCGTCGTATGAGCTCTGGGAGAGATAGAAGATTTTAAAGGCAGTGGAAAAAAACCTTTATGGTTGTTGTGCAACCTCTAGGAGAGGTCTCACCTTCACCTTGCTAGAGGCTCGATATGCGAGCATAATAAACTATCACGTTTGCTGCTAGCTCTCTGTGCAAGGTCTACGACTTCTGAGTTCTGACATGCAGAACTTGTGTAGATCAAAGGGGTTTCCAACCCCATCACAACCCTAACTCATAACCAACATGCTATGAAAAATTACCATCATATAACAACACAATTGACACGATTAACAATATTTCCATTCACTTCAACACAAGCCCTAACCCACAAATGTTCTCATTGTCTTTCCCAATTCCTTACCTCAAGTTCCTAACTAATGAAACTCACCTTATTGAAGAAGAAGAAGAAGATGAATTGATGATGGAGATGATGAATGACAAAGACTTGCTCTTCTTCCACTTCTTGGTTTTCTTCTTCTTCCCCTGTATCCTCTTTTCTTTTCTTTCTCTCTATTTCTTACTATCTTTCTTCTTCTTTTCTTTTCCACCAAATATATATATATATATATATATATATATATATATATATATATATATATATATATATACATATATATATATATATATATATATATATATATATATATATATATATATATATATATATATATATACATATATATATATATATATATATATATATATATATATATATATATATATATATATATATATATATATATATATATATATATATATATATATATATATATATATATATATATATATATATATATATATATATATATATATATATATATATATATATATATATATATATATATATATAATATGATAATAGTTAATGACATAAATATCTCTCTTTGATATTTTATCATCTAACACCAATTGACCAAATATTAAAGTTGCCAAAATATCCTTTCTTATACTTATTAATATTGATCTGTCTCTTTTATCAATAACTGATCTCTTTAGAGTCTACTAGTTACTCTATTGGTCCCAACTGATGGAATTTAGAGCACTTAAGAGCTTCAATTATTCCAATTGACACAAGTTAGAGTGCATAGGAACTCAGTTGATCCCAACTGACACCCAATTGAGCATTTAAGGAAATATGAGATATTACAGGTATAACTGCGAGAAGTAGGGTCACTTGGCCATGAACTATTGGTACAAGAAAGATAAGAAAACTATAAAAGGAAAAGATGATGAAGGAGCAAACCTTGCACGTCAAGATTCAAATTATTCTAATGGTATGGTGCTTATGGCTGCAGTTGTAGATGAGCATCTCGACGCTAAGACCTGGTTCCTTGACACGGGATGCTCGAATCACATGACTGGTCGAAGAGTGTGGTTAACCGATTTCAATGATTCAAAGAAGAACAAGGTTAGACTTGTAGATAATGGTTCATTGCAAGCAGAAGGTATTTGCCACATAATTATTCAAAGGAATAATGGATCAAAAACTATGATCAAAGATGTAGTCTACGTGCCTGGCATGAAGTGCAGCCAACTAAGTGTTGGACAAATGGTCAAAAAATGTTTCTTAGTGGTTATGAAATATGGAGCCTTAAAATTGTTTGACACTCAGACTAACTTGGTCTTAAAATCTCCCATGTAAAAGAATAAGACATATAAGACCATGATCCGTTTGACTGAGGTACAATTCCTAAAAACAGTTGTCCATCATTAGCCTAGTTGGATGTGGCATTTGCGGTTTGATTATTTGAATTTTAGGTCACTCAGTCAACTGATTACTCAAGATATGGTAATAGGTATACCAAGTCTTGTGATGCCCGACAAACTCTATGAAAGTTTCTTAGTAGGTAAGTAATCCAAAAAGTTTTTCATTTCGAATATGCCAACGAGATCCTCATGCATACTAGAAGTATTACATTAAAGTGTATGTGGCCCATTCGAGGATCATACCATTTGCGAAAATAAGTACTTTGTCTCATTTATTGATGAGTATAGTCAAAAGCTTTGGATATATGTGATCAGACGCAAAGACTAAGTATTTGTAATCTTTAAGAGATTCAGAATGCTTCTTGAAGACCAAAGTAAAAATAAGATTAAGGTTCTGCGAACAGATGCAGGTGGCGAATACACTTCCAATATATTTTAGAAAATTTGTGCAAAACATGGTATTGATCATGTCGTAACTTCTCCTTACACGCCTTAACATAATGGAATAGCATAAAGAAGAAACAAGACCATATTGGATATGATTAGATACATGTTAAAGCAAAAGAACTTGCTAAAATCCTTATGGTGTGAAGCAATCACCAATGCTATTTATATTTTGAACAGGTTCCCTACCAAGAAATTGAAGTGCAAGGTTCCTGATTCAAGAAGGAGGTGTTTGGCTCTATTTGCTACACACATGTTTCTGATTCAAGAAGAAGGTGAAGGTGTGAGAAAACACGAGAAATGAGGGTTTGAATTGAGTTTTCAAAAATGAAGGCTTTTTGTGAAGCTCAACCAAAGATCACAAATAAACTAATCAAGAGAGAAAGACATACGATATATCCTGGTTCACTTGAAAACTATCAAGCTAATCCAGTCCATCCGCCAAGGTGATTTCGCCTTATACACAAGGACTTAATCCACTATAATCAACTGATTACACTGCACTAGCAACTGCTGGTGACTAACAACACAGACAATCATCTCTTCTTAAGGATTCTGACCCAACTGGTCCCTTAAGGAAATACAATCTACACTAGCAACCGCCGGCGACTAACAACAAAGACTAATTGTCTCTTCTTAAGGATTCTGACCTAACTGGTCCCTTAAGGAGTTACAAACAACATTTTGAACAAAAATGTTTACAATGAATTGCTTCTACACAAGCAGATATAAACACTATTAAAAGCTTAAAGAAACTTTCACAATATAAACAATGTTCTTTCTTTGTGTTGTGGTGCTTCAATATTGTAGCTTCAGTTCTTCATAGATCATTCATACTTCTTTGATAATCGTTTTTGTTGTATGAATCATTATGTCAATCTCTTGAATATTGCACTCGTATTGCTCACTAGTTTCTTTAAGTCATCAAGTCTTTATATAGCTAGTAAAAGATTCGTCGGAGGGCCGATCAGGAATATCCTTTTTGATAGCTGGAGACTTGAAATAATGTCATCACGCAGGGATGCAAATCATACACAAAAGTTGTCCTTTGTACCACCAAACCAGGGTAGTGGAATGGAACGTTGAAACGTATTATGTATTATTTCCCCTTGTAAATGTTTGAGCTTATCTTTTGTACATCAGAGGCTTCTGAATAGAAATGATTGAAACATGAGTAGAAGAGTTGTTCACCAGAACCTTGTCTTCAGAACTTTAAGCACTTAGTCTTCAGAACCCTTGGTCATTAGTAACTTAAGTCTTCAGAGTCTTTAGAACGCCGTTCAATAGAACTTTGTCTTCAGAGTCTTCAACACTTAATCTTCAGAAACTCAAGTCTTCATAGTCTTCAGAACTTTGTTCAGCAAAACCTTGTCTTCAGAGTCTTCAACACTTAGTCTTTAGAAGATAATGACTTCAGAAGCTAGAAAGCCTTCAGAAGTAAACTACCAGAGTCATGTTCAGAGGCAGAGACCAAGAGAACATTGCAGCAACAACATATTTCCTTCTCAAAATCTTTCTGAATGTGAGTAGATTAGAAGCTGACTTGCTTCTTATAGTCCATAAGTGACTTTGGTCAGATCAGAGTGACATTGCACATGGTCTCTATCAGAGTCATAAATTTCTCTATCAAAGTTAGAATCTGTTTATTAATTCTTCAGAAAAACAAATGTTAGAGTACCAAAATTATTCTCACACAAATACTACTTTGTTATTATCAAAACTTAGAGATATCTGGCAGACCAAATCTTGTTCTAACAATCTTCCCCTTTTTCATAATGACAAAACCATGTATTTTGATGACATAATTTTGTATGAAGATAATCAATAGGAAATGATAGAGGTAAGTTTAAAAATTACTCCCCTTTATCAAGCTCCCCCTGAACCTAAGACTTCAAAAAATGTTATCAGATTTAGGATACCAGAGCCTGATTATCAGATTTTGGATACCAGAGCCTGATTATAAAGATCTTATCAGATTCAGAAATCACAGGGTCTGAGTATATGCCAGAGCCTGATTGGTCTTATAAGATCTTTTTAGATTCAAAATAACAGTTCCTAATTATATACCAGAGCCTTATTGGTTAAATCAGAGCCTGATTGCCAATATATCAATTTGTTCCTGAAAAACATTCAAAGAAAAATTGTGTGCAATTAAAAATTGTTAGAATGTCAGAGCTATGACTCTAAGACAAGGTATTCTTATCAAAATAATTTTCCATTAGTGTACTCCCCCTTTTTGTCATAATCAAAAAGGTAAATAAGAACAATAAAGATAAACACAAAACGACAAAGGAAACTAAGGGGTGGCTTTTAGGATATCTTCTTGATTTTTCAGTGCAGCTTCCTTCTTAGCTTGATCTTGAGCTTCCTTAGATAACCTTTCAGCTTCTTTGTCAAGAGCTTCCTTATCCAATCTCTCAGCTAGTTCCTTTTCAGCGGCTAGCTTTGCTTCAGCTTCCCTTTTAGATTTCAATCTCATTTTAGCTTGATGGACAAAATAATCTTTTGTCTGAATGGAGAGATTTTGAATTTTCTGAAATTCTTCTGACATCCACTGATTTAATTGATCCCAGGGAGCTCCCAAAGCAGATGGGTCTTCGCTAGAATTTGATTCATCAGAGAGTGTCTTGAATTTCCTAACTACACTGTCTTTAAAAACAGAAATAAATTCATGTAGGTTAGGAGGGGGAAGGTCAGAAAGTTGATTCTTAGGTAATGGTTGGGTTTCTTCAGCATAATCACCCATATTGGTGATATCATTATTTTCATGATTCGATTTTGGTGAAGAAGGTTCAGGATTGTATGATATGGTTTCTGGGATTATTTGTGGAGAGGTTAATGCTGAAGAGATTGTGGAGATTGGTTGTTCATATATGGTGGAAGTTATTGGTAAGGAAATGGTGGGAGTTGGTTGAGTTGAAATGTTCTGGAATAACAGTGGTGGAAGTTGTGTAAAGGGTGGAATTATTTGAGTTTGTGGTTCAGAAGTAGGTATGGATGAGGTGGTGAAAGTGGTTGAGAAAGTTTGTGGTGATGAAAAAATTGGATGTGGTGTTGGAAGAGATGAAAATACACTTGTGCTAGTAATAATATGTGTGGTTACAGAAGAATCAAAGGACTTACTTAGCTTGCCAGCAGGAGAAACAAATGTAGTTGTCATCTTTATCTTCTTGTTTGATGGTCCTTCACAATCATCATTTTTCTTTTTCTTGCCTTTTCCATTTATCTTTAAAGTCTCTAGAAGATCACTCATGTCAATCCACACATCTAGTGGTTCATCTTTGCATCCAGTAAGGTAGTGTGTAAGTTCATTCGGGTTATAAGTTCTGGAAAAGATTGGAAATCCAGAAATTGGAACCCTCATAGCGTTAATGTCATCCATTGTTGGTATAACAACTCGATGAGAGATCTTTTTAATAATATTCATCTTCATCAAATTCTTCTCCCAGAAGATGTTTCCATATTTCTTTACTAGTTCATCAGTTTGTCCATCAATTAATAATGCTTCAATAATTCCAGACTCAACAAGAATATCAGAAATGAGTCTATCGTAAGGGATATGATTTCCCTTTTTGGTAAATCCAGTTCTTGAGGCCATTATTGAGTCTCTCAGGAATCTGAACAGGATGACTAAGAGATGTATCTTCTTTCCTTTCATTAGAAAGTATAGAATATACTTCTAAGACAAATTTATGTAATCAGAAGAATGAGTAGGATGATGGTGGTAAATACTTCCCAATGTTATCTTGAACCAAACTCTTAAGTAGCCTTTTAAGAATGAAGATAAATGATCTTTACTAAAATCCAGAACAGTTCCTTCTCATTGACTTTTGCTTCCCTTTGTTTATCTGCTGGAACATTGTAGATTCTCAGCCCCTTTCCATCATGATAGATTAAATCACATATGGTTTTTTCTGTGATGATGATACGTTTTCCAAACACAAAGGATATAATGATGTTTCTGCTTGTAGTTGCATGAATCCAGAAATCTTTAACCAAGATAGGAAAGGTGGGTCCTTGCAATCTATTAAAGAACCAGTTTTAGCCTTGGAAATTGAGTGTTTGAGTAAGATCACAACCGTTATCCTTTAGATTTTTTTGAAATCCGCCATGGTTTCACAAAGAACGTGAAGATCAGCTACTGGCGTGTCGAAAGTGATAGCAGGTTTCTCTGGAATACTAAACTTATTTCCTTGTTGTTGAGGATCCATTCAAGAATATAATGGAGTTTCTAGGAGCACAAAGAGTTTTAGGGTTTCCAAGAAAAAGTGTGGGAAGTGAAAGAGTAGCGTAGTGTGTGATAGTGAGAAACCTAGTCTCACGAAATCACACCGCTCGAGGTGTCTCTTCAACAGTAAGATATGATTTGATTTTGGACAAGTGTCACAAAAAAATCATAGCTGTCTATTTAAAATAACACGTTTGATGTTCCCTAAGTTAATAATACCAAGAGGTATCTGATTGGACAAGTTTCTGACTAAGACATCATCCAACTTATAGAAGTATCGTCAATCAGAAGAACATTAAATAAAAGAGAAACAATCTGCTTAATCATCATAATCTTATCTCAGAAGTTCTGGTGACTTGACACATCAAAATTTCATCTACTCATTCTGGACACGATTTTATAAATAAGTTTTCCAAAATGAATATGAATCTATCCTCAGCAAGGGGTCTTATGAAAATATCAGCACACTGGTGATCTGTATCCATAAATTTTAATTGAAAAACACCCTTCTGAGCATAGTCACGTAAAAAGTGATGTTTTATTTCAATATGTTTAGCCCTAGAATGCAAGATAGGGTTTTTGGATAAGCAAATAGTAGAAGTATTATCATAGAAGATAGGAATGTTACTCTCATGTATCTGAAAATCTTCTAGTTGATTCTTCATCTAGAGTATCTAAGTGCTGCATAGTAATGTTGAGATATATTCTACTTTTGCAGTTGAAAGTGCAATAGTTGGCTGTCTTTTACTAGCCCAGGGGACGAGGTTGTTACCCAGAAACTAACAGTTTCCAAAAGTACTTTTCCTTTCTAACCTGTCTCCAACATAATCTGCATCATAATAACCAGAAAGCTTGTACTCTGATGTTTTCTTATACATCAAGCCAAGGTTAGTTGTTCCTTTTAGATACCTTAGGATTCTCTTAACAACTATTAAGTGAGTTTCCCTTGGATCTGATTGGAAACGAGCACAAAGACATTCACTCAAACATAATATTTGGATGAGAAGCAGTTAGAAACAGAAGAGATCATATCATCCACGATAGAGCTTCTGACAAACCTTTTTACTTACTTCTTCTTTCTCTAGAATGCGTGTAGGATGCATAGGAGTCTTTGCGGGTTTACTATCTGACATATTAAAATTCTTCAAAAGTTCTATTGCATACTTGCTCTGATGAATGTACGTTCCTTTTGGATGTTGATCAATCTAAATTTCCAGAAAGAATCTAAGTTCTCCCATTAGACCCTCCTCAAATTTTGTCTATATTAACTTAGAAAATTCATTGCACAAGGAAGTATTAGCAGAACAATATATAATATAATCAACGTGAATTTACACAACTAGAATGTCATTTTTAAATGTTTTGCAAAAGAGTGTTGTATCCACTTTTCCTCTGGTAAAGTCATTTTCCAAAAGAAAGTTACTTAGCCTTTCATACCAAGCTTTGGGGGCCTGTTTCAAACCATATAACGTTTTTTAAGTTTGAAAACAAAATATGGGCTTACATAACTTTCAAAACCAGGAGGTTGGTGCACATACGCTTCTTCTGAAATATACCCATTTAAAAATTCACTTTTTACATCCATCTGATATAAAGTAATGTCATGATTAACAACAAAGGAAACTAATAAGCGAATAGATTCTAACCTGGAAATTGGTGCAAAGGTTTTAGTATAGTCTATCCCTTCTTGTTGACTATAACCTTGTGCTACCAGTCGTGCTTTGTTTTTTACGATCTCACCTTTCTGATCAAGCTTGTTTCTGAATAGTCATTTTGTTTCAATGACATGGACACCTTTAGGTTTCTGAACAAGATCCCAAACATCGTTTCTGGTGAATTGATTCAGTTCTTCTTGCATGGCCATAATCCACTCATTCTCTTGAAGAGCTTCATCAATTGTTGTTGGCTCTATTAGTGACACTAAACCCATAAGAGTTACTTCATAAGGTTTGAATGATGAATGAGTTCTGACTGGATTAACTTTGTCTCCCAGAATCAATTCTTCAGAATGAGAAGTCCTTAGCTTATTCTTCTTCTAATGAGATGGACTATTTATTATTTCTGGTGAGATTGTATCTGATTCTGTAGATTCTGCATCTTTGTCTCCTTCTTTAGAATCTTCCTCCTTGGATCCTGATAAGGTAATCTTCAAATCTGCAAACTTTTCAACTAGCTTTAACTTTTTAGGGTCAAGCTTATTATCGAATATGACATGAATTGATTCCTTAATAATTATTGTTTATGTGTTATAGATTTTGTAGCCTTTATAGTGTTCAGAGTATTCTAACAATAAACACTTTTGAGCTTTGGAGTCAAACTTGCCAAGATTCTCTTTAGTGTTCTACATAAAACAAATACAACCAAAAAGATGAAAATATGAAATGTTGGGTTTTCTATTCTTCCACAGTTCATAAGGAGTCTTACTCAGAATAGGTCTGATAGAAATCTTGTTCTGAATATAACATGTTGTATTTACTTCATCTGTCCAGAAGTGCTTAGCCATGTCAGTTTTTTGGATCATGGTACGAGTCATTTCTTGCAATGTCTTATTCTTCCTTTCCACTACTCCATTTTTTTGTGGAGTTCTAGGACAGGAGAAATCATGGAAAATGCCATGGGAATCAAAAAGATTCTCAAAGTATATGTTCTCAAATTCTCCACCATGATCAGTTCTGACTCTGACAATTTTGTAATCCTTTTCTATTTGCACTTGTGAGCAAAAGGTAGAGAACACAAAATGTGACTCATCCTTGTGTTTCAAGAATTTTACCCATGTCCAACGACTATATTCATCAACAATAACTAATCCATACTTTTTTCCACTAATTGAGGCAGTTTTGACTGGTCCAAACAAATCAGTGTGTAGAAGTTCTAACGGTTTAGAAGTAGAAACAACATTTTTTCGCTTTGAAGGAAGTCTTAGAGAACTTTCCTTTCTAACATGCTTCACAAAAAGCATCTAAAAAATACTTCAGATTTGGTAAGCATCTGACAAGTTCAAGCTTGTTTAGCTGAGAAATTTTCCTCATGCTAACATGGCCCAAACGTCTATGCCATATCCATTGTTCCTTATTAACAAACATTAAACATTTGACATTCTGTTTCCTAAGATCAGAAAGTCTAATCTTGTAAATGTTGTTTTTCCTCTTTCCATTAAAAAGGATTGAGATATCCTTCTGACTAACATCTTTACAAGACTTTTGATTAAAAATGATATCATAACCATTGTCACTAAGTTGGCTAATTGACAACAAGGTATGCATCAAACCATCAACCAAAAGAACATTAGTAATAGAAGGAAGTTTACCATTACCAACAGTTCCAGAGCCAATGAGTTTACCCTTCTGGTTTCCTCCGAAACCGACGAAGCCTCTAGGCTTAAGTTCTAGACTTTGGAACATAGGACTTCTTCCTGTCATGTGTCGCGAGCAACCACTGTTCATAGCAACCACTGGTATGGATATCTGTAACATATATTATCTTATCCTTAGGTACCCACTTTCTGGGTCCTTTTTTGTTAGTTTTCCCAAAGTATTTAATGACCTTGGGCTTATGTGCAACATGATAATCAAGTGGAATTTGTGCATGATACTTAGGTTTAGAAATAGATTTCAGTGTCGGTGAAGGTGCTTTCACAAGCTCAGAACAATCAAGCTTAGTACCAGAAGGCATAAAATGATCATAAAGTGGTTTTGGTTTACAGGTTGGCTTTCATCATATACAAATGTTTCTGTATGCCCCAGACCTTTCTTACCATTTCTTCTAACTCCATAGAACATGGAAGCAATCTTACTTCTATCTATGCTTTTAGCCAGAAAGTTCTGGAATGCTCTATCATAAATGTTGACACAATTAGTGTCAGAGATATTTGAGAGTAATTCATCTTCTAGTTTAGAAACTTTGCTTTTCAAAGCATAATTACTATTTTTAAAGAAAAAACATTTTCATTCAAAGAAGAATTATCACGTTCAAGCTTATCTTTGGCTTCAGAAGTAATTATAAGATATTTTTTAAGATCCTTGTATTTACTTTGAAGAGTTTGATATCTTTCCAGCATTTCTGAAAGGCACGACTCTAATTTACAACGAGAGTTTAGATAATACCTTTGAGTCTAAGTCTGAGTCTGATTCTGATTCTGATAACATTTTGTCTTCTAGTTCTCCAGAAACTTCAGTGTTAATTGTTGTTGCCACTAGTGCAACATTTGCCTATTCTTCATCAGATTCTTCTTCTTCAGAATCGAAGTCGTCCCAAGTTGCCATGAATCCCTTCTTGACTTTGTTGAAGTTCTTCTAAGGCTTCTTGTCTTTCTTAATCTTTAGACAATCGTTCTTGTAATGAAATGGCTCATTACACTCATAGCAGATGACTTCTTTTCCATAACTATGTTTCTTCTGTCTAGAAGATGAGTGAGCACGACTTTGTTTCTTCTTGATCCTCTGAACTTCCCTTGCCTATGTTTCCAGAGTTTGTTGATCCTTCTGGAGATAAGTGATAACTCATCTTCTGAGTCTTCATCAAAAAAATTTTATTCTTCCTCAGCTTGATAAGCCTTTGCCTTTTTTGGTTTATACTTAAGAGTAATATATTTATTCTTCTTCTGAGGTTCATCTTCCTCCAACTCTATCTCATGACTTCTTAAAGAACTAACAATTTCTGCAAGACTTATATTATTCAGATCCTTGGATAGCTCTAGAGCAGTTACCATAGGTCTCCATTTCTTGGGAAGGCTTCTGATGATCTTTTTGATATGATCAGTAGTTGAGTATCCTTTATCCAGAACTTTAAGTCCTGCGACTAGCATTTGAAACCTTGAAAACATATTCTCAACTGTTTCATCATCCTCCATTCTGAATGCCTCATATTTCTGGATTAAGGAAAGTGCCTTTGTCTCTTTAACTTGAGCATTTCCTTCATGAGTTATTCTTAGAGAATCAAAAATGGACTTGGAAGTATCTCTGTTTGTTATATTCTCATACTCAGTATAAGAGATAACATTTAGCAGTATAGTTCTTGCCTTGTGATGATTCTTGTAATCTTTATTTTGTTGGTTGGTCATAGCACTTGATACTTTTACTCCTTTAGCATCAACTGGCTGAGTATAACCATCAACTACGAGATTCGAAAGATCTACGTCATAACCAAGAAAGAAAATTTCAATTCTATCTTTCCAGTAGTCAAACTTTTCACCATCAAATACTGGTGGTTCGACATTGTAGTGATATTTCTCATCTAGAATAAAATTAGCATTAGCTATAGCCATGATATCTCACACAAATACAAGATCAGTATTGAACACGATGAATTGTTGATAAAACTTTTATCACAATCAGAACCGGAGCTCTGATGCCAATTGAAGGTGTGATAAAACATGAGAAAGGGGGGTTTGAATTGGGTTTTCAAAAATGAAGGCTTTTTGTGAAACTTAAACAAAGATCACAAATAAACTAATCAAGAGAGAAATACATACGATATATCCTGGTTCACTTGAAACTATCAAGCTAATCCAGTCTACCCGCCAAGGTGATTTCGCCTTATACACAAGGACTTAATCCACTATAATCAACTAATTACATTGCACTAGAAACCGCTAGTGACTAACAACACAGACAACCGTCTCTTCTTAAGAATTCTGACCCAACTAGTCCTTTAAGGAAATACAATTTGCACTAGCAACCGCTTGTGACTAACAACAAAGACTAACTGTCTTTTCTTAAGGATTCTGACCTAACTGGTCCCTTAAGGAGTTACAAACAACAGTTTGAACAAAAATGTTTACAATGAATTGCTTCTACATAAGCAGATATAAATACTATTAAAAGCTTAAAGAAACTTTCACAGTATGAACAATGTTCTTTCTTTGTATTGTGGTGCTTCAATATTGTAGCTTCAGTTCTTCATAGATCATTCATACTTATTTTATAATCGTTTTTGTTGTATGAATCGTTATGTCAATCTCTTGAAAATTACATTCGTATTGCTCACTAGTTTCTTCAAGTCATCAAGTCCTTATATAGCCAGAAAAAGATTTGTTGGAGGTCATATTAGGAATATCCTTTTTGATAGTTGGCGACTTGAAATAATCTCGTTACACAAGGATGAAAATCATACACAAAAGTTGTCCTTTGTTCCACCAAATCAGGGTAGTGGAGTGGAACGTTGAAACGTACTATGTACTATTTTCCATCATAAACGTTTGAGCTTATCTTTTGTATATCAAAGGCTTCTGAATAGAAATGATTGAAGCATGAGTAGAAGAGTTAATCACTGGATCTTCAGAGTCTTAAGTCTTTAGAGTCTTCAAAACTTGTTCACCAAAACCTTGTCTTCAGAACTTTAAGCACTCAGTCTTTAAAACCCTTGGTCATTAGTAACTTATATCTTCAGAGTTTTTAGAACGTCGTTCAGCAGAACTTTGTCTTCAGAGCCTTCCGCACTTAATCTTCAAAAACTCAAGTCTTCAGAGCTTTGTTCAGCAAAACCTTGTCTTCAGAGTCTTCAGCACTTAGTCTTCAGAAGATAATGACTTCAGAAGCTAGAAAGCCTTCAGAAGTAAAATATCAAAGTCATGTTCAGAGGCAGAAACCAAGAGAACATTATAGCAGCAACATATTGTCTTCTCAGAATATTTCTAAATGTGAGTAGATCAGAAGCAAACTTGCTTCTTATAACGCATAAGCGACTTTGGTCAGATCAAAGTGACATTGTACATGGTCTCTATCAGAGTCAAAACTTTCTCTATCGAAGTCAGAACCTTTTTATTAATTCTTCAGGAAAAAAAACGTAAGTCAGAACCTATTTATTAATTCTTCATAAAAACAAACGTTAGAGTATCAAAATTGTTCTCACATAAATATTACTTTGTTATTATCAAAACTTAGAGATATTTGGCAGAACCAAATCTTGTTCTAACAGAAGGAAGCTTGTTGATAAAAGTGAACCTATGATTCTGGTAGGATATCACAAGAGTCAAGCATACAAGTTATTCAATCCAATCAATGATAAGATTTTGATGAGTCGAGACATTGTGATTAATGAGAACTATGCCATGGATTGTAATTCAAGTGATGCAATTAACAAGCTATTAATGAGTTATGACATTGATGAAGAAAGTAGTGAACAAGCATAAATTCCAATTAATGAAATTTCAGTCATATTCGAAGTCGAAGAAGACAATAAAGGGGGTGTGGGAAGCATAAGTCAAATACCTCAAAGAACCAGAGTTCTCTCAGCAAGGATACAAGACTGTGAAGTTGTTGGTGATGATGAAGTCACACTAGATGGAAAGTTGGTTCATTTCACTTTACTTGCAAGTGTTGAACCAATAAACTATAGTGTGTCCTTAAATAATAAAAAATGAAATTCAGGTATGATTGAAGAGTTATAATCAATTGAAAGAAATAATGCACCGGAGCTACTCGAATTGCTAACACACACAAAAGCTATTGAAGTAAAATGGGTGTTCAAGCTGATGCGCAATCCCGATGGGTCGATTGCAAGACATAAGCCAAGATTAGTAGCTCGAGAATTTTTTCAGAGAGTATGACTAGACTAATATGAAGTATATGCACCAATAGCAAGACTGAAGACTATCAAATTAGTGGTAGCCTTGGCTTGCAAGCAAGGCTGGTCGACATTTCACTTATATTTGAAATCAACATTTTTGAATGGTCCCCTAGATGAAGTCGTGTATGTCACATAATTTCCTAGGTTGATACAAGAGGAAGCAAAGAATGTGTACAAGTTTCAGAAATCCCTCTATGGACTCAAACAAGCACCTAAGGCATGGAACAAGAAAATCGACTCATACTTAGTCGAATTGGAATTCATCAAATGCATGTATGAGTATGGTGCCTATGTAAAGGTCATGGAACAAGATATAACCATCATCTACTTATATGTCGATGACTTGATAGTAATTGGAAATATCATGCAGAACAATTCAAGATGAAGAGAGAATTTGAAGTTAAAAGATGATGAAGGGTGTTGGTGGAAGGGAGAGGAACACTGTGAAGATTTGCTTACCAGATATTTTGAAAAGCTCTTTACCTCATCTAACCCTTCAAACATTGAGGAGGTTTGTAGTGTGATTCAGGGGAAGTTGAATTCTAGTCACATTAGCTGGTGTAGTGAACCTTTCACAATCCAATAAGGATGAGCAGAGGAGGAAAACCAAGCAGGTATAAGTTCGGGTACGAGAGTGTTTTTAAATCGCAGGTATGGGAGTGGGTACCAAAACCCTGCCCATTGTCATCCCTAGTAACTAGTAAGTTCTCTCTTTAAAATAAGTAACCTTTTATGAGATAATATTAAATGTTATGAATGATCTTGTTGTGTTTTTTTCACTAATGCATAATGTTTGTTGAAAAAAAAATCCAATCTTAAAGTTAACTAAATCAATATTTCTAATTGATCATGCCTCTTATTCTTCACCCTTTACTCAAGAAAAATAACCACTCTTTGGTTGCAAGATGATTCTACACTACACAGAGAATTGACAGAAGAAAACGAGACAATTGAAAAAAAGAGAAAAGAAGGGAAAATCTAGAGGAGGAAGAAGAGAATTGTATTGTTGTGCAAATTACACTCTAAATGTTTGCTATAATGTGTGTTAATCACACCTCTGATTTCTGAAACTACACAACGCTACTAAATTTTTTTTTTTACAAATAAAATAGAGTTCCTTTATATTTATAGTGTGATTACTAGAACTCAAAGTAATAAAAAAATAACTAACTCAACTAAAACTAAGATAAGTTATTCTTCTTCAAATTTATTGAGGTTAACTCCCTCGACCAAACTATAAACACCCTTCAACACCTGTCAAATTCTATAGGGCTTGACACAAGGAATTACACATTTAACACACCACTTAATTCATTGTGTCTAAGCTATCTATATTCATCATTATTCTTAATATCTTGAGCAATTTAGAGTGCACACCCCTCATCATTATATCTCAAATCTCATTCTCTGATCTGTAATGCTCCAGGCTCTCTTTTCCATTCGCTACCTGCTCTCTCAGGTATTGGAACCTCATTTTAATGTGTTTTCTTCTTCAGTCAGCTATCAAATTTTTTTCCAGGTTGATAGCTGACATGTTGTTGATCTTCATGGTTATTGCTCCATGATTCTTCCCTGTAATTTGTTTGACTAGATTCATCATCCATGTTGCTTGGCATGCACATAGCGAAGCTGTTATGTATTCAACCTCACATGATGATAAAGCTACCATCGGTTCCTTTCTCTAATTCCAAATGATTGGCGCACCACCTAACATGAACATATATCCTGATGTCAATTTTCTATCTTCACCATCACCATACCAACTAGAGTCAATGTAGCCTACAAGTTTTCATTCTTTTCCTTAACGATTGAAGAAAACAAAATACCATAGTCGAGTGTTCTTATGAGATACCTTAGTATCCTCTTGGTGGTTGCAAGATGGGATACCTTCAGCTTCTGCATGAATATGTTAACCATGCTTACACAATAGGATAATTATGGCCTTGTGTGACATAAGTATATAAGTGATCTAGTGAGTCTTCTATATTGCGTTGGGTCAACATCATCTTCAGTCAAGTATTTTATTAGTTGCAATCTAGGCTCAACTAGAGTCGAAGTTGGGTTGCAATCTTGCCTCTTAAATCTCTATAGTATTTCACCCATATATCTTCTTTGATGCATCATCAAGCCTCTACTGTTATTGTAGAATTTGATACCAAAGAAGTATGAAAGATTTCCCAAGTCTGTAATTTCAAAAATTTTAATTAAGTCATGCTTGAAATCTTCAATCTTCTTCTTACAACTGTCTGTTATCAAAAGGTCATCGACATAGAGGCACAGTATAAACAACATACTTCTGTTTCTCCTAACATACACACAATGCTCTATCATGGACTTCTCAAACTCTTTCTCTCTTAGAAAGTCATCTATTTTCTTGTTCCAAGCTCTTGGAGCTTGTTTCATTCCACACAAGTCTTTATGAAGCATGTATACTTTCCTTTCTTGGTCCTGTTTCACAAAATCAACTGGTTGTATTACATACACATCTTCTTCTAGAGGGTCATTCAACAATGCACATTTTACGTCCATCTGACACATTAACTAGTTATGCACATTGGTTAGACCAACAACCAACTTGATTGTTTTGATTCTAGCTACTAGTGCAAAGACTTCATCATAGTCGATTCATTTTTTATGAAGAAACCCCTTGGCTACAAGTCTTTCCTTGTGTCAAGTTACTTCACCTTTTAAATTCATCTTGACTTTGTATACCCACTTCACATAAACGTTTCAATGCATCTATGGATTTTATTGTCTTATATGGATTTTATCTCACCCACCATAGCTTTGATCCACCTTGAGTCTTTTAATTCTCCAGCTGCATCGATTAGCTCAATATCTTCATAAAAGGAATAATGTACTAACTTACCTTCACCATCGACCATATCATTTGATGTGATTGCATATTATTGCAGTCTTGTAGACTTGTTTCTGGTTCTCTAAGGTATGCTTTTTCTAGCTTGGCCTTCGACAACTTATTTTCGAACTTCGCTAACAACTTCACTAGCTGGTTCATCACACAAAATTCTTATTAAATCCTTCTTGATGCACTCAATACAATCCCACTCCTTAAGCTCATATACTATCACATCCATGTTTATCATGAATTGCTTGTTCACTGGGTCAAATAGTTTGTATCCATCAGTCGAGTGATATGCCACCAGGATCATCTGACTCGACTTGTCATCCAATTTTCTTCTCAGTTGATCTGACACATGTCTATATGTTATGGATCCAAACACCTTCAAGTGGCTTAAACTAGGTTTGACACCAGACTAACATTCTTCTTGTGTGATACCTTCAAGCCATTTTGTTAGACATCTATTTAATATGTATGTTGCAGTCGAATAACCTCACCCATAACTCATTTGGGAGATGCTTTCCTTTTAACATGATTTTCACCATATCCATAATGGTTATGTTCTTCTTTCAATAATAACATTTTGTTGAGGAGAGTATGGTGGCACCACCTCATGCATAATTCCTTCTTTTGTACATAGTTTGTGGAAATATTCCGACGCGTACTTTCCACCTCCCTCTATCCTTAGAACGTTAATCTTGTGACCACTATGTCTTTCCACCATTGCTTTGAACTTGGTGAAAACATCGACCACATCATTTTTCTTCTTTATTAAGTAGGTCCACAACTTTTTGTTGTAATCATCAATAAATGTAACAAAGTACTTGTTACCTCCAAATGAACCTAGCTGGAGAGGACCACATACGTATAAGTAGATTATCTTGAGAGTGGTTTTCAACTTGCTTATTGCATACTTGCTGAATTATTCTTGTGTTTGTTTTCTTGAGCATATTATTCGCACACTTATGGAATATGGATTTCTGGTAGGCCTGAAACCATGTTCTTTCTATTTAGATTACTAATGTCATTAAAATTCAAGTGATCAAGTCTGTAATTCCATGTCTATTCATCTCTTCTAGCCGCAGTCGCCATGCACTTGTGTTCCAACATATTAAGTTTAATCCAAAAGTTTCTATTCTGAGACATAGGAACCTTTAAGATTAACATGTTACTCGATTCAATCACTCTCATCATTCTATCTTCGATAAATACTTTTTAATTCCTCTTGATCAACTGATCTATACTTAGCAGATTACTCTTCATGCCATGTATGTGCAACACATTGGAAATTACTGATTGTTTAACATCCTTTCTTCTGATCAGAACATCACCAATTCCTTCAGCAGATATGGTATTGTCGTTTACAAATTTTACCTTGTTCTTCAATAAGCTTTAGATCACTTTGTTGATCTTTCTTTCCTCTTCGACATTGACTTACAAAATGGCCATACTTTTGACAATTGTAGCACTAAATATGAATTTTATCAGGTTTTGTTCAATCACCTCTTCCTTTACCTGTAGCACCACCTCTATAATTTCCTTGGTTAGAAGATTGTCTCTGATTTGATGAACTACCTTTTTGATGGTTTCCTCTGCCTTTGCCTCCATTCCATTTTCCTTTTCCTTTCTTTTCTTTAGTCATCTGAGCTTTTGAATCCAAGCCAGTCTTCGACTTGCTTGCATTTCTTTCATCCATTCTTTGTTCGTAAGATTCAAGTGTCCATTGAAGCTCTTTTCTTGTTGTCATACTTGACAAAAATATTCGATTCTTTTATGGCTACTGAGATTCTGATAATCAAACACCATATGTCGAGTATGATGTCATGACACTGGGATTAGGACAATAACTTAACACAAACAATTATGCAGTTAATTTAAATGGATGGAAGTAAATAACACGGTTAATTGTTAACCCAATTCGGTGCAACATCACCTACATCTGGGGACATCCAAGCCAAGAAGAAAATCCACTATAATAGTATTAATTTGAAGCCCAAGTAAACAACCTCTGGTTTAAAATCTTCTCACCTGATCACTACCCGTGCTATTTCTACCTAAGGCACTCCTAGATATGAGACTCCTCTCACTTCATTTCAATCATATAATAATGATAAAACTTATAACAATGAACAATAGAAGACACACTTCCAATGATACAAAATCCACTCTTGATTAAAATCTTATAAGTGATTCATAATTACAACTCAATAAACTCAGTCCACTTCAAGTATCTAAGTGATGCATGAATGGCTCACAAATAAATACAATCCAACTCATATATCAAGAATGATATAAGTGCGGATCACAAATAACAAAGAACAACTAAACCCTAATTCCAATAAACTCAATCGTATTTCTTTCTTGTCAATTAGGTTTAGCACAATACTCTTTAAATAGCCTTTGGTAAGCATGGGATTGGGTGCAAGACATCCAAAACAACAGCTACAAATATTATAAATAATAATAGGAACAAAATCAAATGTTTCCTAAAAAGTCTCTAAATGCCTTTTTATGAAACAAATGCACTTCTAGAACATAACTGATGTTCCTAAAATAACTTTCCCTGGACTTCGACAGAATGAGAACTAAAATCATAGAGAATCTTGCAAATTAAGAACAGATCTTCCAAGAAGTAAAACATAACCAGCACTGATGTCTAACAACATGTCACGACATCGTGCTTAACATCTCTGCAATAATGTCTGGACAACATGTCAAGACATCTTGCTCAATATCTTATTGTGAAACATGTTTTAACAAAATTGTTGCCAATCCTAAAAACACAGAAATAAGAATCTCCTCTTTAGAAAAAATTGGCTAAACTAACCTTGGCAAACAGAACTGAAAAAACAGCAGCAGCAGCCACAAGAAACAAAAACTACATACTTCGTAAAACACAAGAACAAATCAGAGGCACACGTAGTGAAACTAAGAAAAAAAATACCCAATCTCAAAAAAAGACACACACACAGAGAAAAACAAATGTCACAAACCAAGATTCTCCCTAAAAAAACTGAAATACAATATCATAACATTCTGCCTGACATCATAGTTACAAACATAACATGCTCACTGTTGCACCCCAAAATTTGCCTAACTTTTTTCTTACTTGGCTTTTGTTTCATTGCATTAGCATATCATCGGTCTAGCATTTGCATAGCATAGCATTATTCATTTAGTAGGGGGTCAAGTGTGGTTTATATCAATAGGAGCCTATCTAGAGGTCTTATTCAAGCTTGAGAGGTCACCAAAGTCATCAGAAAGTGGGTTGTGTTCTGGAGAAGTTTGGATGCTGGTATGTGGTTCATCTTCTAACTTAGGGGCCCATTGAAGACCATCAGTGGGTTGTGAAGCCTTTATCATGGATAGGGTATATGGATAGAGCTCATGGAGTGCCTTGAGGGTCATGGTGGAGCTCAGTCAAGTCATTTTTCTAAGTGTGAAGAGCCACAATTGAGGGGGTTGCAATTAGGGTTTGCATCTGGTCAACCTTGAGCCAATTGTACAATTGAAGGAGATTAAGACTCAATTCTAAGTCTTTGTGATCATGGAGGGTTGTTCTGAGATACATGAGGTGATATTCCAAGATCAATCCAAGAAGAATTCAAAGTGTGAGGAGTTGCTAAACTAGGGTTCTCAGGGTAAAATCCCCTATTTAGTACTTGACTTCAAGACCACTTATCTCAAGATACAAGTTTCATCTTAACTTTTGGACAACATGGAACTTGTAGATCATGTTCTTATCTTTAATTTTAGTACTATAAGTCCTTGATTGGATTTATAGAACTCAAGTTATGGCTCAGATAAGTTACAGGTCATCAGATGAATGTGAAATTTGTCTGCAAAAGTCCACCAACTTCCAAGGCACTTTTGACCTAGAAGGATGTTTCTACTCAACTTTTGGCCAACATGAAAGTTGTAGGTCTTGGTCTTATATTTCCAAATTGTACTAGAAGTATTTCAGCTGATTTGTAGAACTTAAGTTATGAGGTTTACAAGTCAGGGGTATTTTGGGAAAGTGAGAGGATAGGTCATTCTGGACTATGGGTCATTTTCACCATCTTAGGAGCCTCAAATGAAGTTTTGTCCAACACAAAACTTGCTCAAAATGGGATCTTAACGTCAACCATGTATCCATGAGGCATTGATTTGGCTTAGGGCAAGACTTGGCTCATGGAAGCTTGACAAAGGGGAAATTAAAAGGCATTTAAGTTGAAAAACTCAAATTTAATCATAAGAGGTCAAGAAAATGCATATGAGTACTCATTTTGACTAGAAAAACCATTTGGAACACTTTGGCATTAATGGAATTTCAATTTGAGGCTTGTATCATGGAATTTCAACTTGTTACTTTATGGATAAGCAACATATTCAATCTTGGCCATAAGATTATAACAAGGGTGCAATCTGATCCCTTCATTCCCAACCGGCCATAAACAATACATGTGAATCTTCTAGGAGAAGAAACTAAGCCAGAACCGTGTATGTCATGATTGAGTTTTGAAGAGAAATTGGAAACTTGGATATCATAGTTTGGGCCTCCAAATCACTCAAACCCATTCTATTTAAGTTCAGAAAGAGATTCAGATCAAGGTTGGTGATTATTTAGTGCAAGAATCAGAGATTGCAAAGTCAGTTTTCAAGCTTCAACAGAAAATCGTGTTTTCAGATTTGGAGCTTTTCAAGGCAAATCAAGGTTTCTATTACCTTCAGCATAGTTCATTAAAGAGATCTGCACAAGATTGAAGCAAGAGTCACACTGTAACTGCCTCAATTTCAAGCTACAAACCAGGTTGGTAACTTTCACAATTGCTCTAGTTTTAGGATGATCTATCATGAATTGAACTGTGGTTAGGACTTAGGAAGGAACCTAGATGGATTTCAGATCATAATTGTGGAGTTTAGAGATAATCTAAGTCATGATCAATTTTCTGTTGAACTTCGTAACTGCCTGATCCTTGAGGGTTAGCAAGGTTTGAGTAGTGTGTGATGATCCTTGAGAAATGAGGATTAGATCCAGAGCAAGAAACTGAGTTTTGGTGATGTTTGATCAGATGACATATTTTAGGATCTTGATCGTGTTTTAAAATCCAGTGAGAATTAGGAGAAAATAATGATGGATTTGGATTCAGGAAGAAAAATGGAGAAGATCCATATAAGATGTGACTTGTTTTCATGACCTGCAACTCATGAGCTTGCCGGAGAAGACGGTGGCTCAGCCACCGGAACCACCGTGAGCCATTTCCCTCCATCTGAAGTTTGAAAGGAAGACGAAGACCAACAGCCCTTGGATGAGTTTGGAGAGGAGACTTTGTATTCAAATCGTACGCACACGATGCATTATCAGAATTTGGACTTTGACTGGATGAAATGCAAGCGTTTCATTAATCCTACTTGGCAGCTGATGTGGCGCGTGCTTAGGCCTTGGATGCGTAGACTTGGTCTCCTGATCCAACAGTTCTCTTATTTTCTCAGCTTTTTATTTCTTTTAATTGTTTTTTTGTGATTTTCTTTATTTGATTTATCATTTCTAATTCATATTAATTTCATTTTTGATCAGAAAATTGTGAAAAAATATGTGCATGGCCCTGATTTAATTTCTGATTTTTTGATGCTCTTAGATTTTATTTTGATGCAATTTCCAATTTATTTGCCATTTTTCCATTTTTGGTATTTCGTTTAATTTGCAATTTTGGCCTATCTCCCTTCTGATTTTTGTATGCAAGTTTGGTGTGGAATTTGCACTTAATTCTTTGCTGGTTTGTTATAGACATATTAAGGTGCTTTCTTGATTTTTAGGGTAACTTTTTAGGTAGCTTTAGATTCTGTTTTGAACTAGACTTTTAGGAGCTTCCCCATTTGGCCTCCCTTTGAGCACTTTGTGATTTAGGATTTCTTTAGTGATTCTCCCTTTAGATTCAGTCCCTGACTTTTCTACTATAGGTCCCTAACCCTCTTAGGATCCCTTAGAAAATTCCCTAGAATTTTAGGATTTGATTTCATATTTTTCTTAGAATTAACAATTGGACTAGTTTTATGATGCTTCTAACATGACCTTCCCTTTAGAATGACCTCAATGGTGACCCATAGCATGAAATAAATTTCCCATTCCTTTTGGATAGTGCTTTAGACTTATTAGAGCTTCTGTATGCTTAATTGTAAGGCTTGGTTTTGGTGTTTTGGTTCCCTTTTAGTAGCTTTCTTTGAGCTTGTAAGATTAGGGTTTAGGAAGAGCTTTAGATTTGATCCCACTTTCTCCAATAAACATGGATTGCCTTGATTGCTTTCCATTCTCATCCAATGATTCAAGGTCGCTATGTGGAAGCCTCATCCCTCCTTTGGAAGGATGTGTGGCATATCACAAAAGGTAGAACCTTTGAGGATGCCTAGCTTGGATGTATGGTTGAGTGCCATGATGGATTCCCTTGGTTTCCATCATGCTTCCCATCATCATGCATTTATCTTGATGTTGATTCTCATATCTCTTGTTGGAGCAAGTTTAAGCTTGAAGATGAAGTCTTCTCTTGAAGATAGCTTGGGCATAGAGATCAAACTATAGACTGTTGGTTTGTTTTGCTGTTAGACTGCTTTGCTGTTGAGCCGCTGGCTTGTTGTTTTGTTTGCTGTGTTTGTTGATTGACTGTACTTGTCTGATTGATTGATGTGTTGCATTAGAATAGGCTTTCATGTAGTTGATTTAGGCCTAAGTGCATTGAAAGGTTGAGCGTGGCTCCCTTTGCTTGTTTGCATCAGAGGTTAAGTCTGTCTCCCTCTGCTTGTCTGTTACTGTTTGGCTTTGCTTGTCGGCTGAAGGTTGAGTTTGTCTCCCTTGCCTGTGTTTTGTGTTGCTTTTGCTTGTTTGCTATAGAAGTTGAGTTCATCTCCTTCTGCTTGTATTGCTACATTGCATGCATTTTACTTACAGTTATTTCTTTACAGCTCATTATTTCTTTTGTTGTTGCTTTCCTGTGCCATGTTCCCATAAGAACTCTGATTTCTCTTGTTCAAGAGAAGTTATGACAGGCATTAGGGTTCTAACCATGCATGATAACATTAGGTAGCTCCCTCCTAACCTCAATCATAAGATCAACTTTGCATGACAACTTTAGGATTGGATCAGTTCCCCTTTAGTGCGTCCTTTCTCTTCTCATCTTTAAACAAATCAAAATACAGTAATAAAGGTTAATTGATGTCGTACGCTACGAGCCTTAAGCTACTTGGGAAAGAGTTGTTGGAGAGTTTCTTTTCAACAACTTAGGTGTTTAGTATGGTATCCTTTGGGTGACATGCGACACATTCACTCCTGGGTCATAGTCTCTAGTGCGATATTATTTGCAAACATCCATAAAAAAACACTTCTTCCGTAAAAGACAGAAAACAAAGATCAAACTTTCTTTTGTCCTATGGCACCTTTAATCCTTGGAAACTATTTTCATAAGGAGAGTTTTGTTAACTCTCGATTCTACCGCAAACGGTAAATGCCTAAGTCTCCGACGAGCGAGCTGCATACACCAACTGCTGGAACCGTTTGTTAACCCTACTCGGAAAAACAGATGAATCTAAATCCCCGTAATCCGTATTATCCCAAACTACGTAAGCTCTGATCTCTCATATCTGTTGAGAGTATGTAGGCACAATACTGACGTATTGGCGATCCACCTTCCCCCATCCGTTACCCGTAGTTAGCCGAACTACGTTGACTCTGATTTCTCGTTCTCTGACAAGAATACGTAGGCACGAAGCACGATGCTTTGCCGAGTCATTTTCTTTTCTTTTTAGACCAGCCTTGATAGGTAGATAGATAAAACCAACTCTTCAGATAAACACAACAAGCGTGGATCCCGTTGAGTACAACGGACGTGAGGGGTGCTAATACCTTCCCCTTGCGTAATCGACTCCCGAACCCAGACATGGTTGCGATGACCTTGTCTTATACCTTTTCGTCAGGTTTTTCCGATCGTTTCCTTTCCCTTTCTGTGGGATAAATAACGAAAGGTGGCGACTCTTCTGTTTTGCCGGCACCTTATTTTCACGGTAGCGACACTCACCTTTAAAGGCACATCAGCTTTTACTCCCCCTGTCACATAGCTCCCCCTCAAGAAAACAACCAGAATATTTCCTACTCGTAGTAAATCACATACACATAAATTATGCAGAGAAAAATAAATTCTCCCAGAAACACAGATCATGCTCATGCTCCTCCCCATGAGTCGTTCTCCCCGTTAACCATAGACCACTACAACATATTAAAGCAGTAACCCAGCCACACACACTACTACTACCATATGACAACCAAACACCATTACTCCCCCCTTTTAGCCATAAATTAGACAACAACAAACAAAGACATAAATTGAAGATTTTCAGCAGCAACATCTTCCTCTTCCTTATCTACTTCAACAACAAGACTAATTGCTATAATTCCTCAAAAGTACAAATTCGCAGTTCACCCCTTAACTTCTCAAACTGATTTGCATCCAGAGCTTTGGTGAAAATATCAGCCAGTTGCTTCTCAATGGCCACATGCTCAAGAGTAACAACTTTGTCTTCAACTAGATCCCTGATAAAATGATAATGGATGTCAATGTGCTTTGTCCTGCTACGTTGAACGAGATTTTTAGAAATGTTGATAGCACTCAAGTTATCACAGTATAATGTCATGACATCTTGTTTGATATTATATTCTTTTAAAATCTGCTTCATCCAAATCAACTAAGAGCAAATGCTTCATGCAGCAATCAAACTTAGTTGTAGACAAAGAGACACAATTTTACTTCTTACTGAACCAAGATATAAGATTATTTCCCAAGAAGAAACATCCTCCAGAAGTACTTTTTATATCATCAGCACTACCTGCCCAGTCTGCATCACAATACCCCACAAGCATGGAATGTGGACTATGAGAATACAACATTTCATAATCATTAGTACCATTGATGTATTTTAAGATCCTCTTTACTTGATTAATGTGACTCATTTTAAGCTCAGCCTAATATCTTGCATTGACTCCTACAACAAAGGCGATGTCTTGTCTGCTAGCTATAAGGTACAACAGGCTATCAATTATACTTCTGTATAAACTTTGATCCACATAAACACCTTTTCATCTTTAGAGAGCTTCAAATATGTTGCAGAAAGTGTCCTCTTGTGACTAGAATTCTCCATACTAAACTTCTTCACCATGTTCTTGGCATACATTGAGAGATGAAGATAGAATCATCCATCTGTCATACTTGAAGTCCAAGAAAATAGGTTAATTCACCTACAAGACTCATTTCAAATTCAGATTGCATTTTCTAGACAAAATGTTAGACCATCTGGTTTGGAACCCCCCTAAACACAATGTCATCAACATATATCTAAGCAATCATGAGTTTGTCATCCTGTTTTTTAACAAACAAGATCTTGCATTCCTCCTTTCTTGTATCCCTTACTGACAAGAAAATCTATCAGCCTTTCATACCAAGCCCTAGGAGCTTGCTTTAGTCCATAGAGAGCTTTCTTCATTTTGAGCACATGATATGGAAACGTAGGATCAATAAACCCCTTCGGCTATTCAACATATATCTCCTCTTGTAAGTACCCATTGAAAAAGACACTTTTCACATCCATCTGAAACAACTTGAACTTTAGTAAGCATGCCACTCCTAACAATAGTCTTATGGATTCAAGTCGAGCAACTTGAGCAAAAGTCTCATCAAAATATACTCCTTCAATTTGAGTGTATCCTTGAGCCATAAGTCTGACCTTATTTCTGGTGACAACTTCATTTTCATCAGATTTATTCTTATAGACCCACCTCTTACCAATGACATTTGTTCTTTCAAGCCTAGGAACTAAATCTCAAACTTCATTCCTTTTGAACTAATCAAATTATTCTTGCATGGAATTGATCCACAATTCATCAATTAAAGCTCCTTCACATTCTTGGGTTCAATCTTAGAAATAAAATAATAGTTAGATACCACTTCCCTTGATCTAGTGATAATCCCTTTATTAGGATTTCCTATGATGAGTTCCTTAGGGAGATCTTTCTGAATTCTGATAGAGAGACCTTTGTTGGCTTGATTGTTATCATCCTCAATAGCTGTAGCTTCATTGTTGGTCTCAGGATCAACCACATTTTCTGAAGTATCATTCATATGAGATGATGTTTCAATATCATCTTTAACATCTGTATTCTTCTCTATGGTTGAATCATCAATCATAACTTCAAAAGGTTCCATCATGACCTTGGTTCTGGTATTGAAGACTTTGAAGGCTCTACTATTTGTAGAGTAATCCAGAAATATCCCTTCATCACTTTTGGAATCCATCTTTCTTCTTTGTTCATGATCAACCAAAATGTAGCATTTACTTCCAAAAACATGAAAGTATTTGTCAGTAGGCTTCCTTCCTTTCCACAACTCATAGAGTGTAGCTAAAGTATCAATTCTCAAGGTAATCCTGGTATGAATATAGCATGCAGTATTCATTGCTTCAGCCTAAAAATGATATGACAGATGCTTAGCATGAAGTATGACTCTAGCTGATTGTTGAAGGGTCATGTTCTTGCGCTCAACCACTCCATTTTACTAAGGGGTGATGGGAGAAGAGAATTCATAGCTCATACCTTCAGATGAGAAAAAATCATCAAATTTTCTATTTTCAAACTCCTTTCCATGGTCACTTTTAATCCTGACAATTTTACTTTCCTTCTCTCTTTGAAGTCTTTGACATAAATCTTGAAATACATCAAAAACATATGATTTTTCTTTGATGAAGTTCACCTAAGTGAATCTTGAAAAATCATCAAAAACAAAGCATACATCTTCCCACCAAGGCTTTCAACTTGCATAGACCCCATTAAATCCATATGAAGAAGTTCTATAACTTTTGAAGTAGTTAGATGTTGGATCTTCGGGTGCGACATCTTGGTCTGCTTTCCAATTTGACATTCATTACAAATTCTTCCTTCCTCTATTCTGAGCTTAGGAATGCCTCTGATAGCTTCTGTAGACACAATTTTCTTCATACCTTTTAGATGCAGATGCCCATGTTTTTGCTGCCACAACTGAACTTCATCTTCCTTAGACAATAGACACGTGGAGGAACAATTTGTTGATTGAGGTGTCCATAAGTAACAATTATTCTTAGAGAATAGGATATCAAATTATTAATTAATTTGAATCGCAAATATTAATTCATAACCGGTCTTTGATTTATCCGAAGGAAAGGTTAAAGAAAGGAAAAACCTATTTTTGCATTGTAAACAATGTGGGGAGAGATCTAGGTAAGGGGTTGTGTTACGGTGGAAATAGGATACCAAACTATTAATGAGTTTGAATCTCAATTCAATTCACAACCGCTCTTTGATTTATCCGAAGGAAAAGGTCAAAAAGGGAAAACCTATTTTTGCATCGTAAACACAATGCGGGGAAAGATCTAGGGCTCGGGGGTTGGTTAAATTTAGGGAAGGTATTAGCACCCTAAACTTCCGTAGTACTCTACAGGAACCTTTTGTTCAGATGTTTACTATTTTGCTTTATTTATTTGCTTAAGGTATATATACAAAGGAATTAAAAGTGAGAAAAGAGACCTAAGGGGTTAATTCTAAGTTTACTCGGCAAGACATCGCATCTTGTGCCTACGTATCCTTACGGGAGTGGAATCAGAGTAATCGTAGTTCCCCTCAAAAGGGAGGTTAAAGACTTCTTGACTGTGGTCAAGGTCTCAAGGGGAATAAACATGTCTTAAGGACACGCTTACGTGGAGTGTAGGAACTCCAAATCTCTACGTTGAAATGTTAAGTTGTGTTAGGGTTAGGTTAGGTTAGGGATTCCACGGCGGGAAACCCTAAAATGAGCGCGGCGGCTATTTGACCTAATGCTAGGGGTAAAATTGTAATTTTGCCTGCGGCGAGGCATTTGTGAAAATTAGGGTTGAAAAGGTGTAAGGGTTGGATTGAGGACTATTGACACGGCGGTCAAAAGCTAGACCTAATTCCTTCGGCAGTGTGTGTAATGTGACTGGAATAATTGATGAATGCATGAGGTGATTGAATTGCAAACAGGGAATAAAGACAGCAGTTAAAGCCATACAAACAGAAATTAAAAGGCAGAAATTTAAAGCGCGATTATTAGATTCGCGGGGTTACATATGAGAAGCAGTTACAATATAGTAATGAAATTTAAGTAAACCAAACACGCCGTAAGAGCTGCAAATGATGAACACTGTTAATAAGCAAAATTAGTCAGTAATTGGACAAATCAGGAGAAAAATGTAGTACTGAAGGTCTCTATGGTCTTTAAAGAAAAGATATTTAGTTAAAATTATAAAAGAAAAGGTAATGTTTAACTTTTAACATATTTTAAACTTAATCTAAAAACTAACTTACATATTTTTAAAATGACTTTTAAATTATTTATTTGGAAAAGGTTTTTTTTTTATTTTATTATATTATAAAAAAAACTTTATATTATTTATTTTAAAAGAGTGTTTTTTTATTTATTATGAAAAGAAATTTTTTTTGATTTATCTTTTGAAAATGAGCAATTTTAATTAAGAATTTTAACAAAATTATAACTAAATAAAATAAAAATAAAAAACAAAAACAAGAAAAAAGAAACAAAACCGGGTTGGGCTGAGTGATCAAACCCCAGACCCAACCCTCACAATCCAACGAACTAATAGCCATTCGCTGCTAGGGTTTCATGCCCCCCTTCGCGAACGGCGCTCTCTTCTTCTTCGTATCCTTCCTCTTCTGAAAAACTTCATCCTCTCATATTCTTCTGCAAAAAACAAAACCAAAAAACGCAATGAAAATCAATCTCAAATCGGCTCACCCTTCGTGGGTTTGATGTGGTTTTTGAAGGAGGATTTCTGTAGGGCGTTTCGTTGATGAAGCTTCGCGCTGAAACGGCCGATGATGTTTGAAGCTGAGGCTACGGAGTTGATTGCCCGCCGTTTGAACGGCGAAGGCGATCTCCTCCTTTGGTGTTTCGCGGCCGCCTTCGTTCGTAGATGATGTTGATGATTGGTGATGCTCTGAACGATGATGACGATCCCCCTTCGTCTGAGTTCGTGGCCGTTTGTTCACGACACCTAGGGTTTTCGCTCTCCTTCGTCCGTTCCTCTCTCGTGGTTACCCGTTAGGGTTTTCGCGATGGTGGTTCGTTAGGGTTCGCTCGCGATCTTCGTTCATTCGCCTCTTTCTCGCGGCTACCCGTTAGGGTTTTTGATGGTGAGATTGTTCCCTTCTTATACTCTTCCGATTTCATCTTTTTGGGCCTTTAATCCGTGTTGGATTTGTGCTATTTTTGGCTGAGATTTGATTTCGTGTTGATTTTTGATGATTCGATTTGATTTGTTAGTATCTGTTTCTGATACAATCTGATACTGATTTGAAACTTTCCATTTTGTTGACAGATATGATTTAGATTTCATTTGGTATGATTCTGATATCTGATTGAACTTTGTTAGGATCTGATTGAAACGTTTTTTCTCTGATTTGGAATTGATATCAAATCAAAATCTCTTTCTATTATTTTTCTGATATGGTTTGGAATCGTGGCCTTGATCTTCTTTTCCCTTCTGTTACAGATTGAATTATGGGCTCGTTTTGGATATCCACATGGTTTTGATCTTCACGACTTTTCTTCTTCTTTTTTCAGAATCAGTACATGCGCTCTGGTTGAGTTAAATGCCGCTGAGAATGGTATACGGCGATGATGATGGTATTCTGAGCCGCGACGACTGATATGGACTGCTATGGTCTTGTGCTCTTGTTTATTTCGTGAACTGAGATGTTTGGACACGAGTTTTGTCTTGTGATAACCTAACCTATTTCAACTCTTAATCCTCAGGTCCGCTGCTTGTACCCAACTGCGACGTTTAAACTTTCTGTTTCTTGATTCTTAGGGCAATGATGCTCTGACTGAGCCCTTCGGAGAAGACGCTATGATCTCATGTTTGTTGCTCGTGTTGTGAGCAGAATGGCATCTGGTTGTTGGTTTGTCATGATGACTTGCCATCGTTGATTGCTTTTTTTCTGGTATGATTTTATGCTGTGATTTGGCTGTTTGCATTCTGAACTGATGTGATTGCTTCGTGATAATCTGATTTCGAACTTGCTGCTAAACTATGTTTGATGCTGTTGTGTTTTTGGATCCTGTTGGGTACTTTCTGTTATGGCAGATTTGTAGGATGTTTTCTTCTGGCTCTTGCGCATGAACTTGCATTCTGATCCATTGTTTTGATGCCATTCAGTGCATTTTGGTCTGTTTGGTCTTGGTTTTCATGACCTCACCTATATGGTTCAGAATTGATGCTGCTCATGAATTGTTTAGGTTTTGAGTTCTGAATTCTGAATCTGATACTGATGTGGTTGTGGATTTTCAGGTGTTGGAGATTTCGGAATCAAAGCGACTCAGACCTGCCGGCATCCGGGTCTGAGTCCAAACTTGCCTATGTTGCCTTATTCCCGTATCAGTTTGGAAATCCAATCGCGGCAAAACGAATCAGTCCCGCTTCTTTTATTACTTCTATCTCTCGGATGTCCCGTAACGATAAGAACAGGTGTTACCTGATCTGACGCCAACGGCGCGGATCGGTAACGGGGGTAGGACGCAGCTTCGGTTGTGCCACTCCCGGAACTCGATGATGACACTGTTCTGAGAGTGTCGAAAACAACTCTAACATTTTTCTATTCTGTGTTGTATTCTTTTTGTTGTGCAGGTTAATGGGAGATTCGTAAAGAGCATCGAAGGAGCATCATGAAGATCCACTTAGATGTTTAGAATTTCCTTAGGATAGATATGAATCCTCTTGTAAACCAATGGCATTTCTTGGATAAAGTTCAAATTCACTTATCCATTTGTAAACTATAAATATTTATGAAATGAAATTCAACAAATATTCATATTTACTTTCTCAATTGTAAATTCAAAGTATCCATGAATAATAATTCAGAACCATTTAAATTCCCCCTTGAGTTGTAACTTATAAATACTTATGAACAAAAGTTCAAAAATATTTAAAACTTACTTCTCCTTTGCCTTGACTAATTTTATAAATGATATCCCGCCACATGATTATATCCGAACAAATTCAAATTAAAATCTCGTTGATCACATCACTTCTCAAAATAACCTTAACAGTATCCACTTCCTTTTCAATCCAACTTCATCTTATTAAGAAGGAAACAGACTGTCTAAAAATGTTTCAAAATCAAACAAAGCACGGCCCCGAGTCCCATCATATTTCTGACAAAACATACCGGCACCTTGACCCAAGTGGCAGATAAATGCCTCAGAGATAATGTCTCAAAACTTGCGGTTTCCACGTAAAATGACCAAAATACCCCTGGAACCAAACCCTGCAAAACAAACACCTCCATGACTTGTTAGTGGTTAGCAAATGTACATATGAGATGCTATGCGAAATGACTGACTAAATATAAGGGTAAAATTTGGGGTATTACAGTTGCCCCTATTTAAATAGCTACACCAGACGATTTGAGTGACAGAGACTCGAGGAATCGTGGTGGAGAGATTTAAATATAGATAACCGAAAATTTTGCCCTTATATGCGACGATATGCAATGCTATTGGACAAAGCGAGGACAGCTTAATGCAGATTATGCCATGAATATGATATGATGTGTATGCTGGAATGATGAATGCGAAAATGATGACGAATACGACGACACAGGGACAGACGCTACGAGAAGAACACACTGGGGAAAACGACGCGCTGAGACACAGTACAACACTGGGGAATTCTAAAATGATGGTCAGCTGGTGCGAACACGACCAATTATCATTTTTAGACCGGGAACGAGATTCTCAAATGGAGATGGCACCTATGAGACGGCCTCCACTGGGGAATCTAAAAGTAAAACTGGATCATGTACGACTGCAAGATCGATTACAGAATGCTGGAGCATTGAGCAAAGAATAACATCCAAGCTTCTGTAAACTATCTCTCGTGACAGGATCAAACGGACTTTTCGGGAATCCGTAGCAAATATACAGGGTAAAGACCGACTGTATGCCAAAATAAATGGACTTTAATGGGAAATGCCCTGATAAGCTTCTCGAGGGAGAACTGTCACTTATCGTTGGAAGGGACTTATGTGCCAAAATGGATAAGCACTCAAATAAAGAGGCTGCTGCTTATCTGATAAATAAATCTTCTCGCATTTAAGGTCGGCGCCTGGAATACGATTCTGATTCTTCTCTTACTGATGGATAAATAAACTTCTTCATGTTTCAAGATCGTGCTCTCCTGAACATGAAAAGGGTAAACTGAACTTCCTCATACTTCAGAATCGTGCTCTCCTGACTATGATTCGGCTCTTTCGGATAAATGAAATTCAGAATCGTGCTCTCCTGAATATGAAAAGGGCTGACTGAACTTCCTCATACTTCAAAATCGTGCTCTCCTGAATATGATTCGGCTCCTTCGGGTAAATGAAATTCTTCATACTTCAGAATCGTGCTCTCCTGAATATGAAAAGGGTGAACTGAACTTCCTCATACTTCAGAATTGTGCTCTCCTGAATATGATTCGGCTCTTTCTTGTAAATGAAATTCTTCATAATTCAGAATCGTGCTCTCCTGAATATGAAAAGGGATAACTGAACTTCCTCATACTTCAGAATCGTGCTCTCCTGAATATGATTCGGCTCTTTCTTGTAAATGAAATTCTTCATAATTCAGAATCGTGCTCTCCTGAATATGAAAAGGGCTAACTGAACTTCCTCATACTTCAGAATCGTGCTCTCCTGAATATGATTCGGCTCAAACCTCCCCGTATTTCAAGATCGTGCTCTCCTGAATACGATTTGGTTCAAAACCCTCTATACTTCAAGACGACAGGGAAAATGGAAGCCCAACTGCTCCATGGAGATGGCCATTTACTGCGAGTCATAACGAAGATAGGATCGGCTTCTTAGGTGAGAAATGTTGTCTATTGATGCTGTAAGATGTAGGATTGTAATAATAAATTATCCGGGCATGAACTGGCATGTATCTGTAAAGGATTGTAGTTGATTTTCTTGAAAGATAGTGCAAAATAAATGCACGTTCGGGTACAGTGATAAACTTCTCGGGCGAAAACAGTCGCGTATCTGCCATGGTATGGTGAAAATCTTTAGATGGTGCAAAATAAATGCACGTCGGGTTGGCTCGACGACCGACAAAACTGAGATTCAATCTAGGATCGAGCTAGAAAGAAAACTGGTAATCAAGACTCCATCGAGGGAATGAACTCGAAGGGTAGATATCTTATCCTGGCGAGGAAAGATAGCTGAAGTAACCGTCATCCACGAGGATCGAGCTCCGTAGGGAAACTTGGAAACACATATGTATTTTATGCTTAGGGCTGACAATCTATTTGGAGAGAATGGACCAACCCAGTTACTCGGCGGTAACAACTAATGATGGCGACACAATGAACCTGTGCATGCTAACGCGTATGTTAATGGATATGTTAATATGAATGCATGTTGATGTCTATGTATGTAAATATGCAGGATGTTATGAAACGAGTATGTAATGAATATGTAATGAATATGTAATGCATATGTAATGGATATGTAATGGGTATGTAATGAATATGTAATGAAGTAGGCATGTGATGCTTATGCCCTTGCGTATACTGACGAACAGACTAGAGACGGGACAAGAGACGAAATAAACATCTCGACGGGGATACCCTGCATTCTCTGCAACCAATACTTCAATCATGGGAGGGAATGGTAGGACCAAATCTGGTTTCAAAATTCTGAATTCTCTGGGGAGAAAGTGAATTGCTTGGGTGCACAGTATCACGTCTTCTCATGGGGAGAGGAAAACCTGAAGGACGCTTTCGAGTTACCCAAGAAAAGGTTGTCAGCTTATAGTCTCGCTGGGGACTGTGTTAGAGCAATGATTTGAAAGTGTTTCTGCAATAATGATATTTTCGGGGAGTGAAGAGATCCTCCCGAAATTTCCACTAGTCAAAGTAATTTCTTATATTTCAATTTCGTTTTTTGAAGAACAGTTTTGAAAAATCTACAATGCACCTTTCATTTTCAAATTTTAAGAATAAACGCATTTTGCATAACAATAGAAAACAAAGAGCAATGCACCAAGGAATGTAAGTAACAAAATGGTATCTTTTATTAAAGGGTGGCAGCTCGCTGAAGGCATAGCTCCACAGATGATTATGTTTTGAAATTGGCAACATGGGAAAAGGTTACATTGAATCCAACGGCACATACTGACACTAATAACTAAGATTAATCCAGAATCTTGCTTTGGGCAAGGATGAAAGAACTGAAACATGGCTCTCATGCGGAAAGTGTGTTCGCGATGATCAGTGTCCTCTGATGCAATGAAATGCCTTTGTCCCTAACTTTTGCCTGGACCGCCCTCTCGGGTTTTCAATCCACCGGGACGCTCCTTTTTGCCTAAGCCGCCCTTTCGGGTTTTCAACTTAGCGAGCTTTTTATTATTATTTCTTTTTTCAACCCTTACTTTTGCCTAAGTCGCCTTTTGCAGGTTTTCGACTTAGCGGGTTTTTAGGCATAATATTTTCGGACTGCATCAGAATTCACGGGATGTGCTAGTTCTTCACCGTCCATTGTTGTAAGTATCAGAGACCCTCCGGAGAAAACGGTCTTTACAACAAATGGGCCTTCATAATTGGGCATCCACTTTCCACGCATATCTTTATGCACTGGCAAGATCTTTTTGAGTACGAGCTCTCCTTGACGGAACTCACGAATACGAATCCTCTTATCAAACGCTCTTTTCATCCGTTTCTGATATAATTGCCCATGGCACATGGCTGTCAAGCGCTTATCGTCAATGAGATTCAACTGATCCAGTCTGTCTTGAACCCACTCTGCTTCCTCAAGTTCAGCTTCCATCAACACTCTTAAAGAAGGTATCTCTACTTCGATGGGGAGCACGGCGTCCATTCCGTACACCAATGAGAAAGGTGTTGCCCCTGTCGAAGTTCTCACTGAGGTTCTGTATCCATGCACAGCAAACGGTAACATCTCATGCCAATCTTTGTAAGTCACAACCATCTTTTGCAGGATCTTCTTGATATTCTTATTCGCAGCTTCAACGGCCCTATTCATCTTAGGACGGTACAGAGAAGAATTGTGATGAGTGATCTTGAAACTGTCACACAGCTCTTTCATAGTCTTGTTATTCAGATTGGTGCCATTGTCAGTTATCATCCGGCTTGGGATTCCATAACGGCAGATGATTTCTTTCCTGATGAATCGGGCAACCACTTGCTTGGTCACGTTGGTGTAGGAGGCAGCCTCTACCCACTTAGTGAAATAATCAATAGCAACAAGGATAAAACGATGACCATTAGAAGCCTTCGGCTCGATTGCCCCAATCATGTCGATGCCCCACATAGAGAACGGCCATGGTGAAGACAAAACATTCAACGGTGATGGAGGTACATGCATTTTATCAGCATAAATTTGGCACTTATGGCATTTTCTAGCGTATTGGATGCAGTCAGCTTCCATGGTTAACCAATAATACCCAGCCCTTAACATCTTCTTGGACATAGCATAACCATTGGCATGAGTTCCGAAGGTCCCCTCATGAATTTCCTGCAGTAACATGTCCGCTTCCCGTTTATCAACACATCTGAGCAGAACCATGTCGTGATTTTTCTTGTATAGCACACCATTACTGATAAAGAATTTGGACGCCAGTCTTCTCAATGTTTTCTTGTCCAGACCAGTAGCACCATCGGGATACTCTTGCTCGACGAGATAGTTCTTGATATCATGAAACCAGGGCTTTTCATCCACCTCAACTTCTTCGACCACCTGACAATAAGCGGGCTCAACTTTGCGCTCGATATGGATAAGAGGTGCTTCATTAACGAATTTAACTTTCCACATGGATGCTAACATGGCTAAAGCATCAGCAACGTGATTCTCGGATCTAGGAACATGCTCGAACTCTATCTCGTCGAAATACTTGATCAGCTCAATAATGTAGTCCTTATAAGGGATTAACTTCTCATTCTTCGTTTCCCATTTGCCTTGTACCTGGTAAATAACCAAGGCTGAGTCACCACTTACTTTAAGAAGTTTGATTCGGAGGTGAATTGTTGCTTCGAGGCCAAGAATACATGCTTCATATTCTGCGACGTTATTAGTACACTCAAAGTCCAACCTTGCTGTAAATGGAGTAAATCCACCCTTTGGGTTCATCAAAACGGCGCCTATACCATGCCCATTGAAATTCGAGGAACCATCAAACATCATCCTCCACCAAAGACCTGGTTCTGGACCTTCGCTCGGATCCGGCTCTTCACAATCTCTTTTAATCAACAGAATATCCTCATCAGGAAAATCAAACTTAAGAGGTTCATAATCTTCGACTGGCTGGTCTGCAAGATAATCAGATAAAATACTACCCTTAATCGCCTTCTGGGGTACATACTGGATGTCATATTCGGATAACAACATGTGCCAACGGGCTAGCCTCCCGGTTTGAGCAGGTTTTTCAAAAATATACTTGATCGGATCCATTTTAGAAATCAACAATGTGGTATGACAGACCATATATTGCCGAAGGCGCCTAGCGGCCCATGCCAATGCACAACAAGTTTTCTCCAATGGTGAGTATCTGTTTTCGCAATCGGTAAACTTTTTGCTCAGGTAATAAATCGCATGCTCCTTTCTTCCAGTCTCATCATGTTGTCCAAGCACACAACCCATAGACTTCTCAAGAACAATAAGGTACATAAACAAAGGTCTTCCAGGTACGGGAGGAATCAGAATAGGGGGGTCTTGCAAATAACTCTTAATTTTCTCAAACGCTTTTTGACAATCAGGATTCCACTCAACCGTCCGCCCTTTACAAAGCAATTTGAATATCGGCTCACATGTAGCGGTCATGTTAGAGATAAACCTGGAAATATAGTTCAAACGCCCCAGAAAGCCTCTAACTTGTGTCTCGGTGTGCGGAGCTGGCATATCTTGAATGGCTCGGACTTTGTCAGGATCCACCTCAATCCCTCGCTGGCTAACAATGAAACCAAGCAATTTTCCAGATCTGACGCCGAAGGTACATTTAGCAGGATTCAATTTCAACTGATATTTCCTGAGTCGTTCAAACAGCTTCACCAAATGGTCTAGATGCTCCTCTTCACTCTGAGACTTGGCTATCATATCGTCCACATACACCTCGATCTCCTTGTGCATCATATCATGAAAAAGAGTGGTCATAGCGCGTTGGTAAGTAGCCCCTGCGTTCTTCAAACCGAAGGGCATGACTTTGTAGCAGAAGGTCCCCCAAGGAGTAATGAAAGTAGTCTTCTCTCGATCGTCGGGATCCATTTTGATCTGATTATAGCCAGAGAAACCATCCATAAATGAAAACAACACAAAACTGACTGTATTGTCTACAAGTGTATCAATATGTGGCAGAGGGAAGTCGTCTTTCGGACTTGCTTTGTTCAGATCCCTGTAATCCACACACATCCTAACTTTACCGTCCTTCTTGGGCACTGGCACAATATTGGCAACCCAGTCTGGATATTTTGCAACTGCCAAGAAACCTGCATCCAACTGCTTTTTAACCTCATCTCGAATTTTCAAAGCCATGTCGGGTCTCGTTCTTCGAAGCTTTTGTTTGATGGGCGGACAATCCGGCTTAAGTGGCAACTTGTGAACAACAATATCCGTGTCCAGACCAGGCATATCTTGATACGACCACGCAAACACATCAATATATTCTTTTAACAACTCAATCAACCTCGGCTTAACCTCTGTCCCAAGCATTGCACCAATCTTGACCTCTTTCTTGTTCTCATCTGTACCAAGATTAATTAAGTCCACCTGCTCTTTATACGGTTGAAGCTCTGTGTACTCGTACTCAATCAATCTTGTCAGTTCAGCGGGTACTTCAAAATCTTCTTCACCCTCGTCCTCAGCTTGATTGATGGGTGCATCCCAGTCAGGAGTGTCAGTAAAGTCATTGGATCCAATAAGGTTTACGATGTCTCTGCATGATGGAAGGCTTAAAATGCTCAAAGATATGTAAGATAAGAAATGAAATGCTGTTTTTGTTTTATTTTTTTTTGGAAAAAAGGTTGCCAACTTCATTTTTTAAAGGTGAAAACGAAAAACGTAAATGAACCAAAGTGGAATTGAACAAAATGCCTTTATTAATATCTTCTTAGAAATGAAAAGTGGCCCCACAAAAACGACCCTATAGCCTTGGGCGGAGCTACGGATTTTGAAAGTGTAAATGAAACTTTTTTTAAAAAAAAAAAATTACTTTGACAAGGGAAAAATAACAGGGATCTCTACGGCCTCCCAGTTGTTCAAAGCTGCATCACCCTTAAACACCAGGTTGCTCAGATCTTCATTTTCCTCACAGTCACTGATGGCATTGACTTGGAAACCTCCGCTGACAAATACCTCTTGGATAACCTTCGGACGCCCTTCGACAGTTGTGACAGCTCCATCCTGAGTTGGTTTGTAACCCAACCCAAAGCGATCAGTCTTGGTCTTGACATCAATTACCTCTCCCCAACCTTCAGGAATGCCCCTGTCAATTGTTGATTTGGTACTCTTCAGAGATGCAAAAGATGGATTACCCTGACCCACTGTCTCTTCGACTTCTAGCAGAACAACATTGGCGATCTCAAGTGCTTGAAAGGAGATTTCCAAAGCATTCTCATCGGCCTCGATGTAACGGAAAGAAGACAGGTTACTGACCATCAGATCCTCCTCACCGTGTATAATAACCAACTTTCCATCGATCACGAACTTTATCTTTTGATGTAACGTTGAGGTTACTGCCCCAGCGGCATGAATCCACGGCCTTCCAAGTAAGCAGCTGTAATTGGGATTAATGTCCATGACTTGAAACGTGATATTAAAAACTTGCAGACCAATTAGGATAGGAAGCTCAACCTCCCCCATTACCGACCGGCGAGAACCATTGAAAGCCTTGACGATCAAAGGAGTAGGTTTCAACACAGTCTCTTTGAAAACCAACTTATCGAGAACCCTCTTGGGTAGAACATTCAGAGAAGAGCCGGTGTCTACTAGTACTCTCGCTAAATTGTCCTCCTGACATTTCACCGATATATGTAAAGCACGATTATGATTTGGACCTTCCTTTGGTAACTCTTCGTTGCTGAAACTAAGGGTGTTACAGGCGGTCAAATTGGCGATCACACTATCGAACCGACTGGTGCTGATATCTTGATCCACATGTGCTTGAGTCAAAACTTTCTGCAAGGCCATCCTATGAGCGGGCGAACTCATCAACAGAGATAAAATCGAAATCTTGGAAGGAGTCTGATGAAGTTGATCGATAACTTTATAGTCACTTTTCTTGATGATCCTCAAAAACTCAGCATCTTCATCATTCGTGACGGCTCCCTTACCTTTGTCTTTGACGGCCACTGGGATATTAGTGGTTTCCTTAGGTGGAACCTCATTGGAACGGGGAGTATACACACGGCCACTGCGAGTCATCCTGCTTGCCTCTGCGATATTGGTCACAGTGTCCTTAACCTCTTTATTTGGAATAACCTTCCCAGACTCCTTGTCAATCATCGTCACGTCGTATTTCCAAGGCACAGCTTTAGGATCACTGAAAGGAAACGGACTTGGTCTTCGAATAACTATTGGCTTATGCTGATTCACCTCAGGGATAGACGACTTTGGTATATCGAACACGAGATTGGCAGAACCTGCCCCTGATAGATTAAACACTGGTACCTTTCCTTTTGATCCAGGCTGATGGAAGACTGGCTCAACCACAGCAACCTCATCCTTCTTGGGTTGGCTTGTCACTTGTAAAACACCCTCATTAATCAACCTCTGAACATCATTCTGAACCAACACACAACCCTTAATACTGGCTTCACAACTTACGCATGCAACGTGGGAAGTATCTACCAGACCAGCTTCAAACAGTTTCGAATGGACCATCTTGAGAGGAGTCTTAATCTGTACAACGTCAAGGACATAACCTTCCTCCGAATCGGCACTAATGGCATTGACACTCTCATGGTTAGGAAAAGGGTTCTTCTTAACATTCGGTTGAGGATCTTCAAATGACAAAATCTTCTTTTCCAATAAATCCCTGACAAGATTTTTGAGAGCATAACAATTCTCCAGATCATGACCAGGCGCACCCTCATGAAATAAACAATGAGCGGCGGCGTTGTAATTGGCGGGTAGAGGATTAGGAGGCGGACCCAAAGCCCGAGTAGTGATTAGACCTTGCTTGACCAAAGAGGGATACAACTCGGTGAAAGTCATCGGAATCGGCGGACAAGGCTTATACGTTCTTCTGTTCGGAACATTCTGGCGAGGAGCCGGACTCTTTGGCTGTTGAGGAGCGGGAGCGTTGGGCGCCTGTAGGTAGTTGATAGGAGGCGGATAAACAGGAGGTTGTTGCATAGGTTGATACATAGGAACCTGTTGATTGAAAGAAGGTGTAACAGCTGCCACGTAGGGTTGTTGAGCATATTGGATTGGGTACCCTTGAGGTCGAGCATAACCTTGCAGATATTGATAAAATTGGTCTCTTAGTCTACCAGAGGATATAGCATTAGTCTCGCCCTCTTTCTTCTTCTGGGAGCTATACGGAGGTTTCTTCGGCTGATCCTTAGAAGCACCATGATTATTTGTCATTTTACCACTTTTCATACCCAATTCAATCTTGACACCCACAGCAACGATGTCGGAGAAATTTGAAGTCACACTACCCACCATTCTCTCGTAAAATTCTGGACGAACCGTGTCGACAAACCAATCAGCTAACTCTTTCTCGGTCAAAGGAGGTTCTACCTGCGAAGCAATCTCTCTCCACCTTTGAGCGTACTCTTTGAATGACTCAGAATTCTTTTGTGACATACTCAACAACTGTCTTCTGTCAGGAGCCAGATCCATATTGTACTTGTAGTGTTTGATGAAAGCGTCAGATAAATCCTGGAAACTCTTAACGCGAGACTGGTCCAAAGTTAGATACCACTTGGAAGAAGCACCCTTCAAACTATCTTGGAAGCAATGAATCATCAGTTTATCATTCTCAACATGGGCAGCCATTTTGCGATAATACATGATCAGATGACTCTTAGGACAGGTGGCACCTTCATAACGATCGAAGTTCGGAGTTTTGAACTTCGGGGGAATAACCAAACCCGAGACCAAACAAACATCCCTTGCAGCAGTCCCAAAAATTTGATCGCCCTCTACTTTTTTCAATCTCTGGACGATGGTGTTTACTTCCTCACGAAGCTTATCACGTTTCTCATAACCTTCAACATTCTCATCAAGATTATCAAAGACTGTCTCATTGAAGTACGGTTACGCACGGGTGTGTACAACAGGTGGTGCAAAGATAGGAGCCCCCTAGGAACTTCAGAAAATAAAGGCACGGCTTGCTGAACAGGCTGATTAATCGGAACAGTGGCTTGAGGAGGCACAAAACCGGGAGCAAGACCATAAGGTGGGTCCCTTGCTACGGTCACACTTGGTGGAGGGTCCACAGTAACGCTGGTAATCTCGGAAACAACAGTGGGCTGGGTATCCATCTTAGCATTCATGACATGTAACAATTCCATCATACGCCCCATACCCCCTCGAAGGTCTTCAAGTTCATTGCTAAGGCGATCAATCTCTTTTGCCTGATCCTCCATTCTTTTCCGAGTTTGAGCTCTGGTGTTGTACTGGTGTCGAGAACTCAGGGTGACGAAACTGGAAGGCGAGAGAACCGAACATGAGAAAACGGAAGACACATGCAATGCAAGAAAGTACATGATGCTATGATGCAAATGCAAATGAAGATTTCATGGAATTCAAACATTTACGAATGTCGTGGGGTACCAAGGAAATCTTTTTCTTGTTTTTTCATTTTATTTTCTTATTTATGGTATCCCGCGATTTCCATAAATGATATTTGGACTCCATGAAATGCAATGAGATGCTTTATGGATGCAATGCATGAAAACACACAAAGTCCTAGGTTAAAGGAACGTGAGCGGAGTCAAGGTCTACCCATCCCAAAAGGAGTGTACTATAGGTTAGTTGTACCTGCCGAACAAGGTTCTACAAAGTGCCCAAAGTCATCAGCCCATCTTTCGGATATTATCAACCTCCCGACTGACTCGGGGGTGAATAATATTCTCAAGAGAACCTCTTTTGAGTGTAGTATCGCGTAGCAGCCGTTGTAGGATTACTCCCACATAGCTCCCGCACTACGTCCTAAATAAGGCCAAGGTGGTGTTAAGGTACTACGGTCCTCAATATCACAGACTCCAATCGACCATGGAAAAAGTTTTCGTGATTACTCGTTCAACCGAACCATTTTCGAAAAGGTCTCAACTGAGCGGTGATTCTCGAATCAGCTTGGTCGGGATTCACTCCCTATAAGCCTCATCGAATATATCCCCATCCTATAATAATGTCACTAGTCCGGGCGTAGGACTTATCTCACAGCACAAGGAACAGTCCCACAATCAAAGCACCAATATACACATGTAAATGAATAATAACACAGATAGTAATAAATATGAACAAGTTAGGGATAACCCTCAAAAGTTTAGGATTCCCCAGTGAAGTCGCCATTTTCTGTTGCGGTGGAAATAGGATACCAAACTATTAATGAGTTTGAATCTCAATTCAATTCACAACCGCTCTTTGATTTATCCGAAGGAAAAGGTCAAAAAGGGAAAACCTATTTTTGCATCGTAAACACAATGCGGGGAAAGATCTAGGGCTCGGGGGTTGGTTAAATTTAGGGAAGGTATTAGCACCCTAAACTTCCGTAGTACTCTACAGGAACCTTTTGTTCAGATGTTTACTATTTTGCTTTATTTATTTGCTTAAGGTATATATACAAAGGAATTAAAAGTGAGAAAAGAGACCTAAGGGGTTAATTCTAAGTTTACTCGGCAAGACATCGCATCTTGTGCCTACGTATCCTTACGGGAGTGGAATCAGAGTAATCGTAGTTCCCCTCAAAAGGGAGGTTAAAGACTTCTTGACTGTGGTCAAGGTCTCAAGGGGAATAAACATGTCTTAAGGACACGCTTACGTGGAGTGTAGGAACTCCAAATCTCTACGTTGAAATGTTAAGTTGTGTTAGGGTTAGGTTAGGTTAGGGATTCCACGGCGGGAAACCCTAAAATGAGCGCGGCGGCTCTTTGACCTAATGCTAGGGGTAAAATTGTAATTTTGCCTGCGGCGAGGCATTTGTGAAAATTAGGGTTGAAAAGGTGTAAGGGTTGGATTGAGGACTATTGACACGGCGGTCAAAAGCTAGACCTAATTCCTTCGGCAGTGTGTGTAATGTGACTGGAATAATTGATGAATGCATGAGGTGATTGAATTGCAAACAGGAATAAAGACAGCAGTTAAAGCCATACAAACAGAAATTAAAAGGCAGAAATTTAAAGCGCGATTATTAGATTCGCGGGGTTACATATGAGAAGCAGTTACAATATAGTAATGAAATTTAAGTAAACCAAACACGCCGTAAGAGCTGCAAATGATGAACACTGTTAATAAGCAAAATTAGTCAGTAATTGGACAAATCAGGAGAAAATGTAGTACTGAAGGTCTCTATGGTCTTTAAAGAAAAGATATTTAGTTAAAATTATAAAAGAAAAGGTAATGTTTAACTTTTAACATATTTTAAACTTAATCTAAAAACTAACTTACATATTTTTAAAATGACTTTTAAATTATTTATTTGGAAAAGGTTTTATTTTATTTTATTATATTATAAAAAAAACTTTATATTATTTATTTTAAAATAGTGTTTTTTTATTTATTATGAAAAGAAATTTTTTTTGATTTATCTTTTGAAAATGAGCAATTTTAATTAAGAATTTTAACAAAATTATAACTAAATAAAATAAAAATAAAAAACAAAAACAAGAAAAAAGAAACAAAACCGGGTTGGGCTGAGTGATCAAACCCCAGACCCAACCCTCACAATCCAACAAACTAATAGCCATTCGCTGCTAGGGTTTCATGCCCCCCTTCGCGAACGGCGCTCTCTTCTTCTTCGTATCCTTCCTCTTCTGAAAAACTTCATCCTCTCATATTCTTCTGCAAAAAAAAAAAACCAAAAAACGCAATGAAAATCAATCTCAAATCGGCTCACCCTTCGTGGGTTTGATGTGGTTTTTGAAGGAGGATTTCTGTAGGGCGTTTCGTTGATGAAGCTTCGCGCTGAAACGGCCGATGATGTTTGAAGCTGAGGCTACGGAGTTGATTGCCCGCCGTTTGAACGACGAAGGCGATCTCCTCCTTTGGTGTTTCGCGGCCGCCTTCGTTCGTAGATGATGTTGATGATTGGTGATGCTCTGAACGATGATGAAGATCCCCCTTCGTCTGAGTTCGTGGCCGTTTGTTCACGACACCTAGGGTTTTCGCTCTCCTTCGTCCGTTCCTCTCTCGTGGTTACCCGTTAGGGTTTTCGCGATGGTGGTTCGTTAGGGTTCGCTCGCGATCTTTGTTCGTTCGCCTCTTTCTCGCGGCTACCCGTTAGGGTTTTTGATGGTGAGATTGTTCCCTTCTTATACTCTTCCGATTTCATCTTTTTGGGCCTTTAATCCGTGTTGGATTTGTGCTATTTTTGGCTGAGATTTGATTTCGTGTTGATTTTTGATGATTTGATTTGATTTGTTAGTATCTGTTTCTGATACAATCTGATACTGATTTGAAACTTTCCATTTTGTTGACAGATATGATTTAGATTTCATTTGGTATGATTCTGATATCTGATTGAACTTTGTTAGGATCTGATTGAAACGTTTTTTCTCTGATTTGGAATTGATATCAAATCAAAATATCTTTCTATTATTTTTCTGATATGGTTTGGAATCGTGGCCTTGATCTTCTTTTCCCTTCTGTTACAGATTGAATTATGGGCTCGTTTTGGATATCCACATGGTTTTGATCTTCACGACTTTTCTTCTTCTTTTTTCAGAATCAGTACATGCGCTCTGGTTGAGTTAAATGCCGCTGAGAATGGTATACGGCGATGATGATGGTATTCTGAGCCGCGACGACTGATATGGACTGCTATGGTCTTGTGCTCTTGTTTATTTCGTGAACTGAGATGTTTGGACACGAGTTTTGTCTTGTGATAACCTAACCTGTTTCAACTCTTAATCCTCAGGTCCGCTGCTTGTACCCAACTGCGACGTTTAAACTTTCTGTTTCTTGATTCTTAGGGCAATGATGCTCTGACTGAGCCCTTCGGAGAAGACGCTATGATCTCATGTTTGTTGCTCGTGTTGTGAGCAGAATGGCATCTGGTTGTTGGTTTGTCATGATGACTTTCCATCGTTGATTGCTTTTTTTCTGGTATGATTTTATGCTGTGATTTGGTTGTTTGCATTCTGAACTGATGTGATTGCTTCGTGATAATCTGATTTCGAACTTGCTGCTAAACTATGTTTGATGCTGTTGTGTTTTTGGATCCTGTTGGGTACTTTCTGTTATGGTAGATTTGTAGGATGTTTTCTTCTGGCTCTTGCGCATGAACTTGCATTCTGATCCGTTGTTTTGATGCCATTCAGTGCATTTTGGTCTGTTTGGTCTTGGTTTTCATGACCTCACCTATATGGTTCAGAATTGATGCTGCTCATGAATTGTTTAGGTTTTGAGTTCTGAATTCTGAATCTGATACTGATGTGGTTGTGGATTTTCAGGTGTTGGAGATTTCGGAACCAAAGCGACTCAGACCTGCCGGCATCCGGGTCTGAGTCCAAACTTGCTTATGTTGCCTTATTCCCGTATCAGTTTGGAAATCCAATCGCGGCAAAACGAATCAGTCCCGCTTCTTTTATTACTTCTATCTCTCGGATGTCCCGTAACGATAAGAACAGGTGTTACCTGATCTGACGCCAACGGCGCGGATCGGTAACGGGGGTAGGACGCAGCTTCGGTTGTGCCACTCCCGGCACTCGATGATGACACTGTTCTGAGAGTGTCGAAAACAACTCTAACATTTTTCTATTCTGTGTTGTATTCTTTTTGTTGTGCAGGTTAATGGGAGATTCGTAAAGAGCATCGAAGGAGCATCATGAAGATCCACTTAGATGTTTAGAATTTCCTTAGGATAGATATGAATCCTCTTGTAAACCAATGGCATTTCTTGGATAAAGTTCAAATTCACTTATCCATTTGTAAACTATAAATATTTATGAAATGAAATTCAACAAATATTCATATTTACTTTCTCAATTGTAAATTCAAAGTATCCATGAATAATAATTCAGAACCATTTAAATTCCCCCTTGAGTTGTAACTTATAAATACTTATGAACAAAAGTTCAAAAATATTTAAAACTTACTTCTCCTTTGCCTTGACTAATTTTATAAATGATATCCCGCCACATGATTATATCCGAACAAATTCAAATTAAAATCTCGTTGATCACATCACTTCTCAAAATAACCTTAACAGTATCCACTTCCTTTTCAATCCAACTTCATCTTATTAAGAAGGAAACAGACTGTCTAAAAATGTTTCAAAATCAAACAAAGCACGGCCCCGAGTCCCATCATATTTCTGACAAAACATACCGGCACCTTGACCCAAGTGGCAGATAAATGCCTCAGAGATAATGTCTCAAAACTTGCGGTTTCCACGTAAAATGACCAAAATACCCCTGGAACCAAACCCTGCAAAACAAACACCTCCATGACTTGTTAGTGGTTAGCAAATGTACATATGAGATGCTATGCGAAATGACTGACTAAATATAAGGGTAAAATTTGGGGTATTACAGGTTGGTTAAGCTTAGGGAAGATATTAGCACCCTAAACTTCTGTAGTACTCTACAGGAACCTCTTGTTTAAAGTTTACTATTTTGCTTGATTATCTGCTTTAGGGTATATGCTAAGGGGTATAAGGTAAAAGAAAGACATAAGGGTTAGTCCTAAGTTTACTCGCCAAGACTCGCATCTTGTGCCTACGTATCCGAGGTAGGGGATGGAATCAGAGTAATTGTAGTTCCCCTCGAAAGGGAGGAAGAGAAACTTCTTGATTGTGGTCAAGGTTTCAATGGGGAATAAGCGTTCATATGGAAGCTCTTACATGGAGTGTGGCGACTCCTATTTCTACGTTGAAATTTGAATTGAAATGAAGAGGGTATAATAGGTATTCTACGGCGGGAACCCTAAAACAGAGTGCGGCGAATCTTTGACCTAATGCTAGGGTAAAGGGTATTTCGGTCCACGGCGGGACGCCTAGGCACTTAGGATTTTGAAATGGTCAACGGTTAAGGCTATTGACTCGGAGGCCAAACGGCTAGACCTAATCCTTCGGAAGGGTTTTAACGGTGAGTAATGCAAAATAATTAAACGACAATAAGAAAATACGAGAAAGTGCGAAAGCAGTAAAGGACATGCACAACGACCATATACTTGCATAAGTTACAACCATAAAAAATACAAAAATAATGACAGAATAAAAGCGACGATGGCCTCGCATAATTACAACCGAAAGAATGAAATACGGAAAAGATCACAGATTAGTAAACAGAGACAAATAAAAAATAATGTTAGGAGCAACGTAACAGTTAGGCAAAATTAAATGGGCAGAGTTAGGAATTAGGCTAAACGTAAATTACAAATTGAGTGGCAAAAATGTTACAAAGAATTTTATTAAGTGGAATAATATTAGAGTTAGCTAAAATGTTAGAGATATAAATAAAAGTTTTAGAATTTAAAAAGAGTTTTTTTTACTAGAAATTTTAGATTAAAAAAATTAGATTTTTATCCTTTACAAAATGAATTTTAATAATTAAATGTTAGATTTCTCCCATCTTCTTCTTCACGGCGCGGCGCGGCGCCATTTCCCCCATGGATGACCCTTTGAAGCTTTTCCTCTTCTTCCCGCTTGCATGACTTCGTCTCCTTTCCTATTTCTTCTTCCTGCCAAAAAGAACAAACTTTGTTAGAATCTGCTGCTCACCTCTTTTGAGGTTGGAAGCAGCTGATATGGTGGCTATGCCTGTTGTTGATAGGTGATAATAATGGAGACGAGAATGGTCTCTCTGAGCTCCGAATTTGGCTTTATGGTGATATTCTTTTTCACTCCTTATTCTGGGTTTTGCTTTGATCTTGATGACAGATTTTTGATGTCTGTTCTCTGATGATGATGATGAACGTTTTGATACTCTTTTTCTTCTAGGTTTCGTTATTTTTGTGATGAATCCCCCTTCTTGATGAACACTCATGTTCTTATATTGTCACTGATTTTTTAATTTCTGGGCCTGGGCATGCGGTTATATTATCACGATTTTTGTGTTGATTTGAGGGATCAGTGGCGATTTCTATGATGTTGATATGTTTTGGCTTGACCGGGTTTTCTGGAAATTCATTTGGCTTATTTGTTGTGATTCTTGGTGGAACTTGGAAAGCTGTTGCGATTTTCACGGTTTCTTTTCCTGGGTTTTAGTGACTTTCATGGCTCTATTGTTGCTTGCGTTTTATTTGGTTGTTGGAATTTGCATTTTTTCCGAATGGGAGTTGGACGGTTGTCACTGTTATTACGCTGCTTGTTTGGTTATGGGCCTTGATCTTGTTACGTTTTGGATTATGTTTGGGAAAGTTGTTTGATTCCGCTTTGTTCAGAAACTTCTGGAAAATTATATTTATGGCTTGTTTGGCCAAAACTAATTTTTAGAAATAAGTTATTTTTCCAAAAGCACTTATTTTCAGAATCACTTTTTCTAAAAAATCACTTCTCTCTCTCTCTCTCTCTCTCTCTCTCTCTCTCTCTCTCTCTCTCTCTCTCTCTCTCTCTCTCTCTCGGAAAAACTCTTGAACAAATATTTCCGGATTTACCGAGGTCGGGAAATGGAGTCGGGAGCTGGCGGTGAAATATTCCGTTACCCTTCCGACGTACTCGATGAGGAAACCGAACTGAGGGTATCAGAGTCGATAAAAACCAACTTGTATTAATTCTAACCAATTAAATTATTTCCTTCGGTTGTCAATTTTTCTTGCAGGTTTGGGAACAGTCGAAGTCGAAGAATTGGAAGCGGAGCCGACTTTAGAAGAAGTATTAGGAAATTTAGGAATTAAAAATTGTAATTTAATTTCCTTTGTAATAAATTTGTACTTTCCTTTGTAATAAATAAAAAAATAGAATTTAATAAATAAATTCAACTTTTTCTATTTTTCGATCAAATTCCTCCACTTAAAAATTATCCGACTAATTCATTCGATTAAACTTAAATGAATAAATTCTGTTAATTAAAATTTATCCGACTAAATTTATTGGATTAATTCACCAGACGATCCATCAGATTAAGCTCAAACAAATAAATCCAAATAATTGAATTTACCTAATTAAATTCCTCTAGATACATTCATACGAATAAATTCGTCCCACTCAGTTCATCTGCTTAAATCCACACAAATAAATTCATCTGATTCTAACTGGTCCGACTAAATTCAGGTGACTAACTTCTTCCGATTAAATTTATCCAACTAAATCAAACTGATTAAATTTCTCAAATGAGATTTATTCGATTAAGCTGTGACGTTCCCACTCCGGACTCGGCAATTAATCCTATTGCACGATTCAAATATGATGTAACTGAGTTTCAAACAAACCATCTTGCAAATTAACTCGTGCCTGATATTAACGGTGAATATGGCCCAAAGTTCCACCGTTCCTTTAAAATCAAACGTTGATTGGCAGAAAGCAGGAAAACGTGTGTCTGTCACAATAAATTCCTCAAAGCACCTTCTCGCATCGATTTAAACCGAACCCGCTGGTATCTCAACACGTTTAGCCCCATATGGTTAAACAACATTTCTGAAACCCATCTGACGACTAAATCTCTGCTCTGACATAAAATGTACCGTGGCGCAAGAAATCTAACGTCAAAACTGCCATAATACTCAACTCATCCTCAAATGAGCCACATGACTCGGAGATGAAAACCCTAATCATTTAAGGAATTTCTGAGGACGACTCATCTTCATAAATTATCAGCAGGCTGCAAAGTAATGACCATTTTTGCCCTTCATAAGTTAGATAGCGCACATTGTGATTTTTCCTGCAAAACCAACAGACTGAGCAAACCGGTTAGTGGTTAGATAAAATGCAATGCAGAATGAGATGAAAATGTAAAATGAACCTAATAATCTAAGGGTAAAATTTGGGGTATTACACACATGATTGACTTATGCTTATCAAATTAGCAGTCATACCTTTTACAAGAAGAACATTATCAAGATTAGGGAATCCTGTACAGGCTAGTCTTCCAACTCCTTTAATTTCACCTTTGGCACCATCACCAAAAGTGACATAACTGGTGGAGTGAGACTTAATGTCCTCCATGAACTTCTTTACTCCATTCATATGTCTAGAAGAACCACTGTCAAAATACCATTCTTCTTTAGCTAAAGCTCTGAGAGAAGTATGAGTAATAAGAGAAGTAGCAGCTTCCTTGGGTATCCATTCTTTTCTAGTTTTAACCACTACTTGATTAACCCTAGGTTGTGTCAGACCTTTTAGATAGCCATGCTATTTGAAATAGAAAGGATATATATGACCAAATTTACCATATTAATGACATCTTCAATGCAAGAGCTTGCCTCTAGTTTGAGTATTCTGATATCTAGCACAATGTTGAGACATTTGATTAGACATCATTGGCTCATCCTTCCTTCTAGGAGGAACAAATTTTTCCACATGGGTTTTTCCTTGACTATTTAAATATTGATAATCAAACCTTATACCAGTAAATATTCTTCCTCTTTCTCCAATTTGAAGCATCTCATCCAACATATTAGATCCATTGTTCAACATCTTTATAAACTTGGTCATGCTTTCAAGTTTTGAGGTCAACAGGGTTACTTCATTCTGTAGACCATAGATTTTAGACAAGCATTCTTCCTTTTCAGCATGCAGTTGAGATATATTTTCCTTCTACTTTTCTCCTAGTTGACAGAATTCTTCACTTTTGATGCACAAATGTTTATAGGAGACAACCAACTTCTTATATGAAATTTCTTTATCATACAAGTCTTCATCAGAAGCCCACCTTCTAGTTAAAGCAGTTATAAGTTTAACATATTCACTCTCAGATTCACTTTCATCATCAGACCAAGAAATAGACAGCCCCATATATTGTTTCTTGATGTAGGTAGGGCATTCTTATCTAATGTGTAAAAATCCTTCACATTCATGATTCTGAATGCCTTTGCTTTGATTGGACCTCTCTTATATCCTTGCTTTTCTTTGAGAATCATAATTCTTGTTGATGTTAGATACGATGTTCTTGACATTAGGTCTTGACTTCCTGTCCATTATTTTTAGCACCTTGTTGAATTGTCTTCCAAGCAGTACAATAGCATTATGCATTCTTTCATCGATATCCAAATAAAATTGATCCTCTTCACCTTCTTCCTTAGACTAGTCCTCCTCTGACTTCAAAGTCTCCATCCCATCTTTATCCTTAACAACAGGATGTTCCTAACCCTTGATGATAGCTTTCCAAGTTTTGCTATCCATAGATTTTAGGGAAGCCACCATACGTGCCTTCCAGTAGTCATATTTGATGCCATCTAAGACTGGGGGTCTGTTAACATTTCCTCCTTCATTTTCCATAGTACCAGAAAGTATATTCCTTTAAGCTCACCCGAAATAGAACAGGGTGCCTGCTCTGATGCTAATTAAAATTGTGGTAATTCAACATCACATGTCGAGTACAATGTCACAACACTGGGATCAGAACAGTAACACAAGACTAATAATTATGCAGTTAATTTAAATGGATGGAAGTAAATAACACATTTAATTGTTAACTCATTTCGGTAAAACATCACCTACATCTGGGGGCATCCAAGCCAAGAAGGAAATTCACTATAATATTATTAGTTTGAAGCCCAAGTAAACAACCTCTGGTTTACAATCTTCTCACCTAATCACTACCCGTGCTATTTCTATCTAAGGCACTCCTAGATATGAGACCCCTCTCACTCCCCTTCAATCATACAACAATGATAAAACATATAAAAATGAACTCTTGCTTAAAATCTTATGAGTGATTCACAATTACAACTCAATAAACTCAGTTCACTTCAAGCATCTAAGTGATGCATGAATGACTCACAAATAAACACAGTCTAACTCAGATATCAAGAATGATACATGAGTGGATCACAAATAACGAAAATCATCTAAGTGATGCATGAAGTGTCTTTTTACGAAACAAATGCACTTTTGGAACATAACTGATGTTCTTAAAATAACCTTCCTTGGACTGTGACAGAATTAGAACTAAAAACATAGAGAATCTCACAAATTAAGAACATATCTTCCAAGAAGTAAAACAGAACCTGCACTGATAACTGACCAATATGTCAAAACATCTTGTTGTGAAACATGTTTTAACAAAATTGTTGTCAATCCCAAAACTACAGAACTAACAGCTACTACCACATGATTGAACTTTAGACGCAATGACCTCAAAATCTTTGACACTACAGATTCTGATGTCAACACTTCTCCACACATTTTGATTTGATTCACCAGTTTCATTACTCTGGTGAAGAAATCAATTACATTTTAATTATCTTCCATCTGAAGCAATTCATACATTCTTTTATGAGTTTGTAACCTCACCTCCTTCACTTTCTTAGCACCTTCAGATGATTTCTTCAAGATGTCTCATGCTTCCTTCACTGAATCTACATTCCCTACCTTCTCAAAATTATTTTCATTAACTCATTGATGGATTATAAAGAGTGATTTATAATCTTTCTTCTTCAATTCTCTATATGCAGCCTTTTTTTCATTGTTGCATTATCATAGATTGATGCTACATTGTCCTTGATGAAATTCCAGACTTCTTGGTAGTGAAACACCACTTTCATTTACTTGCACCAATTGTCGTAGTTCTAGCTATTCAGAATGGAGAGATTCGTCAAAAAATGCTCATTCGAATGATTCATCGCAATTCAATGCGTCCCAAAAATCACACAACCAGTGCTCTAGATACTAAATGTGGGAAAAACTCCAATCTTGAAGTTGACCGAATCAATCTTGATGAACAATAATGGATGTTTCTGATTGGTCACACCTCTTATTCTTCATCATTTACTCAGATGAAACAACCGCTCTTTAATTGCAAGATGATTCTACATTATACGGAAAATTGAAAGAACAAATCAAAACAATTTGAAAATAAGAAGGAAAAAAAAAAGAGAAATTCTAAAGAGAAAATTTCTACACCATTCGACACATGTCAAATATATAGAACTTGATCCAAAAAAATTTACATATTTAATAATGTTATGTAACATAGTTATAAATAATTAACTTTTTTTATGAGACAATATTAATGTTAAAGAGGACAAAACATTTTACTTTGATGTGACATATGTAGGGCATCAAAATCCATGCATGTCTTTATATTAAATGTCACTGATGCAAGTTGAGGATGACTCTCCTCACTCCTCATCTTCTAGTAGTAAAAGAAAACAGTTCTACATGACAATGCATGTATTGTCTAGTTGATGCATAAGAAGCTGGATAGCAGACAAATATTTTGGCATACAAGTTGCACAATATCTTTTTGTCCCTTGCAGTTTAAATGACTAAATACATTGTTTTTTATTGAAAAACAGGATGAAAAAACTGTATGCTGGAATATGCTAAGGACCACCTTCAATAGTTGTTTTAATGCTTGTGAGTACATCCAAGATTGTGACAGTTCCACTTGTGTTGGTTAAGATCATGCAACCGGGTAACGGCGGCTCCGGTCTCATCTACAGTTATGCTTATCTGTACTAAAATAATATCCAGTTTTAGTTTTATTTATTTCTTTCAATTTTGCCTTTTAATTATATTTTTTCTTTTTATTTAGAATTTTATTCAAAATTTTCATTTAAAGTTTAAAGTAACTCTTATTTGATTTTTAAATTGATCAAAATAAATAAAATTTAAACAAGTTTTCATAATATTTTTAATTTAAAAAATAAATAAAATATGTTATTTTAACAAAAAGAATTTCTTAACATAAACATTACATTGATTATTTCAATTTTATTTAAGAAAATAGTCATATAGTTAATATAACACATTTTATATAAAAATATTATATAAATTCTGTTTATAAATGTATTTAATATTAACTTTTTTCACATTCTAAAATAAAACAGCAGGATCAATCATGAAACTTATATTTAAAAAAAAAATATTTTTCAATGAATATTTATAATTAAGAACGGAATATTAGAAATAAGAGTTAATTGTTCCCTTTAATAGTATAAAGGAATTTTTTATCCAAATAATTCACGTTTTTAAAAAAATTTCTAAAAAATCTCAGTTTTCAAAAAATTTCTCAAATTACCTCAGTTAGGGTTTTTGATTACCTAAGGGCGTCATTCCAATTGGCGACCATTTGTTAAGGTCATAAGGGTGTCGCCAATTGGATTGAAAACACCTCATGCAGTCTCCAATCCAATTGGCGCCTTGGTGTAATACCTAATACCCTATCGCCAATTCATCTGGAGATAGGGTGTATTTTGTATTTTTTTTACGAAAAATAAATAATATTATTATTAATTAAAAAAGCTATTACATAAACTAATGTTGGCAACCGGGTGGATCATACCGGCCACCGGTTCCACATCCCTAGGCACTCTAACTCGTTGCACTTGTTCCCCTTGTTATTGATTCACGCCAGGTGTTTGAGGAGTTGAAGTCTCAGAAACATTCTTAGATGGTTCCCTAAGAATTTCTTGATTTTCCATGAGGTCTTGTGTGTTGAAACTGAGCACGCGACCCATGCTAGAGTAGTTCGGATGTGATGAAGGGGTCTTTGGTGTGCGACCTAGACGGTTGAATGGGGACATTGGTATGAAGGATTCGTTGGCGAAATGTTGAAATGGTAGTGGTGTTTGAAAGCCATAAGGTTGTTGAGATAGATGAGTGTGTAGGCTATGGTATGATGTCAGAATGTTTTGGCTATGGAAAGATGTTTGTGCGTTATGGCTATGGTATGATGTCGAAACGTTTTGGCTATGGAAAGATGTTTGGACGTTATGGCTATGGTATGATGTACCCTCATTATGCCTATATCTTGATGTTGTGTTGGGGCCATAGCCATATTGGGTTTCTGGATAGTAGTCAGTGTGTTGGAGATGGTATGGGGGACGCTCTTGGTATTGTGGTTGGGTGTTAGGCATGTTTAGATGGTTAACGGGTTAGTAATTTTGTTGGGTAGGGGGTTATGAGTAACATGGCCTTCCTAGTGGGTTAGACGTTGAAGTTTCTCGTGTGTAGATGGTTTGGCGTGGGTCGTATAAATATCTGTTTTCGGAGACAAACCCAGTTGCAACCGATCTGTACCAAGGCATATGATTAATAGTTGGTATAGACGGGGTTGCCATCACCAGGTCACGTAAGACATGGGTGTTGTGGTTCATCCATTTACGACGCTCAGATTTTGCAAAATCCTTCTAGTCAGGAAAGTTCCATTGATCATTAACTCTTTTTAGATGCCATTTGCTGATGTCAACAGGAGGATCTGAGATGTTTTGATGCATTCTAAATTGTAGTTTGACACGGTAACTATTGTGCATCTCCACAGTTGTGAATCTGATAATCGGGACACATGCAGTCCAAACGGCATCATCTTCCTCTCTGACTTCATGTAGGTGTTCCATGTTTAGATATGGACACTATATGAACTGAAGAAGAGAAAAATATTAGATCATAAAATAGTTGATATAAAATATAAATTAATTTGTTTAGAGGCCTTACATCTGCAGGTGTTAGGTGATCCAACAGATTGCGGTATTGAATGATACAATGTCTAGGGCATCTATTGTAAGTCATACCCTTAGTCAACCATCTAAACCACAAAAAGTTCAAATTCAATTAGTTAGACACAATAATTAGTAAGGTGAAATAAACTAAGATTAAGTTAGTAACTTACTTTTGTGCATACGGGAAGGAAAAGTTGTTGTGGTTGACGGGCGCTAGTGATGGCGATCTAGACCAACCCCATGCTTGGAGTAAAACGGCGCATCCAGAAAAAGTAGATGTGTTTATTTTGCGCAGTTACACAAAGAGCTATACAAATAAGATAGACAAGCGAAACCCCAATTATACTCTCTTGTTTTAGTTAGGTCTCTCAATAAAGGTAAATACATAATGTGCATAGAAGAACCAGTGCCTTCGGAAAATAAAATAAACCAATTAAAAGCATAAGATAACACCTGGTTTTTATTATTTTTATTTCTTCTGTAGAATCTTCATCTAATATAAAACCGACGTACCATGATTTTAGGCGCGAAAGTAAGATACCTTGGCCTCTTGAGTTCTCATCTAGCAAGTCGGCACCCAAAAGTTCCTCACAAATTGAACCATGAAGGTTTGTTGTTCCATTGACAGTCTTACCATCAATACGTAAACCGAGTAACATGTGCACATCCTCTAATGTCACGGTACATTCACCGGTTGAAAAAAAGAAGGTATGTGTCTCTGGGCGCCATCTCTCTTGCAAAGCTAGTATAAACTTTGCATCAACCGAGTAAGACATGATTTTGCTTACATGTCTGAAACCGGTGAGCTCAGTATATGGTTGAATTAATTTGTTGGGTGTAACATATTCATGGGCACGACACCGAAACTTAGAGACTTCCTATATAGTTGTCAAATAAAAAAAATTAACAGAGACATTAAAAATTAACATATACAATAAAAATTAACAAAGACAATAAAAATTAATAGAGACATTAAAAATTAAACTTACATAATTCGCGATATTTGCGACAGTGCTTCTATGCGTTTCACCCGTTGTCAACAAAGTCACTATAACTGATTAAATGTGAATCAGACAACTGGTATAATGATACTTTAGACTTGATATTACCTCTCTGTAACAAGTATGAATCAGATGATGCATTTACCCATACTTCTAACTTTCTTATATAGGAAATTATGAGTCACATGTGAGAATAATCAGTTGTACCATGTCGCCAGATCAATTGGCGACTGTATTCACCCTTTACAAAGGGGCGTCAGTTCAATTGGTGACGCCTGGTAGACTGAAACATAGTTGTGCACGTAGCTGAGGTTGCTTCATGCATGCATAATGTAACAGCCCAATTTCGGTTTAACTAATTAATTTAGTTATTGGAATTATTTTAATTATGGGATAGTGTGATAATATGTTAAGTCTACATATTATGCTATTTTATCATTTGTAGAGTTTTTGGAAAGTTTAGTGGGAAATATTTCGGACAGTCTCAATTATTGGTTAAGTGGATGATTTATGGAAATTGATTGGAATAATAGGTATATTGGAGGAAATAGAATGGAAAGAAATATAAAGAATAGAAATAGAAAGAAAAGATATAAAGAGAAAAGGGGGAAGAAGGAAAAAGGAAGAGAAAAGAGAAGAAGAAGAGGAAAAGAGTGGAATCATCAAGAGTAACTCAAAGCTTCGATTAATCCAAGGTAAGGGTGTGAAATCTTACTATCTTAATCAATATGTTTGGTTATGTATGTGTATGGTTGATTGGGTAGAGTTTTGGATAGTTTTCTATAAACTTCCATTTTAGGTCGAAATTGATTCGATCGGTAGAAACCGAGTTTTAATGATTGAAAATGAGAATAAGTGGTAGAATTTAGTCAAGGAATGTTAGACTAAGGCTACTGGAAACGAGTTGGGATTTATCGGGAGATTTCATCGGGTGTTAGATTCTGAACAGTGGGAGAAAGTTCAGTCCGCAGTCGCTCGCTAGCAGGTCGCGAGTGTTCACTAGCATCTCGCTAGGTGAGTGCATAGCGAACGGTCCCAGACTTAGGACAGTGGTGTTTTGGTCTCCTTCGCTGGCAGCGAATGGAGTAGCGAATGACTCGCTGGGGGTTCGCTGTGGCGAGCAAGGTAGCGAACGAAGTCTGTGGCTTCTGTTCTACCTCGCTAGCAGTTTGCTAGGCGAGAAGGTGGTGAACGTTCGCTAGCAGCTCGCTAGGCGAGCGTGTAGCGAACGTAGCAGAATGAGTCTTCTCTGCTGTTGGGTGCTCTTGTAGCTTGGGGTTCCGAGTGCGATCGATCCTTACTTGATTTAGAAGCTGGAGTGATGGTTCATGACGTACTGTGGGTAACCGATTGGCGTGAACCCTAGGTTAGGGATTGTAGCCGTTTGGGCAATTTCGTGCATTGTTTAATTCGATTAAAAATGCATAACATTTGGACATGAATGATGAACGTGTCGTGTAGTATACATTGCGGTGTATGATGTTAAGTTATATTTGATCCCTTGGAGGATTTGTAGAACCTCGCTTGATGCGATGGTTATATTTGATCCCTTGGAGGATTTGCAGAACCTCGCTTGATGTGATGGTTATATTTGATCCCTTGGAGGATTTGCAGAACCTCGCTTGATGCGATGGTTATATTTGATTCCTTGGAGGATTTGCAGAACCTCGCTTGATGCGATGGTTATATTTGATCCCTTGGAGGATTTGCAGAACCTCGCTTGATGCGATGGTTATATTTGATCCCTTGGAGGATTTGCAGAACCTCACTTGATGCGATTGTTATATTTGATCCCTTGGAGGATTTGCAGAACCTCGCTTGATGCGATGGTTATATTTGATCCCTTGGAGGATTTGCAGAACCTCGCTTGATGCAATGGTTATATTTGATCCCTTGGAGGATTTGCAGAACCACGCTTGATGTGATGGTTATATTTGATTCCTAGGAGAACCTGATGAGTTATAGTGTAACCGTATAAGTGTGAGAGGAGTGAATTCTAAGAGAATCTGACGGACGAATGAGTCGGTACCGTGGTTGTAGCTGCATAGGGTCGAGGTGTCGGTCTCTGTGAGTGCATTGTCATCTTCATATGATGAATTGAAAATAATACTTGGAAATGTATTAGTGTATGTGTATATATATATATATATATATATATATATATATATATATATTTATTTATTTATTGCGTCTGGTAAATATTAGAATGAGGTTGATGTATATGTAGAGAGATTCTACTCACCAGGGTAGAACGACGATGCGTCGTTCCTAGTGAGGTAGTTACCGGGGTAGAATGACTGAGACGTTGTTCCCGGTAGAGCATGAGCGACGTACCCATAGTACGGAAAAAAGATTGAGGGTAGTGAATGAATCGTATATGAATTGTATGGTATGATTGTGATTGTCATATGTAAATATGCATATGTGCAGAAATTGATGAGATGCGTTAGCGAATAAATAAATGTGAAAGACGTTGACTGATGAATAGACGATTAAATGTGAGCGATTATGTCTATGTGTATTTAATGCGGTGAGAATCTATTGTTATGCATTGTAGTGAATAAGTATGAGGTATAGGCATCCGGTACTTGTACATATATATATATATATATATATATATATATATATATATATATATATATATATATATATATATATATATATATATATATATATATATATATATATATATATATATATATATATATATATATATATATCTTATGCCTTGATTAATATGATAATGTTTCTCACCCTTCTGTTGTTTTATAATGCCATACGAGGCATTGCAGATTAGGATTCGCTGGAGGTTTCCTTGGGAGTATAGCTCTTTTCCCTCGTGTCGGTCGCTCTGATATATATAACTTTGGGTAGATAGGTTTGTAGAATGTCTTAATGTTGTTTTGTTTGTATGTGAATGAAGTTGTGAACAACCAGATGACATGTAATTATGTTTTGTCATGTCTTAAGTGAATATATATATGTTTTAGTCTTCCGCTTTAAGAGAAAACATGAATATGTAATTTCAAAGAATCATGCGTTTATTTTTAGTTGAGATTTACCCCTTTTGAGTTAATTCTTTTTAAACATTAATATTCATGTGGTCGTTTCGTGAGTATTGTGACGCACTTCTTTTATACCTTAATGTAAATACACTCTGATGAAAATAAAAATACTTGTATTCGTGACGATATGATTTGATATGTGATTATTTTGGGGTATAGAAAGGGGGTGTTACAAAGTGGTATCAGAGCAGGTCGGTCCATCCGGCCAAGTTGTCTAATGTTGGTTGTTCTCTTGTACACCACATGTGTGTGAAGACACTGTCGGTACGTGTTTGTTGTTTAGCCATTGTCTGCAGAGGTAGGAATGATCCAAGTGGGGGAGAACTTGTGGTTCTCCAGGATGCTACAAGTGTGGATCTATAGCTAGGTGTTTTGTTGAACATCAAGAGCTGGTGTTATCCGTGTTGGAGGAGAAAGCAGTGTTATGTCACTACGAAGAAGTTCAAGGAGCTTTGGAAGAACCGTCAACAACTTGTGTGTCGGTTATGTCGAACCCGATCGGACCAATTGTTGTGTGTTTGTGCCAGAGTTTGAGAACTTCAATTGTTTAGTTGAAATTTGAGGCAAGTAATGGCCTTGAGAGCTTAAGATGTTTAACTTTGATGGAAATTTTGAGTAATAATGAAAGTGGGAAGTTGGCGGTTTACCGGTTGATTGTTGTTGCCCGAGAGTTATCCCGACAAGATAAGTGTTGTACAACCAGGACGTGAAGTGGAGTTGCGATCGACTTAGTTGCGGAAACTAGTCAGATATTGAGAGCTCCGTATGGTATGTCTGCTTAGATGGTAGAAGGATTAAAGATTGATTGAGTTGTTTTGGAAACTTGTGTCTGGTGTGTATGCTACGACAACGAATTGCGGAACCCTATGTGATGAGACTGATTATTGGTATTCTCGACGAGATTCGAGAAGGTTGGAATTCTAATTGGAGTTAATAGGGTGATTGAGTTTGACGAATTTAAAATCGAATGAGTGATGTTTGGATTGGTGGAGATGGTGACATGAGATGTTGTGATAGAGTCTAAGAGTCCGAAAAAAGGGGATTGGATGAGAGTATTTTGAAAGAATTATTTTGGTAGCCACAGATGGGGAAAGCAGTAGTTGTATGTGCTAGTGTGACTTGTCGAGAGTCGAAGAATGAACGTCTGAGATTGATAGGTCTAGTGTGATCGTTATATATTCCAGAGTTGAGATCGGAGGGTAATTCCATGGATTTTGCGTGGGGTTTTCCGAAGGATGTGAGAATATGATTTTGTTGATGAGATTCTGGATGGAATGACTGGATTGACCCTGTTTCCTGTCAAAGAAGATTAATCATTCTATTTTGGAACTAGTTGTGATGGATATCACCAAAGTGATAAAGACCGTATGTAGTATCACCGAATGTTGTGTCAGATGGGAATTTGAAGCCTTGTATGGCAGGAGGTGTAAGGCTCATTAGTATTAATATGATTCAAGCGAGAGTGTTGTACTCGGACCTGAGGTTTGTGCAAAAGACGACTGAAGAGATTAGAGGACCCAAGAAAGACGTGTTTTGAGAATTACGATAGTAACTGGTGTAGTCGAGCTTGAAGTCTCGGAAGCACACAGTGACTCGTTGTAACTGTATCAGAGTGGTGCAGCGGAAGCATGGGGAATAACATGATAGATTGTTTCACCGCTGTCACTAAAGGAAATTACACGATGTGCTCGCGTGTCTAAGCTGAGGAAGCGCATCAATCCGGATGGATGGTGTGTGAGTGAGAGAGAATTTGAATACTGAGGCAACTTCGAGGAAAGAGGGATTGTCTTGGTAAAGGTATTTGGGAAGAATCAACTAGATGGAATCAGATTGGGGAGATTGGGATGCGTGAGTCACATCCCGAGTTGTCTGAATCGGATAACATTTTCGAGGACAAAAATTCCTAAAGTGGGGGAGAGTTGTAACAGCCCAATTTCAGTTTAACTAATTAATTTAGTTATCGGAATTATTTTAATTATGGGATAGTGTGATAATATGTTAAGTCTACATATTATGCTATTTTATCATTTGTAGAGTTTTTGGAAAGTTTAGTGGGAAATATTTCGGACAGTCTCAATTATTGGTTAAGTGGATGATTTATGGAAATTGATTGGAATAATAGGTATATTGGAGGAAATAGAATGGAAAGAAATATAAAGAATAGAAATAGAAAGAAAAGATATAAGAGAAAAGGGGGAAGAAGGAAAAAGGAAGAGAAAAGAGAAGAAGAAGAGGAAAAGAGTGGAATCATCAAGAGCAACTCAAAGCTTCGATTAATCCAAGGTAAGGGTGTGAAATCTTACTATCTTAATCAATATGTTTGGTTATGTATGTGTATGGTTGATTGGGTAGAGTTTTGGAGAGTTTTCTATAAACTTCCATTTTAGGTCGAAATTGATTCGATCGGTAGAAACTGAGTTTTAATGATTGAAAATGAGAATAAGTGGTAGAATTTAGTCGAGGAATGTTAGACTAAGGCTACTAGAAACGAGTTGGGATTTATCGGGAGATTTCATCGGGTGTTGGATTCTGAACAGTGGGAGAAAGTTCAGTCCGCAGTCGCTCGCTAGCAGCTCGCTAGGCGAGCAGGTCGCGAGTGTTCGCTAGCATCTCACTAGGTGAGTGCGTAGCGAACGGTCCCAGACTTGGGACAATGGTGTTTTGGTCTCCTTCGCTGGCAGCGAATGGAGTAGCGAATGACTCGCTGGGGGTTCGCTGTGGCGAGCAAGGTAGCGAACGAAGTTTGTGGCTTCTGTTCTAGCTCGCTAGCAGTTTGCTAGGTGAGAAGGTGGCGAACGTTCGCTAGCAGCTCGCTAGGCGAGCGTGTAGCGAACGTAGCAGTATGAGTCTTCTCTGCTGTTGGGTGCTGTTGTAGCTTGGGGTTCCGAGTGTGATCGACCCTTACTTGATTTAGAAGCTGGAGTGATGGTTCATGACGTACTGTGGGTAACCGATTGGCGTGAACCCTAGGTTAGGGATTGTAGCCGTTTGGGCAATTTCGTGCATTGTTTAATTCGATTAAAAATGCATAACATTTGGACATGAATGATGAACGTGTCGTGTAGTATACATTGCGGTGTATGATGTTAAGTTATATTTGATCCCTTGGAGGATTTGCAGAACCTCGCTTGATGTGATGGTTATATTTGATCCCTTGGAGGATTTGTAGAACCTCGCTTGATGCAATGGTTATATTTGATCCCTTGGAGGAATTGCAGAACCTTGCTTGATGCGATGGTTATATTTGATCCCTTGGAGGATTTGCAGAACCTCGCTTGATGCGATGGTTATATTTGATCCCTTGGAGGATTTGCAGAACCTCGCTTGATGCGATGGTTATATTTGATCCCTTGGAGGATTTGCAGAACCTCGCTTGATGCGATGGTTATATTTGATCTCTTGGAGGATTTACAGAACCTCGCTTGATGCGATGGTTATATTTGATCCCTTGGAGGATTTGCAGAACCTCGCTTGATGTGATGGTTATATTTGATTCCTAGGAGAACCTGATGAGTTATAGTGTAACCGTATAAGTGTGAGAGGAGTGAATTCTAAGAGAATCTGACGGACGAATGAGTCGGTACCGTGGTTGTAGCTGCATAGGGTCGAGGTGTCGGTCTCTATGAGTGCATTGTCATCTTCATATGATGAATTGAAAATAATGCTTGGAAATGCATTAGTGTATGTGTGTGTGTGTGTGTATATATATATATATATATATATATATATATATATATATATATATATATATATATATATATATATATATATATATATATATATATATATATATATATATATATATATATATATATATATATATATATATATTTATATATATATATTTATTGCGTCTGGTAAATATGAGAATGAGGTTGATGTATATGTAGAGAGATTCTACTCACCAGGGTAGAACGGCGATGCGTCATTCCGAGTGAGGTAGTTACCGGGGTAGAATGACCGAGACGTTGTTCCCAGTAGAGCATGAGCGACGTACCCATAGTCCGGAAAAAAGATTGAGGGTAGTGAATGAGTCGTATATGAATCGTATGGTATGATTGTGATTGTCATATGTAAATATGCATATGTGCAGGAATTGATGAGATGCGTTAGCGAATAAATAAATGTGAAAGACGTTGACTGATGAATAGACGATTAAGTGTGAGCGATTATGTCTATGTGTATTTAATGCGGTGAGAATCTATTGTTATGCATTGTAGTGAATAAGTATGAGGTATAGGCATCCGGTACTTGTATATATATATATATATATATATATATATATATATATATATATATATATATATATATATATATATATATATATATATATATATATATATATATATATATATATATATATATATATATATATATATATATATATATATATATATATATATATATATATATATATATATATATATATATATCTTATGCCTTGATTATTATGATAATGTTTCTCACCCTTCTGTTGTTTTATAATGCCCTACGAGGCATTGCAGATTAGGATTCGCTGGAGGTTTCCTTGGGAGTATAGCTCTTTTCCCTCGTGTCGGTCGCTCTGATATATATAACTTTGGGTAGATAGGCTTGTAGAATGTCTTAATGTTGTTTTGTTTGTATGTGAATGGAGTTGTGAACAACCAGATGACATGTAATTATGTTTTGTCATGTCTTAAGTGAATATATATATGTTTTAGTCTTCCGCTTTAAGAGAAAACATGAATATGTAATTTCGAAGAATCATGCGTTTATTTTTAGTTGAGATTTACCCCTTTTGAGTTAATTCTTTTTAAACATTAATATTCATGTGGTCGTTTCGTGAGTATTGTGACACACTTCTTTTATACCTTAATGTAAATACACTCTGATGAAAATAAAAATACTTGTATTCGTGACGATATGATTTGATATGTGATTATTTTGGGGTATAGAAAGGGGGTGTTACACATAACATGCTGACACCCACATGGAGACACAATGTCTAAAAGACTGTACCTTGTCGCCAATTCATGTGGCAACTCCATTTAATGCTTTTGACCATGTCACTAATTCATGTGGCGAATCTAGTACGTGTCCCATGCATATTAATATGTTCTCATGCATGCAGACATAGATAGAAACCAAAACAAGCAAAATTAGTAAGTCTCTAACAAGTTCTTTTAGTATGTCATATGCACCGAGATATATTGTTAATGCCCACTGCAATGGAGAGACATATGTCTCCGATGTATCTGAGTTTGGTTTTCAAAACACCGATATTGTCTGATTCACAATCAATAGAAACACAAGTTTCTTGCATTTCAAAAAAAGATTGTAATCGAAATTAGGGCTTGGTCCTATAGCACAAATAATATTTCAAAACCCAGTTTTTTTTTAAACCAACCACGTTAAATTTTATCCACTTAAAGTGCGAGATGACGAAGATGATGAAAATATATTCGTTAGTCACAAACATTCTAGTTTCAACTATATTGAGTTGTATACATTCCTCCAACAAAATATTCCATCTCAACAATTTCAGATCATCGATCAATCAACAGGTGTAGACTCAGATGAAACCGAATTAGAATACTCAGATGAAACCGAACCGGAAGTCAACGTCATTGATGAAGAAGAAGGAAGCGAGATGTTGGTCGATCAACTATTGAACAACAACGTTGAAGATGACGAGCAAGTGCCAATACCTCCAGGTCATGTATAATGTCCACCTCAACATATGACAGATTTGGACTTGCAAGACGATGAGAGATCCGCAGATATGTTTCACAACCTGTATATGCGGTTAGAGAATGAATTGAAAGTGGGAGACCAGTTTCGTACCAAAGAGGATTGTGTACGAGCCATTAAAAACAATCACATGGATAACTCTGTTGATTTCAATGTACACCGAACTGATTCGAGAAGGTATGTCATTATTTTTCGTAATCCACTTTGCATGTTTCGGCTTGCTGCGTCTTACAGAAAGAGAAGCGATTCTTGAAAGATAGCTTCCATAGAGCCACCTCACAGTTGCACTGACACAAATATTGGATTGGAGACTGCATGAGGTGTCTCCAATCCAATTAGCGACACCCTTATAACCTTAACAAATGATTGTCAATTGGAATGATGCCATTAGATAATCAGAAACCCTGACCAGAGTACTTTAGAATTTTTTTTAAAAAATAAAATATTTTGAATATATTTTTTAAAAACTAAGTTATTTGAATAAAAAAATCAGTATAAAGATATCAAATACATAAATGCGGATTTGAATTTCGACCGTAATACTATTTAATCAAAAACTAAGAATTAAGTAAAATTATTTTTAAAAATATAAAAGGCAGATTATTATAAAGAGTTTCAAAATCTTAAAGCTAAATTATAGTTAAATAAAATTTCATAAATATTTATTTATAAGGTTAAATTATTATTAAATAATATCTCTTCTTTTGTTAAGTAGATGCGTCCAATAATATTACTAGCTATTTATAAAATATCATCTTAATATTTTAAAGGATAAAGACAGCTTTATTAAAACAATAGATAAATACAAATAATTAAGAAAATTAAAATAATATTGAAAAATTGATACATCAATAACTTCTTTCTGGTGTGTAAAGTTAGCCATCAATTAATTATGATGTGTCTCACTGATGAACGTGGGACCCACCGTCCTTTGTTTTATTGAATTATACCACCAAGTGGTCAGATTAAAAGGCCGTACATATTGTTTGTTTTCTTCTATTTGTAGTGTAGGATTAATTAAATATAAGGGTTATAAAAAATTAACAAATGAATCTAGGTTTTGTGTTTTTAAAACTAAAATCGATTTGTTTTAAATTATGAAAATTTAAAAATATATCATTAATTTTAAAAAGAAAATACGAAAATAATATATTTATTATAAGTAATTCAAATAATAGTAACTACATTATTAAAAAAATATACTCCCTCGGTCTCGTATTAAATTTTTTATTTTATTTTTGAGATTTCACATTTTTAAAAATAATGATTATTTATATTAATGGAGTAGTTATATGAATTAAAATATAATAAATAAAAATAAATTAGTAGAAAAAAAATAATAAATTTACATTGATATTATATTAGGACAAATAGTTTGAAAATAGTTTAAGACAAATAAAAATATAAAAGATGACACATATTGTAAGACAGATGAAATAATAATAATTGACCATGGTGATTTTAATTAGACGACTCTTATTGTAAAAACTAGTTATTAGTGATAGTGGTTGTGGATAGTGACTAAATTAATCGATATTATTTAAAAGGGCTGGTTGTCAATGTTCAAAGTGATATTTAGAATAGCCGTCAAAGATTGTAATGGTGATTGAAAGTAGATAGAGTGGTGATTGAAAGTGATCAAAGTGGTGGATAATAGTGGTTATGATAGTGGTTGATAATGGGGTTTCTAATGGTCAAAATGGTTACCAAAATAATAATCAATAGTGTATGCGTTGGTGATCAGAAGTGTGGAGTGGTGATAGATGATGGTCGGTGGTTGAAGTGGTAATTAGTGATGTTCTAGGTGGACGGCTTAGTGAATGAAGAATAATGTTCTTTAATTTGGTTTAGGTAATAATCCTATAAAAGACGATATTACATATATAAAAAATCATTCATATAAATTCGAAGAAATCTATCCTTTAAAGAAATCATACATGAACCTAAAAAATTTCATTAACATAATGATCATCAAATATCTCATATTACACTTAAATCTTCATCTAAGGAGACAACATTAAAAATCATCAATAACTAAAGTTATCAAAAAATAATCTTCGCGTCATTCTTGAACATACTCATGACCAAGATGACAAACAATTAGAATTAATTCGAAAAGTGCAATGATATCGACCACAGCC